>OX457043.1:45331252-45513752 GCA_949752735.1 Lumbricus terrestris
ACAGTTTTGCGTAACGACGCACATAAATTTAATTATCAGTGTTTGGATGCTGCACTTGTGTCTCGCGATCTTCTCGTTACGGTCGGCATAAACCCACGTACTATATATATTAATAAAACTACTATTAATAAGTCTACAGTAGCTATTAGTAGATCTACTATCAACAGTCCTACTATTTCATTAGGCCTATAATTGTCAACCCGCTTACTAGTAACGATATTATCATAGCCTATCAAGTTTTAGGATAATAGACCTTTAGACCACCATCACCTGAAGCTCTTCGCTGCTTGAGGACATTTTTCTTTTCATGGACCTGTCACGCTGAGAGCGCTTATGAATAGCTCTGCTGTGAGAAGCTCTTCATCGTTGGTCGAGCTATATTAGATTAGATTAGATTAGATTAGGGGTACACACCACTTCTTTCTAAATTCCTCAATTGTTCAATTACTTTAATTATCAGAAATTCAGAAAGACATATGGCTGAGTTGCCGACGAAATTTTCCCAACTTTTTGCGCGGGGTGGGGGGGGGGGTAATTGTCCGTGGGTAATTGTCCGGGAGTAATTGTCACTGGTGTAATTGTCAGGGGTAATTGTCCGGGGGTAATTGTCGGGGAGCAAATTGTCCTAGAACCCCTAACACGCCTCCGTACTTCCGTCACCACATCAACAAAATGACAATGACAATGACGATGACAATTAATGACAATGACAAAACATTTTATTCCCAAGAATCTTGAATAAGCTTATACAACATGTTCGTAATGTAGGCATAACTTAATTATACTGCATGTTAATTGTTTAACATAAATATAACATATTGAAAAGTTATAAAAGAAACATTTCAGTGCTTCTTCAGGGAAGGGGAAGACACCAAAGGGGCATGAGTCCCGCTTAATTGTAGGGTCAACCCTTTCAGCACTATTGTCACGATGACAGCTTAAAATTCTACCTGTAGGCCTACAGTGTGGGAATTTCACAAATTGTAACAATTGAGAGGAGACATTTATTGAAGTATTAAACCATGTCTATCAGCTCTTAAATTATGAGAATTTTAAGATGACAGCCCACCATCTTTCGGGGGCCTCAAGTTTCTTTTGGGGGGGGCCTCAGATACCCTAGCGCCGGCACTGAACCCTTTCACTAAGTACAATGATGGTTGCGGCGACAGTACATAATATGGCTATTGTCAACGAGAGTGCAGAGGATTAATGTCAGTCTTTAGAAAAACGAAAAGAAAACGCAAACAAGTGAGGCGTGCTCAATCTCGTTCCACTTGATTAAGATAAGCCGTACATAGTGTTTTTTACAGCTGCTCGAGGTTACAATTATGATTAGCATAATTATACTATGGCACTGCGTTGCACAGGGCGCCGCATTATATACGGTACGTTGCGTTTCTGGAAGGTTGCCCACTATATACTTGAAGGCAATAAATTACGATGCCAAAGTTCTGTGACAACGCAATTACAATTGACTAAAAATCTGTCTTTACTCGATAAGTGACAATAGTTGATACTCAAGCTCCAATCCATCTATCCATCCATCCTTCCGTCCTTCCGTCCGTCCATCCATCGATCAATCAATCAATCAATCAATCAATCCATGCATCCATCCACTCCCGTCCATCTATGCCCACATTTTAATCCATCCGTCCGTCTACCCATCCATCCATAATTATGTCCATCCATCCATACATCCATTCATCCATCCATCCATGCATCCATCCATCTATCCATCCATCCTTCCGTCCGTCCGTCCATCCATCGATCAATCAATCAATCAATCCATGCATCCATCCACTCCCGTCCATCTATGCCTACATTTTAATCCATCCGTCCGTCTACCCATCCATCCATAATTATGTCCATCCATCCATACATCCATTCATCCATCCATCCATGCATCCATCCATCTATCCATCCATCCTTCCGTCCGTCCGTCCATCCATCGATCGATCAATCAATCAATCAATCCATGCATCCATCCACTCCCCGTCCATCTATGCCTACATTTTAATCCATCCATCCATCCATGCATCCATCCATCCATACATCCATCCATCCATCCATCCATCCATACATCAATCCATCCATCCATCCATACATCCGCCCACCATCTTACCTTCATCAGTTGCTGAGTATGCGGATACGGTAAGACAGGTGACAAAGATGTACATAAGACAAAGATTCCATCCATGCAGGAACCGCATCTTTGAATCTGCTGCTGAAGCCGACGAGACCTGCGTGGCCTTTAGATCCGATAGGCTAAACAAAAATCTAGCGAAATTCCTCCTAAAATTATCAGAAAGAATCGTGACTAAAAGACATTTTAATTAGACCAAATATTATTTCCTGCAAGTAGCTTAGGAAATTATGATCATGGCGCTATTAGCTAGTAGTTAGGTGCTTGGATAACTTTTAAACAGTAGTTAACGCTGCTAGGAGATTTTATTTCAAAAACACGCAGGCTACCACGTGCTCTCAATTTAAGATGGAAGCAGGATTGATGAAAGCAATTCTTTGCTAAAATAGAAGTTCAACAGATTAAAATTATTGCATGCATAGGCCTACATGAAAATTAAATTGAAGAAGCCAATTCTTTTCCTTAAACAGAAGTTGGATTTGTAAAAAAACACGATCGTATGGTTAAATAAAAGTTGTATTGACGATAACAATTCCATGCTATAATGGAAGTTGGACTGATTAAAACAATTCCTTGCTTAAACAGAAGTTTGTTTGCATGCGCACTTATTATAGCGTCCCTTCCAGCTCACTACTCAGAGGCGCTCCCGACTACAGCGCGGACACTGCAGTGGAGTTTCACGCCGAAGCGCTGAACAATTGCGAGTGAAGAAATTGCCAAAATCCCTACGCGGCCACTTGAGGTGGATTCGAACCTGCAATCCTTCAGTTGCAAGGCAACGAACATACCCACTACACCACCACGCCATACGAAGTTGGATAGGATATATGAAAATTATTCTTTGCGCAACTCTATTATAGTTAAGTAAATCCGTTAAATCCTCTGGCCCTATAGACACGGTATAGCCACTATACAGATTCCTAGATTGCAACAAATTGTTTATATGATTCGAAAACAAGAAAGGTCTTTCAAACTTGTCTAGCTTCAGAATTGACACAGTCCTTGATGAGCTGATGCTGACTGGCACTGGTTGGTTATCACCTGATGTGTAGACTCCAATAAGGCTTCAGAAGGTGCAGATGAAAGGGAGGCAACGCATTCGAGCGATGCACGACATTGCACGTGCGCGGATGAAGTTCTGGTGGCATCCATCCGTAGACTCTCATCCATTTTGTACGGATAATTTTTTACTCCGTCCTCTAATACGATATGACAGCCTTAGGTAGACAGCCACATGCCGCACCTGCATCAGGGTTGTACACGAGGGTGCATGTATACGCGGGTATACGGCGTGTACTCAGCTAGACATTTGCTTGGCATAGTGTACTTACATGTAGTTCTGCAAACGATCGAGGGTATACGCGGGTGTGCAGCGCATACTAACCTCACATCGCGGTGGTGTAGTGGGTATTAAAAAGAACACAACAATGACAGAAAACGAAATGAAACAATCAAATTAAAAACGAGAAATACTCGGAACAAAAAGAATAACAAAGCACATAACAAAGAACGAAAAGAAAAAATAAGCAACCAAATAACAAACGAAAAACGACTTAGAAAGAACATGAAAAACGAAAACAAAAGGAAGCAACCAAATTAAGAGCGAAAACGACTAAGAATAAAAACGACTAAGAAGGAACACAACAAAGAACGAAAGAAAATGTACAACCAAATTAAAAATAAAACGACTAAGAAATAACAAGCGAAAACGACTAAGAAGGAACATAGCAAAGAACGAAAACGAAAAAGGCAGCCAAATTGAGAACAAAAACGATTAAAAACGAAATCGACTAAGAAAGAACATAACAAAGAATAAAAACGAAAATAAGCAAGAACGAAAATGACTAAAAACGAAAACGACTAAGAAGGAACACAGCAACGAATGAAAACGGAAACAAACAACAAAATCAAAAACGAAAACGATTCAGAGCAAAAAGCGACTAAGAAAGAACAAAACAGAGAGGGGAAAAAGAAAATAAACAACAAAATTAAGAACTAAACCAATTAAGAACGAAACCGACTAGGAAAGAACATAACGAAGAAAGAAAACAAAAATAATGAACGTAACTACGAACGAAAAGCAGGAACATAAGTACGGGCGAAAACGACAATGAATCGAAACGTTTATGAAAGAACATAACTAAGAACGAGAACGAGAAGAAACAACCAAATCCGCAGTGTAGATAGGCCTACTACTAATAATTATCATCAAATCATGATCATCACCCGTACATGAGACTCGAGGACCTTAATAGAGTGACGTCCATTCAAACGGGCAAGAGGTAAGAGGTGGTGATTGGTGAAGGATCTCACCCGCTTCAATTAATTCATTATAGGCGAACAGATTTGTCGACAGAGGCCATTAATAATAATTTTTATTATAGGCCTAGCGTTTCTATAATTATAGCCTACATGTAGACCTACTACATTTGCATCTCCAGACTTGGATGGATCCATAGTTCAACGACAGCTTATGACAGCAGAGGCCTCGATCTGCCGTCGGAAAAATTTGCTTCGCAGAATATTAGGCTACAGCTCAATTTTTTTTATTAAGACCAGATGTTCCCAGTTACTATATATCAGCTAAATCTTAAAACCAACGACCTTATATATATATATATATATATATATATATATATATATATATATATATATATATATATATATATATATATATATATATATATATATATATATATATTAGGCCTACTATAATAGACAGAGCTTCCTGTAAGTTGCCCAGTGACGTTGAAACAGCAGAAACAAGAGCAGGCTATAGTATTTAATATTATAGGGTAAGATATAAAGGTGTGGGCTGCAGAGCAATGAAAACAAGCCACGCCATCAAGGCATTTCTATGATTCGTAAACCTTAACCCAAGATGTCTCAACAGAAACCACGTGATCAGCCGGTCTGCTTAAAACAATACGTTGCCATTGGCTACCGTCACGTGGCCTATACGGTTATCGGCGAAATTGTTAAGACGCCGAGGAAAGAAAATAAAATTCATAATTACTTGGTTTCCTGACAAAGTCGTCTCCAACGAATTCGATCCTCGAAGTCACAAACTGTTGATTTCGAAAAAGATGTATAAATCAAGCGCTGATGGCAACGGAAGAAGCAAAATTTTCGCAAAATATGTAGATATGAAGTTTATACGACATGTTTTCGAACAACAATATCAGTTGATGACGTCATTGTCTTCATTGTTTTATTTGTAGCTGGATTAATGTTTATCGTTTTCTGTAGCGCAATTAATCAGGGAGGTTCAGAGTGCGGTGTTAATGTGTCCGAGATTAATTCCAGTAATCTATTGTTATTATTATCAATACTATTAGTTTTGGTCGCTTGAGGTAGAAGGGATAACCCCAGGCTCTAAGAGATTGAAACTGAGTTTCCTCCTTTCTCTCTGATAGTGCTTCCTCACCTTTCTCTCGCCTCAAATCCTGACTTTCCTCTCGGGAGGCACTGGGAGCGCTTCTGAATGACTTTGCTGAGAGAAGTTTTCTATAATTGATCAGGTAGGCCTATTGTACAATACAACAATATCACGATTAGCAAAAACTTGTCAGAAAAATCTACGACTAAAAAAGTTACTCAGAAAATTCGGTGACTAAAAGTGGTCATCAGAAAATTCGACCGTAGCGTGTAGTCCTACTCACCTAAAATTTTTGCAGTACAGCCCTGACCTGCATGCATGTAGGTCTATGTATGCATGATAGCGTCAACAAGTATGTAAGTATGTGTGCATGTGTGCATAAGTGGTGTCGCCTTGTACCGTCGATTCTTTGAACCTTAGCGACCGCCATGATCAAACTTCTCCACGTATTACGATCTTCCGTCGCGTCTCTCAGTTCCTCCAAGTTCATCTTCGTGAGTTCGTTCTCTCGTGTATTTCTTCCATCCACCCCCTTCTTGGGCGTCATCTCCTCCTTCTTCCCTCTCCGCAGGCCAACATCATCTCCTTTTCCAAACCCTTTGCTCGCATCACATGTCCGAAGAATGCCAACTTCTGCATTGCCGCTCTCTGTCCCAATGAGTCAATGACATGCATATTCCCTCGTGCCTGTCCTATCTCTTGTAATATGGATTCATTTGTTCTTTTCTCGAAAGAATAAGTGTTGTATGCATGCATAATTGCCAAACATTACCAAACATGATCCTTTATTGCCAAATACAAACATCCCATGTAAACAAAATATTTATTAATGAAATCAACATTAATCTCAATAGTTAGGTCATAGGTTGAGGAAGTGTCACTTGCAAATGGAGCAAAATATGCATCAGGGATAGATCAAGTGCAGCATTATTATCGTCGTCGTTGTCGTCATCATGATGCCATCATCATTGGCGGTGTCGATATCGTCGTTCATCTTCTTCTCCGCATTCTACTCATCACTCATCGTCATCGCCATTATGATCGTCATCCCCATCATCATTATCGTCATCACCGTCATCATCGTCATCATCATTATCATCGTCATCATCATCATCATAATTATCATCATCATCATCATCATCATCATGGTCGTCGTCGTCGTCATCATCGTCATCATCATCATCATCATCACCATCACCATCATCATCATCATCATCATCGTCAATAATTGACGATGATGATGATGATGATGGTGATGGTGATGATGATGATGATGATGATGAAATTGAAGAAGATGAAATTGAGGAAGATGAAGACTATGATTATGGCGATGATATCGATTGACGATGATTATGACGATGATGACGATGACGATGACGATTCGTCATCGTCATCGTCATCATCGTCATAATCATCCTCGCCATCATTGTCGTCATCGGTTTTTTAACGACTATGTCTAACTAAACTCTCCTTTCCGGATTTTCTGTTAATGGCAACAAAGATTAAGAGACACCGATTGCGATTTTTGCAATCGTTGAATCACAGAACCATGGTTGTCTCAGCTTGCCTGTACTTTGTTTGACTATCAGATAACAATTGGTATAGCCTGGTCATAAAAAAAGTCGTTCACGAGTGAGAGAATTTTTAATTTAATCTGATTAAGTTATATCGGTGTAAATGGAACTATTCAATAAATTCAATATCTCCGCTATTAAAAATGTATCCAATCGAATTATAAAACCTTCAAATACTATATGTCCAAAAAGTGTACCTATAGAAGTATGTTCAAAATGTCAGCTCATTGCGGCATTAGTCCCTCTCTCTCCCCTACCTTGGGATACATGCCCTCCACCAATTTATTATAATTATATTATCATGTCCTGTCACTTATGTTACGTTTGCTACAGATTGTCGACAAAGCCTAGACCGATGTATGGTAGAGAAGTTATCATCAAGGTGGGAATCGTCAAGAATCTGAGGAGAGAAAACTCTCTCTGGTGATGACCACGCAATGGCAATGTGTTCTGCCAAGTTGCAACTCTATATTATTATCTTGTCCGCCACGGTACTGTAGGTCTTTCCACGTATCGCTGACCCTGCTTTCACGTCTGCAAAGTCGACAACGGAGCTGAAGGAGTTTAAGTTTTCGTTTCCTAGGTAAAATAGAATAACAGTTGGAAGTTATTTTCCAAACAATATTATGCAGGTTAGATGAATGAACGGGTGGATGGAAGGATGTTGGGTGGATATGGGTGATGGACGGGGGAATTGGTGTAGATGAGTGGTGGGTGGATGGGTGGGTCATTGATGAATTGGTAGATGGGTGATGGGTGGATGGGTAGATAGGTGGTAGGTGGATGAATGGGTGGTGGTTGAGTTGTTGATTTTGGATCTATGGAGTTAATAACTACTGGATACGATAAAAAGTTGGATGGACTTGTCGATTAAATGGTTGATTGAGAGCTTGGATCGTTAGCAAAATCGATACATTAACTCGGCCAATTTATCATTCTCTCTCCGTCAATCCTTCAAGCTTGAAACGATTGATTGATTGATTTTAAATTTCACACGATATTATTCGTTCACCCCCTATGATAGTGGGAAATGTCAGTTGCACTCTTTCTCAAACTGTCAAACCGGAATTTAATAATTGATTGGTAAACTTTCAGGTATTTAGGTAAAATTATCGTAAACTTATCTCTCAACAATTCACACAAAGATGACGATTATAATTACAGCACACTGCACTCCCCACATAAATCAACTGCGCATTCCATGGTGCAAAATAAGTGTGTCCCAAACTCCCAAAACACACTGTTTTAGTCCCCGAGGTATAATCATCATAGATCTAATGGCATGCAGTATCATAATAACTGGTCCGGTTAGCAAACTTGGCTATAGACCGTTGTGATGTAGCGTAATGCAAATCTTAGAGAATTTCTTAGCACCCACAAAAGTCACATCCGGAAGACCAGCTTATTCACCGGCGTTACAGTAAAAAAATCCGCAATTGCTAAACTTATCCTTTCGTTCCGGTGAAAGATCAAAATTCGGGAGGTCAAACCGTTAGAGCGTATGCTGGTTCGCACGAGCTTATGGTTTTAGTGGACCGCGGTTCGCCTCACGATTCAGAAATTTAAATCTCGGGATAGCACGGTTCGTATGGTCTCGCAGCGCATCTCGTACAGAGTAGCAACACTTGTTTGGCGGTGCCTCGCTGGTGCCCCGTCCTACTTATCTGATCTGTGTCTCTGACATTGCCTCCCGTCGAGCTTTACGCTCTTCGGCCAATGGGGAGCTGCTGGTCCCTCGAAACCGCTCTGCTATCAGACAGCATCGAGCCTTCTCTGTTGGCCCGTCCACATGGAATGGGCTCCCGCTTGCACTACGCTTACTACCTCGGGAATAATTTGCCTGCTTTCTACCAGTTGCTCCAGACCTATCTTTTTAGCTGTGGCTGGGCTGGGAGCGCCTCTGAGTAGGTTTCTTGAAGGGGCGGTATATAAGTTTTCGGAATGAATGAATGAATGAATGAATGAATGAATGAATGAATATGGAATGGTCCCCAGTTCCCACTCAACGGTCAGCGGCTGTGAAGGATCTCTCTTGATCAGTTCATCCATTGAAAAATGTGCCGGATCGAAGCCTTGTTGGCTTATAAGCCTACGGTCGCTATATAAAGTGTGAACATTTGCACGTTCACATTTACCTGAACTGTCTGTAGGCCTACTCTGACAGCGTCAGTCCTAAACCAGAGTAAAGGAGGAGGGTGACATTGATCACCTTTGCAATAGCAGTGTCGTGATCAGTGTGAGAATTGCAGAGAGGGTTGGAGGGTTTCGACCCACAAGTCTTTCTTAGAACCCCATTGTAAGGTCGGCTTTTCACACCCCAATTCCAAGTGGATCATAGTCGGATAGTCCAACCCCACCCCAGTTATTTTTTCCACAATTCTCACACTGAGTCATATTCACCTGATCGGATGGTTTGTGAGATGGTCTTCTGGGCGAAGGGTCTCGTCTCGTCCGTCTGTCGCCCAACGATTCACCCAGTGTGGTCTCTCGCCCGATCCGGTGCGACGAAGGGGACACGGCATTGGTGGCAGCAGGGGTCTCTGACGACCCGGCTACACCCCCCGTCTGGGAGCCACTGTGCGACGGGGAAGAATGCGGCGAGTGGCCAGGAGGGGAAGCGTCTCGTGCGGCGGAGGCGGAAGCAGAGTCATCGGCCTGCTTCTTCTTGTTTTTCATGTGTCGCTTGTCTACGAAAACAATAGAGCATATCTTCAGGTGACTACATTGTATTATATTGTATTGCATTGTATTGCATTGCATTGTATCCATAGATTTATAGGCCTATAGCGCCGCTCGCAGAATGACTATTCGGAGGCGCTTCCAGCACAAAAAACTTCGGGAAAAAAGAATGAGAGGCTGATGGCGGAAAACGAGTCATTTAGTTCAGCTCTAAGTGAGGGAGGAAGATCATTTCAATCGGGTGGACCAACGACAGCAAACGCCCGATGTTGGCAAGAGCAGTCCTAGTCTTTTCAATGTCTTCATCAACATCATCATCATCATCATCATCATCATCATCATCATCATCATCATCATCATCATCATCATCATCATCATCATCATCATCATCATCATCATCATCATCGTCATCATCATCGTCGTCATCGTCGTCATCGTCATCATCATCATCATCATCGTCATCATCATCGTCATCGCCATCGTCATCGTCATCGTCATCGTCATCATCATCGCCATCGTCATCGTCATCGTCATATATATATATATATGTGTGTGTATATATATAAATATATATTAACACATTATAAATGCATATATAAACACATGTGTGTATACTATATGAATTGGCCGATGGTTGTCCCCTCATAATTATATGGTCGTACATTGCTGTGTTTGTATTCGTGCAACGGAACTGACCTTTCCCTTAAGGACGCCCCCACTGCTCATCGGCGTCACATCACAATCCCATGGGTCTAATTAAATCCCCGCGACACAACTCACACACACACACACACACACACACACACACACACACACACACACACACACACACACACACACACACACACACACACACACACACACACACACACACACACACACACACACACACACACACACACACACACACACACACACACACACGCACGCACGCACACACACACACACACACACACGCACACACACATGCACACGCACACGCACACGCACACACTCACGTATATATCTACATATATACATGTATATATATATATATATTATATGGCTATATTTATATATCGGCGTGTTGAAATAAAGCAGGTATGCATAATGTGTAGTATATACATGTATTGTATAGGTGCCTGACAGTCTGCAGTCCTGCAATACATGCATTGCATAGGCAGGTCTACATACATCATTGCATATATACATATATATATGTGTATACTGCATAATATTATATATTATATATTATATATATTATATTATATATTTGTTTTATATTATATGCACGCATGTATTGTATACACGCATAGATCACTGTGTGTGGTGCAGAGGGCAGAGCGGGTGATGAATAAAGTATGATGCTATACAGGAAATGACGTTGTTCTCGCGGGATTTGATTTCGCGCCATCTGGGGGGGGGAGTGAGGGGTGGGACAAGTATACTTCGACTGTGAACAGCAACACAGACGAGAATTCATTGTCAGAACACAAATGATGGCATTTAGGTGTCAATATATACTCGACATGTACAAACAGCGACGTATAAACCATAGTTGTAAAAACGGTTTTTTCCGTTTTTTATTCTCTCCAAAAAGTCGGTTTTTTCTTTTTTGATTTTTCTCATCGTTTTTTATCGTTTAAAAAATATGTAACTTTTACTTATCTATTTACTGTCTATTATTATTTTCCGTAATTTAATTTTTGTCTGATATTCCATAGATCTACGTTTTCACTGATATTCCATACGTTTTCACCGTACTCTCAAGGATTCAACGAACTATAGTGTCATTATGTAATTGTTTAAGTCTTTATTTGAGAAATACATGCATTAGGTCCCTACAAGAAATGAACTTTGTAAGAGTTATTTTGACATAAAATTCTTGGGCCTATAGTTCATATTTATGAGTAACAATTTTAAGTACAAATGTACAATAGGCCTATATAATTTAGTAGCCTACACATCTTAGCTTCTTATTAGATTTTAATTTTGGTATGTCGATCAGCATGAACATATGTGGACTTATGTTTACAATTTAAATTTGAAAAGATTTCAATACCTTTAATTTTTCTGAATTTCTTATTAAACCAAAGTTATTAGAAGCAATAGCTGTGGTAAATTAATGTTACTCGTTTCAATTAATTTTGGCCTAATAATAAAGTTGTTATTTGCAGATTAAGATAAACTTGCATAAGCAAGGTTTTCAAGCTTTAAATGAAGTTTCAGATGTAACAAAGGCAAATTATTTTTCGTTTCCGCTTTTTGTCGTTTTTTGTCGTTTTTTATTTTTTCGAAAAAACGACGTTTTCCCCAGTTTTTTTATTTTATTTTCATGGTTTTTTACATCCATGATCTAAACCACCCCTCTCATCTGGAATGGGAGACCCCCCCGTTTCACATACCTATGTCATACAGGACTCGGAAGTCACCAAAAACTGTCTACTCTGTAGGCATTCGTCAGCATAACTTTTTAGTGAGTTTGGTCCATTGCCGGTACAAAAGTTACTGCAAATTAAATTCTGACATTTTAGAAGTTAATAAATGTTCATTGGCTCGCATAGGCCTATCTGTTTGTATGTGCACATGTCATAGCCCCCTTCAGCTGACTACTCAGAGGCGCTCCCGATTACAGCGCGGACACTGCATCAAAGCTTCACGCCGTAGCGCTGAGCAATTGCGAGTGAAGGACTTGCTCAAGGTCGCTATGCGTCGACTTGAGGTGGATTCGAACACGCAACCCTTCGACTGCAAGGCGACGAACATACGCAGCAGTGATAAGCATAATTTTATTACAAACCAATTGTGCGTCTATATATTGGTTTTAGTTTAATGTGATAAAAGTTTTTTGTTACCATGATGTAACTTGTATATAGTATGTTTCGGCATGGTCTCCCGCACAACGTTTGGAAGGGGATGAGGCGGAACTCTTCTGCAAAAACATAAAGGCCTATAGACCTGCATCGAGGATTCAAGGCACAAGCGTCTGCTGAATTCATAGGCCTATAATTATTTTGTAGCTTAACCCATTGTATAATCCATATATTTTGTCGCTTAACCCATTGTAGGCCTATAATCCATATATTTTGTAGCTTAACCCATTGTATAATGTATATTCCATATATTCTGTAGCTTAAGCCATTGTATATTCCATATAATCTGTAGCTTAACCCATTGTATATTCCATATATTTTGTAGCTTAACCCATTGTATAATGTATATTCCATATAATCTGTAGCTTAACCCATTGTATATTCCATATATTTTGTAGCTTAGCGCCTTAGCCCATTGTAAATTCCATTTATGTGGGTATTACCTACACGATTAAATGCCAAATTGTTTCCCCAAATTATATAATTTACAGTAACAAATTAAGGACAATTATTATCAAAGTTTTTGTAATCAATATGAGAATTGTAAAACAAATTATTTTGGGCTCAGCCTCTGATCCTCGTGAAGTTAGGATGTGCAAAGACTGTGGGTCCTATGGAATACAAGGGGGGTTGAACCGCAATCGCCAGGCAATTCTCACCCTGATTCGTTTTCACCTTCAGCACAGGTTTACCGTTTACACGATCATTGTTGATAAAACACACAGAAAGAAGTATTATGATTGTAATGTATGCTTGCCAGGAAACTGAGTGCTGAGATGCATCGCTGAGTGCGCACACGTCAGGCTATTCAGAAGGAAGCTGATGTCTCCGACGTTCTTTCCCGACTTCATCATCAGCATTATTCATGAATTCCTACTCACTCTGGCTCATCAAGAATGATATCTACCTACGTACTGTCTATGTCTGCATGTTTGTCTGTATGTCTCTCTCACTCTCACTCTCTCTCACTCCCCTCTGTCTGTCTGTCTGTCTATCTGTCTGTCTGTCTGTCTGTGTATCTGTCTGTCTCTCTCACTCTCACTCTCACTATATCTCCCCTCTCTGTCTATGTCTGTCTGTCTGTCTGTCTGTGTCTCTGTCTCTATCTCTGTCTCTGTTGTCTTCTCTGTGTGTGTGTGTCACTTCTCTGGCTGTCTGTATGCATGTCTATATGTCTGTCTGTCTATATGTCTGTCTGTCTCTCTCTCTCACTCTCTCTCTCTCTTTCTCTCGTCCGTTGGTTTTTTCTCATGTCCTCTCGCTACATCCACGCTCCACAACTCACACCTGTGTTCAGCGCAGCCATGCGGTCACCCTTGCTGCCCCACCCTCCATCCTTCGCCATTTAATATTCATCCCGTGAAATATCAAAGAGATGATGACCTATCATGGACACGCATACATGTATATCCCAAAGGAAAATAATGCCTGAAGTCGGATATGAATCTGTTTGTGAATCTAACGTCCATGGGGAATTTTAATGATTTTACAGGAGCTGTGCAAATATTATGATACATCATACATACATACATACATACATACATACATACATACATACATACATACATACATACATACATACATACATACATACATACATACATACATACATACATACATACATACATACATACATACATACATACATACATACATACATAAATGCATACATACATACATACATACATACATACATACATACATACATACATACATACATACATACATGCATACATACATACATACATACTTATATACATAAATACATATACACATGGATGCATACATACATACATGCATGCATGCAAACATGCATAGCCTATATGCATAGTTTACATATACTTACATACATATATACATATATAAATACATACATATATACATACATGCATAAAATGTCATGCATGCACACATACATTCATACATACATACATGCATACATGCATACATACATACATCAAGTATGCATGCATATTTTACGTATACATACATGCATCATACATGCATATAATACATATATTTATATGTGCGTGCGTACATGCATGAATACACGTCATATGTATTTTCAAACACACAATTAAGCACTCGTAGGAGTACGCATGCATGCATGCATGCGTGCATAATAATTATTGATATGCATGCTCAGCTCCTTCATTCTTTTATTAAAAAATTTATTTGTTCACACGAGAGCACCTTTCTTTGTTCTCCTCCTCTTCCACTTCTCATTTTCTCTTATCAAATCTTCCTCTTATTACTTCTACTCCCCGTCCACTTCTGTTTTCCTCCTCTTCTTCGTCCTCTCGTTGTTATTGCTCTTCATCCTTTTACTGGCACTATGTAGGCCCATATCCTTCTCATCCTTCTCCTACTCCTCCTTCTCTTCCTTCTCCTTGTCGTCCTTCTTCTCATTTTCCTTTCCTCTTCTCGTTGTCCTTGTTTCTCTTCTATTTAGAAACCGTCTACCTCATTTATTTTCTACTTACGCATTTTCCTACTTACTTGCATAAATACGTGAAACTAAATGATACCGAGGACTTATCATCTCAAAGAGCATGCATGTTCTTTTTGCTTGAAACCACAGCGTTAAAATAATTCCTGCCTCATTGTTTGTTTCTCTACTTGAAAGAAAATTACTGTTTAAGTGTACTCACGCTTCAGCACGATAGCTCCACCCGGTAGAGGCATTACAATGAAAAATGCCGGCAGATGACACTCGTGGGCTTCATATATAAGTCGGCCATATTTAATATGCAAATATCATCAATTATGATGCGCCCGATACGCTCCGTGTGAATTTGATTTCATCAGAAATACAAGACGTAAATAAGAGATAATAAAATATTGATTATTCCAAACAATGAGTGGCATGAAGGTTTCATGCAGAATAAAAAAAATCAAATGCAAGAACATGTGAAAGTACGTAGCACAAGTTTTAAAAATGAGGAATTTAAGACGAGAAGACAAATTCAGTAAATCTGCTGCAAATGTTCTAATTATAATTTTCGTTTATTCAACAATCCGCGGATGGCAGAACGCAACCGGTTACAGTGTGCAATTATGCAGTTTAAACAATTCACAAGAACGCAGATCACAGAATACACAATGTAACTATATGCTAACAGAACAGACAGCCTGCAATAATTGGCGCTAATAGCAGCCTACAACTCGATCATGTCCGCCCAACGGGCAACGGGGCTCAAACTCACTAGGCCTACCTCTCGCTCTCTACGCCAGCGTGTTATCCATTACTCTACCGGGCCCCCTGTTAGTAGGCTAGTTAAGTTTGATGCTAATTAAGATTACTACATAGGGGAGGGCGGGGCAAAACGCCCATGGGAGGTAAGATGCCCATAGGCATTATTTCAGCCAGCTGATATGCTGAATCCAAATTTTAGTCAGAACCGTTTAATTTTATGCATTTCCGGTTGAAAGACATCGTACTTTCGCGTTCCCTGTGAACAGGTCACTCGTTATCAAGAAAAATCGAATTTTGCCAAAACTGATGTAAGGATTTCCATTTTTCATTAATTCGTGTAAATTATATAGTTTCACTGTTGCCTAAAGATGCATGCTTTGTTGGATTCATACTTATTTAGGTATGTTACAGTGAAGTTAAATCTGTCATTGAAGTAGTCGTTTTAGGCGTATGGTATGGAATATAACTACCAGTGCTCTGGGGTAAGATGCACACGGGCGTATTGCCTCACTGGGCGTCTTACCTCACTGACTGGGCGTCTTACCTCACTGACTGGGCGTCTTACCTCACCTCACTGGGCGTCTTACCTCACCTGACTGGGCGTCTTACCTCACCTCACTGGGCGTCTTACCTCACCTTACTGGGCGTCTTACCTCACATGACTGGGCGTCTTACCTCATCTGATTGACTTCGCTTTTATCTCAAAAATGCCTGACAGTGTTGCACGAATTTCGATTCGTAATGCTGCTTGACACATTTTATGGACCTAATAACTATTGTTTGTACCGAAAAATTTCGTTACAGAGAATGGTCCGAAACTACAAGAGAAAAACAAAGAGAGGAGAGTATGGCATTGAAACATTGGAAATTGCTCTGGCAAAAGTCAGGTCGGGTGAAATTAGTAAGAGAAAAGCAGAAAAAATTTATAAAGTTCCAAGAAAAACTCTCACTAGGCATCTTCAAGGTTTGGTCGCAAGAGTTTGCATATCTATTTGGGCAATTATCTAGTATGCATTACCATTGGGGTAAAATGCCCAGGGTATGGGCATTTTGCCCCCTAGGTGGGGCAAAACGCTCCTTTTGGACCAAAAACTTTCAGACAATTTTTTGCCTAAATTTGAATCCATTTAAGTTTTTTTATTTAGTGATATTGTAGTATAAGTGCAGATGTTTATGATGATAAAAAATTAACATAAGATGTTAATGTATTTTGCTCTCTACACCCAGTTTTTCCTTAAGGTGGGCGTTTTGCCCCGCCCTCCCCTACAAGTATAGTATCCTATCAAAAGGGCGACTTCGAAAGGGCGACTTCGAAAGGGCGATTTCGAAAGGGCGACCATCCAAAGGGCGCCAATCATAAAGGCAACTGTTCGAAAGAGCGCCGATCAAAATGACGTCATCTAAGAATAGGCATAGGGGGCGTCATCTTTGCAATTGATTGTTTCCTGCATTGAAAAAAAGACGAGATGTCCTATCATTTTTATTTAGAAAACTGGCTTGAAAGAACTCAGACGAGTCGTTTCGACAAAAGTCATTGAAATCAGAAGTAGAAATCCGGGCGTAATTGCAGAACACGGGACCGCTAGTTTTTTGCGATTTTATTATATTATAGCTAGTATAGTATAATTGTATCTAATCACGAACCTAATCCTAACCGACCCTCACGACGCTTAACCTTATCCCAACCGAGTGAACCGACCCGCACGACGCTTAACCTGATCCTAACCGACCCGCACGATGCTTACCCTAACGGCTAAATTAACGTCTCGTGTTCTGCAATTAGGCTACGCCGAAATTCGAAATTCGACGAAAGAACTGTGTATCTTTTGAAGACTCAAATCGACCAATAATCGAAAGAAGAGGTCTGACACAAAACTGATACAAAGATGAAGCTGTTGCCAGAAATCGACACACCGAATTTTGATATGAAATTTTATTTCCAATCGTCATCAAAAACAATAAGAAATTGTCATGCAAATTTCGAGGTGCGTAGGCTACGACTTCTTCCTATATTGACTTCCTATATTATTTCCTATATTTTTCCTATATTAATTTCTTCCTATAGGTCTTGTTTATATTCTCAAAATGCACTTCTATAACAGTACATTTTGTATCATAATCGAAGTGACGTCACAATAGGCCTAGTTTATTTAAATTCTTGAAGTGAACTTATAATATAATAGCAAAATTGTATCATAATCTGAGTGACGTTACATTATGCATAGGCCTAGTTTTGTATTATCAAAATTAATGAAATTATGTGATAGTAAATCTGTACCCTGATCGAAGTGACGTAGGCTACGTCACAATAGGCCTAATTTTGTTTTCTCAGTGAACTTATTTTATTTCAGAATTGTATCATAATCGAAGTGACGTCAAAAAAGGCTCGTTTTATATTCTCAAAATTAACATCTACATGTACCGTATACAGGCCTATAATAGTAGATCTGCATATCATGCTCATTCAGGAGCGGATCCAAGGGGGTAATCCAGCCATGCCCCAACCCCATTCAGAGATTTCCATAGGACGTGGCCCTCCCCCCATATCAGGTTTCAAGAGCTATAAATCAACGCAACCGGAACAGGAAGGTGAGAGAGAAAGTGGCACGTACGTGACTAAAAAAGTCATCAGATTTTAAATAGCCGGAGTTTCCACGGGTTTTTAGAAGTTTTTTGGGCGAAAGACTAATTAATAAAAGGATTTTTCGGCGGAAGACCAACGAAATTTTTTGTGAGCCCAAGGCCAAAAATTTTGACCCCTTCCAAAATTTCTGTACCCGCCCCTGTACTGGTTCGATTCAAATCGCAAACGTACGTCCATAGTCAACTTTCAGAGTTCCACTAACACGAAATCACCAGCTGCCAAAAGGTTCAATTAGCTGCACTTGTGAAAGTTAATCAGCGGCGCCCGCAGGCGTACGCACTTACGCAAGTGCGTACAGCCGCGATGACCCCCAAAAAAGGTCATCAGTTATTTCGGCGGATAGAAAAGGTATGTTTTGTGAAATTCTAGGTTGATGACTAAAAAAAAGGCCATCAGTTTTTTCGGCGGACTGAAAAGGTATGTTTTTGGGGTTGATGACTGTAACGTCTCCGTTTTTATGCTTATTTTAGCGGGTAATTGAAAATGTACTGCATTTAAATGATCTGTTCAAAGAGAAAACCAATTCTTTATAAATGTATAATATAATCAGAAACTGTTAAATAAACAATACAATTATGCAGTGTTCCTATTTACTTATTTGGCGTATCATTAATTATAATTAACTAATTGCTTATCTGTGCTCCACAGTTGAGATATATGACATGTCGTTTCTGTAGTATAAAACGGCCTTGAAATAGTTCTGCAGATTCTCTGTAGATTCACTGAATGAAGATTAGCAACCCGGTGCTATATTTGAAGAAATAGGTCTGCAGATTCTCCGTAGATTCACTGAATGAAGATAAGCAACCCCGTGCTATATTTGAAGAAGGATAATGAGATACTGCCAAGCTGTGGAATCCAGATCGAATACCAGACAAGACAATATTCAATACTTCCGTAGCATCAAATTATCATACTCCAACCAATGAGAATTTCCTTCCCAATTGAAAATGACCTTGAAATGTCAACCAGAGACAACGAGCCCAAAATCGTTTCTCTACACACGAATATCGTCTCATCAACCGTCACGATCACAATGTAGACTTCACGGACGTTAGAGTTCGCAACCTCGAATTTCTAAATCGCCTCTACTCTCACACGAATGCCTCGTACTGTTTTACGACCAGATACGAGCACAATCATCATCCTCACCATTGAATAAACTTCAAATGAATTGCCAGCCACAACTGAGCAACCATCTTTCTCAATGTTCATGTAAGGAATCAACCGTTTATGTCGAATTTCAATGACGTGGCTGTTTCCATTCAATTCTGTCCGTTACGCTCATTTCGATGTTTTTAATTGGTTACGCGTCAATGCAAATGTTTTCGCTTACGTAAGCGTCCGTAGTAACCGCTTGACGTCACCATGACTGCCTCGCTCATGTACGCAAGATTCGTGGTCTCCTAGTTACTAATCCACTAGACGCCAAATTATTAATCTAGATACGCCGACTAAATTATCTAGCTTAACTCCTACTTAGAATTAACATATAATATCAGACAAGTTAGTTTGATAGATAATAGCGATTTAATACGCTACAATGACTAAAAAAAGGTCAGTTTTTTCGGCGACCTATCGAAAAGTTTTTCCTGTTCGCCCCTCCATCGAAAATTTCTGTGCGTACAAGAAAAAAATCCTGCGGGCGTCGCTGAAGTTAATTGTCACTTGTGTGCAAAAAATGAATTAGGCCTACGTCACTAGCGTATATAATGTCATGTAGGTCACTTTGAGACTTCAATACATAGTAGGCTTAAAGTAAAATATTTCTAAGTCTAGTGGAGTCGATGAAACAACGATCGACTCGACTTGGAAAGACTCACGATCAACTCGAACGACTTGCAAGTCGATCGAGTCGGCGATTTTTCGATCGACTCGACTTGGCCGCCTAGGCGGAGACCTGGGCCGAGAATTGGGGGGGGGGGGGGACGGAAAGACGCGAGATTTTCCGAAAAATTTCTGACGACCGGCGAAATCTCGAAAAAAAAAATTTATTTTCGCCGCCAAAAAAGTTGATGAACTTTTTTTTTTAGTCATCCGGCCAAATCTCGACGAAATTTTCTATTTTTCGCCGCCCCAAAAGTCTTGACGCTCAAACATTGGGAGGGACAAATGCATGGGCCGTCCCCCCAACACTTTTATTGGGGGACCGTCCCCCCTGTCCCCCCTAGGTCTCCGCCCATGCTTGGCCGAGTTAAGATCGATCGACTGTGGGCAGCCTATATAGGTCGTATCAGGTGCGTTCCAGCACTTAGGTGTTACCGAGCCTGTTGTAGCCGACCTGCGTGTCGTACAAAGCTGGCTGTATTTCGTATATCTTGTATTTGTAATCATTCTGCGGTCTGTCAGATTGAATGTTAATAAACGAAGATTATTAACTTGTGATTGATCAGTCTTCGAAAGTTAGCTACAAACAGCTATTGATTTATGATACCTTTTAGTCACTGCCCTTCTGAATTCTGATATAACGCCTTGTTTTTTATGCAAAAATGGTGTTTCTGAAATAAAATATTTCTTCCAATATTGTTATAGTAAACTTTCCTTATCACAAACAGATGTCAGTTTCAATCCAACAGAGGCGCTCTAAGTTTTATTTGAAAATTACGCTAAGGATATACTCAGATCTCATACGTAATCTGTTGTAGTGACCGGAAGTAGAGCATATGTATTTTATTTAGGGTGATGTTGATATAAAATTTGTGTTAAAAAGTGTTATTATTATTATTATTATTCACTGGCAGCAACGAGATAAACGACTGCCAAATAGTTTGGTGCAGTCTCGCCAAAATGATGTAAGTAGGAGTTATTTTAAAACTAATCGTAATATTATGCGTGTCCTCGAAACGTTAGCGATTATAACCAAGGCGTGTGTTTATTTCGATCTTGCGTAGCGGTCTACATTTACATTTACTTTATACACGAATTTATTAAATATTCGTACTAATTTACATTTTGCGACGTGCCCAGTTTGCGGGTTAGTACAATACGAGAAATAGGGCTTTAAAAATTCGAGGTCATCGAGGGCTACCACGTCCTTAAAGCCGCCTGCTTAGTATCACGTGAACATGTCCTTGACATGGACAACATCCTTCGAAGTCGCAGCCTTGACACACATTACGTAATTGCTAAGCAGATCTGCGGCGAATTAGCCGCTGCGATTGGCTAGAATCGTTACGCCGGTGATTCTGGTCTTGAGTATGGGCTGATATTGTTATTTTAGTCACGTCTATCTTCTATTTACGATCGGAGTATTTTAATATAATAAGTTTTCAGGTGTGACTTTTGGAGGCTCCTAAAAGGCATGTTGTGACTATATTTTCATTTCTTAGTATATTGTTTATATTCTCAAAGCTCTAACCATTGAGACTTGGCTGTGGAGAAGCCTATCACGTGGTATTGGCTGTTACCGTTTTTTCTTGTCCTTGATTCGAATTGACCATGACCAATTAGTTTGGACTGGCTTGGTCCAATTGACCTTGTTCTTGGCCTCTAGATTGACCTCTAGCTACTGACCTTGTGCATGGTGAGACTTGACTTGAAGCAGTTGGCTATGTCTTTGGCTTCACCTCAGGCCCTTGTCCTTGGTCTGACTTTGCTTTATTGTGGCTTGACCATAATTATTTGGTCCACTGTTTTTGATCTGATTGCTTTACTGTGGCTTAACCATGGAGCCAGTTGACCATGTCCTTGGTCTGACTTATCACTCGTCATGTGCTTGACATTGAGCAGTTAGTCTTGTCTTCAGTCTGTTTTGACTTTAGTCTGACTTGGCCAGACAAAGTAAATAAACAGTGAACCTCATTGGTCTCTCACTTGATCTTGATTGAACAGTTGACCTTGTCCAGGCATGACTTAACCTCGGCTATCTAGCTGCACGATAAATCTAAAACTTCTACCGTAACGTGCCGAGTGACTGATTATACCAATTTATAGCTTTCATCAGCAGGACATATCGAATTACTTAGTCCCATGCTGAGAAAGTTGGGGTGGAATGGATGTCTCAACAGATGAATTTTCAATGCTAATTAGAAATTGCATATTTTGGGGACTGTGGCACCACCCTGTGACCAGGTTTTGAACTATCAACGACCTGATTTGTTGCTATGTTTTAACCTGAATTGACCCTTTCTCTGATCAAGGGTATAGAGTTTCCCATGCCATTTACTACACTCGGTAAAGAGTTAAAGCCTGCAGTCTTTTGATTTTGTTACCGGTACATGTACATGGTACACGGTACATGGGAGCACTAGCTTGGGTTGGGAGCGCCACTGAATCTGTGAGCGGCGCTATATAAATGTTTCAATTACAATCAATTACAATGTAATTAATTAAAAAATAGCTCACTGGCATCAGCATCAATGTTAGAGAGTTTGAAGGACAAAATATTTGCACTCGTTTTATGTGACTCATGATGGGGGGAGGGAGGAGAGCTATTCTATAAACCTCTCAACTCCATTTGCTTAAATGTGCTTTTGAAACGTAAATAAGTGACTAAAAATTGTTTTGACATATATCCACATGACATTGTATATTTTGTATGTTGAATTGTTGATATGCATGTGTGAAGATGGTTAATTTTGCACCTTTAATAGTACAGAACAGATTTGTGTTACACACTGATCTAAATCAGGGCATTCATCCCTTCTGGATCCCCTTATGTTGCAGATCATGGGAAGTTGACCAGTATGTTATTACTGTTTTGCTTATCATTTGCTCCAATGAAGACATTGATTGATTGATTGATTGAAAAATTATTGTCTCCATACAATTGCGCTTATGCCTTCAAGAATTTAACACTATGTATTTTACATTTTTCGAATTTTATCAACAGACCTGTTTTAAAATTTTGTTACTTTATCAGCAGGGGTGGTGCAGCCGACCAAAATATGTTTGACCATGTCGACAGTTCAACTATGAGTGAGACTCTGAAGAAAGCATTTTTCAACGTTGTCCTGGAACTGGTTCCCTACGCATTCAGCATCAGTTTGGAAGGTACGCTTGGCATCACTATCGATGGCAAGCAGATGCTGTTTCTCCACTTCTCCGACACGGTAAACAAACATTCTGAAGATGATGCTGTTGGCGCCATGAGGAGCTTGCCTCCGCATCCGAAGAAAAATTCTGTGAGCAGTAAACGTTCGTTCGGTGACGCGCTGAACAGAACTTCCGGTGTCCATCCTAAAGTCAAGTCAAACTGCCGTAGCAACGGCGATGCAAAACATTCTCTGCTGCTTAGCAACGCGAATCCGATTCAGAGCGCAACTGAAGATGTGCTCGTCGTACAGAGCAACCAATCGGAATATCTCGCTGTAGCGGAGGCGTGCTCGGAATTTCCCGTGGAAAAATCCACTGCCGCTCGAAGGAAGAACCGGCCGGCGAAATGTCCCACCGACGGAGTGACCGTCTTTCGAAATGTCACCAGCAACCACGTGTCCAGCGTCTGTCCCGTGACCGGCGAAGAGGAAAACGAAGTATCACCCGGTCAGTTGGAAGTTCTGGATTTCTCCACGCACGGCATGGTCGAATCGTTCAAGAGGAACGCACCGGATTATTCAGCGGCCACGAACGACGTTCCTAAATCTTCCGGTTTTCAGGCGTGCCCCGTTGACGACGAACCAGAGAGCGCCGCTCCAACGAAAACTAGGAATCAACAGGACCAGACGCTTCTGAGACAACTCCTACTGAATAACACGAAGTCGAAAAAAGCGAAGTCAAGCAAACGAAGGTTGAGTGGATCCGATGACGACGCTGGTAAGAAAGCTTGCGTGGAGGCGTCTTCGTCCACCTCGGAGAACTTGAAAGGCGGAAGTTCTGGTTTAACGGGGCAGGAATCGGATGCATGCGCTTCGTGGACCAATCACAGGAGTGCGGCATCGAAACGAACCGAGGGGAGGAGCACGGACGACTCGGGCGGTGAGCGGCGAGCGAACCCAGACAGCATACTGTGCCGACTGCTCACGAGCGGCGTCAACTTATACGATACGACGGAAGTCGAGCGACTTCGGCAGGCGTCTACAAATAGACAGGAAGTTGCCGTTGACTGGGATGCTGGTCAACACATAGCAGGTCAACTTGGCAACGCCGTTGATGATGTCGTGTTGACAAATGTTAAGACCAAGTGGGAACCATGTCTGAGGACAGAAGAGTTTATAAATATCACGCCTGTTGAAACGACCGACAAAACAGGCGAGTTTATCGATATCACGCCTGTCGAAACGACCGAGGATGATGCACTATGTTTTCAGTCCAACATTCAACGCCCTGTTTTGAATTCCCCGCCGGGTCAGCTTTCCAGAACTGGTACGGGACCCCCTCTGAGAAGCCTGCCCGATGCAGTCATCATCGTATCTCCGCTTCAAGCCAACGTTGCGGAGCAATGTTTGACCATCGTTAAGAAGGAACGAGATGACTCTGTTGATGCCCGTCGGACGTTGCACGATTCCGCTGGCGCTAAGTTTCCCAATGGCGCTCGGACCAAGGAAAATCTTTACCAGACGTGCTCTGCAAAATCGTCGGACTTTGGAAAGTAACTCCGGATATTACCGTGCGTGATACATATGCTGCAAAATTTGCTTTCGCTCTGTGCTCTGGAACGTGATTGCGTTAAGCTGTGATTGTTACGTTGTGGGAAGATAATTGAAGAGAACCGAGGCCTCTCTTATAAATTTATCCAAAGTGTTTTTGTAGAATTTTAAGTTTAACAAAATTGTATTCTGAAATTTGTAAAGTTTTGTTGTTTCAAGGAGAAATGTATTTGTGGCACTCCCGAACTGAACCAGTGAAATTACTGCAGATTAGAATAAGAGCGTTTTAACTTAATTTCGGGAAGAGCGGATATGATCAGTATGTATTCCAACCAACCAGATCATTGATCTCACTGCTCAACCTTTCATTGACTGCTTGGTGTTTTTAAAATCGGCAGAATTTTTTTGTGCGGTGGTTGTTTTGGTGATGTTGATCTTGTAACCCAGCCAGAAGATCTTTAGATCCTGGCCTTGCATGGCTGCCTTAAAGCTAAATTTGTTTCCTGTAATAACTTGTAAGCACCTCGTTCGTTCAAACTGTATCCATTTTGCCAACTGCATTCATGTCCATTTGAAATAGTAAATTAAGTTTATTATGTTTATGATCATCGTTATTATTATTATTGTTAAATAACTGTGCAGTTGACAATTTGTTTTTATTATTACTAGTTGGTATTATTATTAAATATTTGTCCTGACTTCAGGCACTTGTGGAACGAAATCATGATTACCGTATTTTTAATTCCACTGAAGCTTCTTAGATTTGAATCCCAGTGAGCATGACCATTAATTTTTTGTTCCAGGTGTACACTGTTGTTGCTTTTGTGATGTGAATCGTGTAAATTATCCAGAAGATCTTTGGACCCTGACTCTGAGAAATATTTCTCATGGATATTGCTTAGTTTTGTGTGTAATGTCAGCTCTCTAGTTCATTCTCAACTGCTCTTAAAGCTCGTGTCAGCTTCGGCTTGCTTACCCATTGTTGCTTGACCCCTGGATTTTAAACATCCCTTTTGTGATCAATTATGACTGACTGATTTACCTGTATGGCGCTACAGAAGTTGTTAGATTACATAAGCTTATAATGACTGAGCTATTGCTTCAAAGTATTGTTATTGTTTCAGGTTTGTCTTTCCCATGTAAAGTTTAACGATGACTTTTGTTTTATGTAATTGTAATTATAATCGTACATTTATATAGCACCACTTCAAGAGAACTCCTCAGAGGTGCTCCCGACCTGACACCAAACCACAATCTTCAGTACCGGTTCAAAGTACTCAATAAAAGTGCTGGAGTACTCTCTCAACATGGCTCCTATTATTTATTCAGTGGATTTATATTGTGCCCTGTCAAAGATACCTACTCAGAGGCGTTCCCAGCCCACTCTCGTAATATGCTTGTGACAGGTGTTTGTCTGGTCTGAAAGTTTCAAATTCTTTTGTAATTAGCAACAGAGGTGATCTCGTAAAGATCTAACACAGTTCGCTAGAATTACGTTCTGTTCTTTCAACAAAGAAATTTCTCGAGTTTTATTTTACATCGTTGATCAACTGTGTGGAATGAATTTATTTGTATATGTTTTGATAATTGATTTGTACATATGAATGTTTTACTCGGATAAATGCGTTGATCAGAATTGCGTTGTCATGTCTTCAAAATCTTTCCTGCCAGTGATACATTTCATTATTGAATGATCATTTTCTACTCTCAAATCCACTTGTCTCAAATCCACTTAACCAAAATCTCAATTATGCATGTATGAACACTTGTTATTGCACCCCTTCAAGTATCTACTCAGTTGCTCCTGACTACAGCGTGGCAGGGCTTTATTTAACGTGCAGTTGTACACAAAATGTGCAGTTCTAAATGGATTTGTGCAGTTGTAGAAGCACTTCTGTACATTTAAAACTAGCAAAAGAGGTCATTGTCCTCCGATTGGAAGTAATTTACCATGGGTGATGGGAAAGGAAAGGAGTTGTGCAGTTCTAAAAATTCCTTAAAAACAGCCCTGCAGCGTGGACACAATCGGAGTTTCATGCCGAAGCGTATGAACAATTGCGAGTCAAGGACTTGCCCAGGATCCCTACGTGGCAGCTTGAGGTGGATTCAGACCTGCAACCTTCCAGCTCCAAGGCACCGAACATACCCCTACAGCACTGAGCCCCACAATTGGCACCTTTGTTATGCAGGTCAGTATATTCCCAAGCGATTAAAAAAGGCCATAAGTTATTTTGACAGGGAAAATGGTATATCTTCGACACATTTCGGCCCAAGATGACTAAAAAAAGGTCATCAGATTTTTTCTATGATTGGTTGAGCTAAAAATAGACCATAAAATACTCGTTACAATGGCCGCCAAGATACTTCAGCAGAAACCACGTGATCCCACCGGCCTGGTTGCATAGCTCTCGGAAGTAAATTGGGACGAGGTTCTGACAACATCGCCATATCAATGCAGCTACCCTGAACTCAATACGCTGGCGAATAGGGATGCTTGTACTGTTTCAGTGGACACCAACACAGCTTTTAAGACGAAGCATGAAGGGTGGGGCATTTAGATTTCGACGCTTCAAAACGTAATTATAATTATAATGCCTCAAAGGTTCCGATAAAAACTTTCTTACTTACTTGCATGAAGCTACCTGAGAGTTAATGTTTTCAGTTCAACCCATTGATGTGCATTAAAGTGTGTGTTCGAAATTTTGTAAATAGTTCATATTTTCAGTAAAATCCCGTAAACTAATACAGTCGAGCGGATTTTTTACTTTTCACAAATATGGGAGTTGTATGGTACGTATTAGAGTAGTCTGTCTTTTATGAATAATGGTTGTAGTGCCAGAACACACCTAACTCGAAGGTTGTAGAAGTAACCTATCCCACATAAATAAGTTAAGATTTAATTCTGTTACAGATTGCATTCTGAGTTACAAATACATAATCATTATAAGCGAGTACATTCAAAGACAAGACCAACCGGAATATAGTATACGAATAACAAACGTTCTTCGCATTCGGCTGTCAATCTCCGGGAAAACTCTATCGATTGCTTTATTGATGGCAAGTAACAGAACAGAACGCGCTTATGGTTGAGCAAAATCGAATCATTTTGCTTATCGAAAGTTAACAAGCTCGAGGTAGTAACTCCCAAAATTAGCTGCATACTGTAACGGGGAGTAGACATAGCTGAGCGTTCCTTTAGGTTTCTTTATCAGCGATTGGCAGTTATTTGTTTTCGCTATTTACTGTTACCTAGTTTAACGATTTGTGTAGATATGTTTCAAGAACAGAGCACTTCCCGGTAAACACGCACACTAGATACCCGTACTCCAAGCAATATGGCTGCCAACGAATGCTATAAAGTTAGAGCGCAGCGACCTATCCTATCGACGGCATCGCAACATGCAAAGCGGTCAACAGAATGACTGCACTAACCCTAAAACTAACCCTAACCGACCCTCACGGCGCCTAACCTGAGCCCTAACCGACCCTCACGCGATAAATAGTCGCTGCGCTGTAATTATATAATAGTCGCTGCGCTCTAATTTATGGCATTCGTTGGCAGCCATATTGTTTGGAGTACGGGTATCTAGTGTGCGTATTTACCCACTTCCCCCTTACGGACATGTGTAAATTTATACATTGTTATTAACTGTTCGGTAAAACTACAGTTTAGGTGCGTAAATTATTTCTCACGATTTCAAACCGGATAGTTGTCTGAAATTATCGTTAACACTGTAAGAAACATGTCCTCATGACGGAATCGGTTGCGGAAGACAAATTCATGGATATAAAACCTTCATCCAGCTTCGATTTCTTAAGCGTTTTATCATTCATCCAACTTCTATTTAAGATCTATCAAACATTAATCCAGCTTCTATTTAAGATATAAAATACATTGATCCCTCCCGCCCCCATTTCCAAAGCTTTTTTTAATCCAGCTCCCATTTAATATTTTATTCAATCCAGCTCCAATTTAAGGCAATACATTTTACTCCATCCAGATCAAATTTAAGCAAGACGTTTTCGTCGATCCAGCTTCTATTTCATGTGTAACAATATTTATTACTCCCGCGGTAATTATTTTCAACGATCTAGGCTAGTTCCGATTTTATCAAGAAAGCGTATACATGGAGAAATAATTTACGCACCTAAACTGTAGTTTTATCAACTGTTCTATATTTCCGCAAATGTAAATTCGAATAAAAATGTGTTCTAGTATTTGCTCTAATATATCACTTTATTTGTCTGATTGTTTCAGTGTTATTAGTTATCCGATCGGCGACGGAAAGAGTGGACAGCAAGCGGTCGACATTCTACAGAAACGTCTTGAGGTGCTGGGTGCTGAGAAAAGCGGAAACTTCTCCGTTGACTGCGACACCTACCAGTCGCACACATGTCAGCGGCAGTTTATTCCTATCATTATTGTAGTAGCAGTTTAGTGGTGCAGTTCCTACAGCCTGGACTATCAACTTAGCAACAGCTGCATTGAGGGTGTAGCCCTCTGTACTAGTGAACTTGCTTGACCAGAGCTATGACAGACTTTATAGTCATTAGCAACGATCCTAATCGTGTCCTTTGGTCTTTACTCCATTCCCATTTTAGTAGGATATAACTTTTGGGCTGGCCTACATAACTTCTCACTACCTATTAAAGATCGTCATTACTTCATCTCACGCATTCGGTATAAGCACATGTACTAACATAATATTTTTATCCTTGCGCTGAAACTATCTCTAAATGCGCCAAACAATATTGCCTAAGTTGCGTCTATAGATGTCAACTTGAGTAATTCAAATAGACGAAGTGACTTGATTGATTGATTAGGTTAGGTTAGTTTTAACTGAACCATTGCTTGTTTATTGCTTCATTTATTTTTTGTGAATGTACACTCTTACCCCCTAAATTTTCTGCCTTGACTTTCTTGACTTTCTACTATGACCAGTCTCATCTTCCCTTTACTATCCTTCCTGGCTCAACTCTTGTTTTCTTTTGCTTATGCCACATACTCATTCACCTCACTTTTCCACCATCTGATCTCTTCTTTCCTGATGTGGGTGCCCAGGTTTAGCGGGTTCACTCCCTTTCTGGGCTACCTGTTCTTAGAGTCCTTTCTATCATTTTACATTAACTTTTGTTACTAAATCCTTATGTGCTTATTATATTATTATTTTTGATCTACTTGAGTTGTTTTCTGCTTTTGATCTCTATGAATAGACAAGTTTTGAGTTTGAGTTTTGAGTTCAACGTTCAGCAAGTTCATATTTTTTACAGCCAGCCAGTCTCGTGCAGTTCACGTGCTACACAACAGTGAGCAGCCGGCATCGTGCTTTTCGATTCTCGACAGCGGAACGAGCATCGTAGCAGACCTGCAGTTCGACGTTCTCATGCAGAAGATGAAGTCGTACTTCCCGTGTCGCAAGAACATCCGAGTCGAAGTGCGGGGCCAGCGATACCAGCTCGGCGATTTCGTCATCAAAATCGGATCCGTTATTGTTGGGCAGATGACGAATTTCAAAGGAGTGCTTGTTGAGGTCAGTACACTGTTCTACTTCAAAGGGGTGCTTGTTCATTCATTCATTTCGAGAATTTATGTAGCGCCTCTTCAAGAAACCTACTCAGAGGCGCTTGCAGCCCAGCCACAGCTAAAAAATAAGATATGAGATATTTAAAAAATGCAGGGGAATTTAGCCTAGGCATAAGTCGTAAGGTTAGTGGGAGGCCATTCCAGATAGCGGGACCCACAACAGAAAAGTCTCGGCGCTGTCTGATAGAAGTGCTGCGAACTTGCGGAACCAAAAGCTCACCCGTTGTCGCTGAGCGAAGAGCTCGACGGGCTGCAAGATCTGAGACAGGTCGACAAAAGCTAGACAAGTACGTCGGAGCACAAGAAAGACGGCATTGCCAAACAAGTGCAGCAAATCGGTAGGAGATGCGCTGTGAAATAGGGAGCCAGTGGAGAACGTCATGCATATACCGTAAGCAGAGATGGGGGCATATTTAGGAATGCGGCCAATGAGGCGAGCAGTATGTCGAGGTTGTTCTACTTCAAAGGAGCGCTTGTTGAGGTCAGTGCCATTTCCTTTTGCATAATCTACTTACTACATTAAAGGTCCTTATCTTTGGAACATGCTTTCTCCTTCTGTAAGGGCCGTGCACACTGGGAGCGCTTCTGAACGGTTCACTCTACTACAGGCGCTCTACGAATGCTTACTTACAATACAATACAGCGATGATTATTGTTCTCTTTCCATTATTATCCAGCTGGAGTATCTGCCGTGCATAGTTCCGAGCGAATGCTGGACGCTGATGCGCGAGTTCATCGGCGGACTTCTCGGCGACGTCAACCTCGACACGCCGAACCTGCACTTCCGAAACAACCTCGACCTCATCCAGGGTCCGACGGACACCGTCCTCCAGTACCTCGAACACTTCATCAACATTCAGAAGATGGTGACGTCGGGACGAGGAACGCAGGACGAGGCAAACGTCATAAGAGGCGTCGATAGGCGATTCTGAAGCGCGTGGACAGGTAGCAAGTTGCTCTATGGGGACAGGATTGGTTACGTGGACGGCAGAACTTTCAATGTAACTGTTACTTAGTAAAAAGGAATCAAGTGCGGGATACTACAGATATTGTGTTTTTACTGGTGCTTATTCGTTCATTCAAGAATTTATATAGCACCTCTTCAACGGGTGGGAGGAGTGCTACCCAGAAGTGTTCCTGACTCTAGCACGGCAAAAAATGGTTCTGAGTTGAATAATTAGGGCCCCCAGAAATTCGCGATCTTGCGCAGCGCGAATTTTGCGCAAATTTCCAGGTTTAGTGCAACAGCGCAAAAATTGGCAATCCGCGCGATTTTAGCGCAAATTTTGACAAAATCTTGCTAATTTATCTAAATTGGGCTTTGATTGACTTAAAATCACCACGGCCCATGACAGTTCAACATAGCAACGACGACCGATGTGCCTTAATCAAAATGGCAGCCGCCGAATGGGATGAAATTGTAGATAAATTTTTAGTTAAAGATCGATATTTTTGGTAGTAGCGCACAAACTTATAATATAAAAAATTCCAGAACTTCACAGTCACACAATAAAATGTGTTAGACGAAGTTTCTCAAAGCGGTCACACAGCAGCGTCGCGTGCTGTCTCGGCTTGTGACAGAACGAACGCATTTAACCCTCTTGCCCCGTATAGCCGCTATAGCGGCTTAGTGGTCTTTGACAAATACCCGTAAGGCCGCTATAGAGGCTTCAACATATAAACCGTGGCTTATTGGTTTGCTTACTATTATATATTATTATTATATATTATTATTATATATTATATATATTATTATATATATTATTATATATATTATTATATATATATATTATTATATATAAATATATATTATATTATTATTATATTATTATTACTATTATATATTATTATTATTATATATTATTATATATTATTATTATATATATTATATATTATTATATTATTATATATTATATTATATATATTATTATATAGGGTGAGAGGGTTAATCTATAGGCGTCTAGCATGCACACAAAGACGGAAGGCTAGTACTCAGCACGTTGTGTAACTTGGTGATTCAATATAATATAGGCATATATAATACTATTTTGAAGTTACATTTGTAATGAGCGTAGATTTTGGTGGGCGTAAATTTTGCAAAATTAAAATTATTTGCGATCGTCTGAATACATTAATCTTATGGTTATAAAAACTTTATAACTGCATTTTTGGCTTGATTGTCTAATTTCTAGAACGCCAAAGCTTTACACTAAATGACAAAAACATTGATAGATACTTTGGTACACTGATTCAATGAAAAATTACGAAAATTTAAATTTTTTAACTTGCGCAAAATTCGCGCAAATTTATTGTTTTTGGTGCGCAATTTTTTCAGTTTTTTGGCGCAAATTTCTGGGGGCCCTAAATAATATGCAAATCATTTAAATTCCTTGACACTCCTTGCGTATGTAATATTTATAATATATGTGGGGTGCGGTGGTGTAGTGGGTATGTTCGCTGCCTTGCAGCCTCAGGTTGCAGGTTCGAATCCACATCAAGTCGCTGTGTAGAGACCTTGGGCAAGTCCTTCACTCGCAATTGCTCAGCGCTTTGGCGTGAAACTCCGACACAGTGTCTGCGCTGTAGTCAGGAGCGCCTCTGAGTAGGGAACTTGAAGAGGCGCTATAACAAGTGCGCATGCAAACAAATTGACAGCCCGTAATGCGTTGCACTGTATATGTTCTGATATTTTTCATTTTTCGGTCCTCGTAAGAAACACTTTGTTCCGTCAGCAACATTTTAAACCAAATTATTCTTCCACTCCAAACAAAGCCACACGATAACAATGTGAACGGTAAAGACAGACAATAGAACAGCTATCGTTCGTACAATTCGTATATTTTTTTCAAAGAAGGTCACAAGACGGCCTCAAATATCATCGGCACTTCTTACAGATGCATATATACGTTTCCGTTTACAATACATTACACTACGCAACACTGGCTTTAACGTTTTAAGGCACAGATTGTAGCATGTAATGACTAACAATTACATGAATAGTTGTGAAACAATGGCATAATTGTATTCCCAAATTGCATACAAACGTGATACAAGCCAATGTTGATTTTATTCCAATTTCCTATATTACTTTTTATTGTACTGAAGGCTTTTAAAATATTGGTAGAAACAACAAGCCTAAGAAGAATAATTGTGTCTGTGATATTCAAAATTACCTAGCAATCTCAAAACTAACGTTGGTTCATATTTTGCAAAAAAGCAAAGAATATGCTCTAACACAAATAACTGCTCCTGTGGGTAACTATGCAAAAGTTACTACACTGCTTAAAATACTCGTTAATTTTACTCAAAATTTGCTATCTAGTCAAGCCTTTAATGACCTGGCACCCATTCAATTGGGTAGCGGTGGTGAAGGATCTCACCTGATCTATTCATTAAAGGTCAGCAGGGTTCAGTTAAGGCCACATGGTTGCTGTAGAAAACGTTAACATTAACATTTACACTGGAATTAATTCAGTGTATTAGTTGTTGGGGCTAGTAGTTCAACCCCTCTAGCTCTTCCAACCCCATCAGCTAAGCAATTGAAGATGCTGGGGGTCAGGAGACTAACCTATGTTCACGTTCTTGGGCCAGTGGTGTCTATCCCCTTGCCCCCCCCCACCACCTGGAATTGGTGAAGAGACCCTCATTATAACGTTCCTATAGCAAGCCGTCATATCAGAAACTGTCCCCTGTTAATGTCAACAATGTTCAACATCACTTCAGGCAATTGTGGGGGGATCAATCTCCACCCCCTCCCCTTGGTAGACACCACTATATAGCTTGGAAAATTAATCTGTAAAGTAGCCTTTTCCTTACACTGCCTCTTTTTTGACAACTAAAACCCTGAATTAATTTCTTTATAGTTTAAAACCACCGAAAACGTTCTACTTGAAAGATTTGTCTGACACAGAAGTGGTATGGTACCCAATATTCAAGGAGGTATAACTTATGTAATGGTTTTTTTGCACAAGAGTTAATTCACAAAGTGGTCCAGTTAGCTACCAAGTTGCTCCATTGGCTGTCTTGAAAAATACTAGGTGAAAAATATTACAGGTTACACGTAACAGTGGGGGAATGTCACCCCAAATACGTGATGCTCAAGTTACAGTATACGGACCTACAATTCTATATATCTGATAGCTATAGTTTGTTTACCACTGGTCATTTGGGCATCAACAATAATTCTTCATTATCTTCACACGAACCTATCGCTATTAACTGTCCATAATGGACAAAGCAATTCGTATCAGCGCTCAAATTGATACATGCTGCACAAGGTAGATTTTAAAATGCAATCCATTTCCATGATGGCGTTTCCTCATGGGAGATCATATAATATTATACAAGATTCTGGGATAAATTTGCAGTTAGTATATACTGCTTGCGGTTAAAATTGGGCATGGATTGTGATTTGTAAACACTGCAAAACGTACAAAACAATCCTCTTTACAAAATATGCAAATATATGCAAATGGTGAATTGGAGATCTGTTAGAAAAACTTGAGTACAGATCACAACATTTGTAGAATTAATTATACATCATATACCTTGCCTACACTCTTACACCAAGTTACAGCATAGCACATATTAAAGTATGCTACAAGAATTACATAGGGCGGCCCGGTAAACGTTTTGTGTTCCCGGAAAATCACATCGGATTCTGGGTAAAAAACACAAGATATCTAATAATACTCACTAAACAATTGACATGGGGTGGAAAGAGAAGACAGGGCCTTTAAAACTGGTGGGAAAACAGTGAATTTAACTGTTAACGTTGAACAGTCAGTAAATTTAACTTTACTCAAGAACAACCTGGAAAAGCAATGCTATTTCAAAGATAAACACTATCTGCCGAAACAGCTCGCAACAGCAAATTCATTAATATTTTGACATCTAGTAAGAACATGCTGTTGCTACAAACTAGTAAACCTTCTGTAGCACTTCCAATTACCGCAGACACGCACATATCTTGGGACTAAACAATTGAGCGTACACGTAGAAAAGGAAACCTGCCTGCACAAGTTAAAAAATCCTAACACATCTGCCTTCGCAGACTACAACAAATGTACAACTTTGACCAAATTAAAAGTCTTGACAGCAGGAGATCGGACGTAAAAACTTGGCAGGGAAATCTATTTACAAGAGCATCAACAAAATCACAGAATCTGCAGAAAAAAACCGTCGTCGGCGAAGTCATCATGCTCACATGGCAGGCACAAATTTACAACGAGAGGTCCAATAAAATTAACACCGCAGCAATTCTAGAACTGGGAAAACGAGGTATGGATGTCTTCTATGAAAAATCAAGCAATCACAAAACCGTGCAATGCACAATGATACTTTAAAAAAGTTCTGAGTATCTTAGGCGCATCTCGTTTGTACTGAAGTTAAACAATCAGCCTCATCCTAATTTCATATTTGCACAGTACTCATCAGGTCTTGTATATTCAGAACCAGACTGCCTGCAATTAAAACTGAAGTGCTCAGAGGATTTACCGGTATGCTACGCAAGACTCATTACGTCGTAAGGTAGTGAAAGTATGGATGGATGGATCCCGATTTGACGAGGGTTTATGACAACAGAGGCCGTTGCCCTCGAAAAAAGTTGACAGAGTTGCTCAGCAGATTCAATTGGAGATTGCTTTGGAAACAAATATTTGGTGGCTCAAAAGACCGTTGCAGTGAAAGTATGGATGGATGGATCCAGATTTGATGAGGGCTTATGACAACAGAGGCTGTTGCCCTCGAAAAAAGTTGTTTGGTGTAATACAGCTCTAGTGAAAGTATGACAGAGTTGCTCAGCAGATTCAATTGGAGATTGCTTTGGAAACAAATATTTGGTGGCTCAAAAAACCGTTGCAGTGAAAGATCGCCATTGCCAATTGGCTGCATGTCTCACTACGAAATATCCTTGATCAATGTCCGTTTTATTTCAAATATAACAAAAAAAGAGCCCAGCAACAAAGGGTGCAAAAAACTACAACAGTTCATCCAAAAAAAAACCTTCGCTCTCTCAACACGGATCTGAATACAAATAAAAACCAGTTCAATTCACGGCACATCAGATCTGCCTTTAGTCACAAACTGTGAACAAAATCTCCTCAAACTTAAAAAATACTCAAACCACAAATCCTTTTGTCGCAACTCAAAAAATCACGCTTGTATAACATTCGACTTACTGTTATCAGTGTCGTACTTCAAGGATGACATAGGAACGACAGAAAAAGTACATAAATCGGACCACTTCTCTCTCTCTTCGTCTCGTTCTCGTGAGCACAGGACCAAAGAGTCGCAAAAATTCACCACCAGTTCGACGTTGATTCTCGAACGCTGGCAAAACCTGTGCGGCCCGATCGCGATTCGCTGGAAAAAACCGTCGTGGGGAAAAAGCGCGGCTTCGGCAAGGTTCTACCGTAGAACCGAAGGGAAGACAAAAACATCACTTGGCATTGAATGGATCACCGCTTGCGAACGGGTTGACTGCTGTTTGCGCTGTTAGCGTAACCGACGGGAGCGCTAGCCATGATCTCGTGAGCAGCGAAGTCCATCTCTTCCCGTGTCATTCCCATCGCCTCCGACATCTCGTTCTGAAGGTACCTTGCGTCAACGTACTTCTCCAGACCCTCCGACTCGATTGCCTTCAACGCAAGTGCGACACACATTCGAATGTAAACACAAATCAATAAAATCAAATCAAAATTATTAGAATTTTTTTTCACAGTCTGGAAAGGCCCTATTATTATTATTATTATTATTATTATTATTATTATTATTGAGTTTTATATAGCGCACCTTCAAGGTAAACTACTCAGAAGCGCTCCCAGTTCAACAACGGCTAAATAAGGCAGTTTTTAAGTGAGAAAGAAACATAGTGGTGTGACCTCTAGGCACTAGGCGGAAAGCAACAGGGAGCCCATTCCAGGGTCTAGGGCCAGCCACTGAGAAAGAGCGTTGCTGCATTATAGCAGTTCGACAGCGAGTTGCCAAGAGTTCAGCTTGATCAGCTGATCGGAGGTCAGATCGCCGCTGGACACCAGAGGTGGGACAGCAGAGTTCCTGTAGGTACGTGGGAGCAAGACCCTCCATGCAGCGCCAGACTAGTGAGTTTATTCTGACAAAAAAACATGAACCAAGGTAGGAGCACAGAAAAATTATGCACAAAAAATATTAATATCACCATGACATCCTGAGTATATCAGGTGGATCCTCAGATTGATATAACAATCGTTATATCAACTGATTTAGAACAGAACAGAAGAAAGTAAGTAAGTATATCCTTCGTTAAAACCAACTGCTGCAACCGCAACATTTTGGTGTACGCTCTAAAATTAAGTCGCAGTTTGCCTGGCAGGAAGTGATCGGTATGAAGTGTTAGCAACTCTTGTCTTAGCCTCAGCGTATGAGGACGAGTGGCAGGACCGCATTAAGGGTAGGGCGGGCCCGGGTGCTTTGATTAACCACCAACGACAGGGGGGCTCTCACAACCACCGGTTCCCCATGCACGTATCCATAACTATGGACCCCTCAAAACTACAGGCCCGAATGCAGCAGCACCCTTAGCACCCACCTTAATGCGAGCCTGGCGAGTGGGATATTCTCTCTGTCACCGTCTGATATTACTAACGACTGTACAGTAAATGTGCTCATTATGGCCGAGTCGCCCAGGGAAGCAGATGTAGCAGTACGCTCAAAATATATTTCTGCCATGGTGGGGGGCATTGAACCCCAAACCTCTCTCGGTCGATCGTCCAGACTCTTACCACGACTATCATGCACCCGAAACATGGTTGCAAACAGGAATGTAAATAAGCGTACTTTACAACGTGAGTGAAAGTAAGTCAGAATCAGCGTAAATCAGACAGAATTATTCACTGTCGTATTCGTCGTTATCATCATCATCATCAGCGTTAACATCGTCATTTTAAGTAAGTCAGTCAGTAAATGAGTATTTTCTTTATTACTCCGCTTCTAAACCCACAATGGAACATGAAACATTGTTATAATACATCAGAGCAATAATTGGTAATAAAAGGTGCAAATTAAATTACAAGTCGAATGGAATGACTAAAATATTATCGTCAAACAAGTCATTCTGGTGACAAATCCCTTTCCAATCAATGAATCACAACGTGTTGTTATCTCTAGATTAATGATGTATCCCGTTGCTTTTTGTTCGGGCAGAGGAAGATCATGAAGGACATGCCCGGGCCCCCGGGGGGATCAACGATGATAGAAGCAAAGAGGGATCGTTCACCTGCCTTAGAAGTTAGAACACATGTCAAATCTAGGAGTAGCAGTTGGCAAAAATCGCTGCCATATCATGATACAATTAAAAACATTGTGCTACTTAATTAATTAATTAGTCAGTTACTATGACAGCTCCTCTTCCCACTCCTCCTCCTCCTCCTCTTGCTGTTTCTTCTATTCCTGTTCCTCATCCTCCTCCTGTCCCTCCTCCACTCCTACGCCCTCTCCAGCAACACCTCGTCCTCCAATATCACCCAAAAATATACCCACCCTACCAACGAGGTTCTCCGCACTGCCCCGTATCATCTGTTCACGTTTCGACATCGGCTGGTTCAGACGGCTGTTGGCCGTCGACTGGTACCCGCCGGGGGGCGGCGGCTGGCGTGACGTCGGTCCCCCGTTGCGACTGACGGAAGACGAAGCAGGGCCGCCTCGGCCCCCTCCGGAGGACAGCGTGGCCATCTTACGCGCCTGGTTGGGCGAGAGCATCAGCGGCCGGGCTGGAGTGTCCCTGTGTGGACTGGGCGGCCGCTGGTCGATGGGACGTCGCATGGCCGCCTCCGTCATGGACTGCACAGCGATGAACATTAGAAAAGAAAACATAATTTTTAATAAGTATTTTTACGTTATCGTATTTTTTTACTGCCTCCACCAGATATTATCAGTGGCGGTGCTATAGGGGGGTCAGAGACAAAGCCCCCCTATAAAAGGCAACTCGGGGGGCTAAACCCCCTATAAACTATGAAAAAGGGCCAGCCGGGTTTTTTTTACATGCAAGACTGAAATATTTACACAATTTTCTACCGGATGACGAAAAAAAGTCGTGAGAAATTTTGGCGGATGAGAATGGAAAATTTTCTCAGAGGATTCAGACAGTGAAAAAACTACATGCTGCTGTAATAAGTTTTTCATCAGCAGACGATGAACTTTTACAGATTGATCAATTTTACTCCATTCCCCAGTCCTACGTGGGGAATTCTCTGCGTGTAGAAATTTTCTACATGTGGAAATTCTCTGAGTGGGGAAATACTCTGCATTGGGAAATTCTCCGCATTGGGGAATTCTCCGCATGGGGAAATTCTCTGCGTGAGGAATTCTCCGCAAGGGAAAATTCTCTGCATGGAGAAATTCTCTGCATTGAAAATTCTCTGCATGGGGAAATTTTCTGCATAAAGAAATTGTCTGCATGGGGAAATTGTCTGCATGGGGCAATTCTCTGCATGCTAAATTCTCTGCATGGAAAAATTCTCTGCATGGGGAATTCTCTGCATGGGGAAATTCTCTGCATGGAGAAATTCTCTGCATTGGAAATTCTCTGCATGGGGAAATTCTCTGCATGGGGAAATTGTCTGCATGGGGCAATTCTCTGCATGGGGAAATTTTCTGCATGGAAAAATTCTCTGCATGGGAAATTTTCTGCATGGGAAATTCTCTGCATGGGGAAATTCTCTGCAAGGGGAAATTCTCTGCGTGGAGAAATTCTCAGCATGGAAAATTCTCTGCAAGGGGAAATTCTCTGCGTGGAGAAATTCTCAGCATGGAAAATTCTCTGCGTGGGGAAATTCTCTGCATTGCCCTAAGCTATGCCACTAGGCGTAACATTGTTGAAGGTCATCTAACACAGTTGAAACCTTGCATGCATACAAAGCCCCAATTGATACTCTTATCATTTATAGTCATCATTGGCATCATCATCGTTCAGTGTTGCTGTTGTCATCATCATCACCCCAGCATCATCCTCATGCTATGTCATTGTCGTCATCAGCAGTGGCGGCGCCAGGATTTCGGTTTCGGGGGGGGCTGAAGCCCAGCGGCAAAATTTGACATTTCCATCCGCCAAAATTTCTGACGACCTTTTTTTTTGTCACCGGCCAAAATCTCATGAAAATTTTCCATTTTCGCCGTCAAAATTTCTGACGACCTTTTTTTCTTTCTTTTTTTAGTCATCAGCCAAAAATTGTAGATATTTCAATGTAAAATAATTCAGATGCCCATTTTTTTAGGGGGGGCTGAGCCTCTTGTAGGGGGGGCTTAGCCTCCCCAGACCCCTAGCGCCGCCACTGGTCACCAGCACGGTCACTATCGTAATCATTATCGTCACCATGTAGTCATCATCATAATTACACGTATCATCATATCATTACCGTTATCATCATAATCATCATCGTCGTCATCATCACGGTCATCATCATGACCTTCAGATCATCATCATGATAATCATCATTATCATCATCGTCAACACCATCAACACCATCATCATCATCATGATAATCATCATCACGATAATTATCATGATGACGATAATGATGATTATAATCATCATCATCATCATCACCATCATCATAATCATGATAATCATCATCATCATAATGATAATCATCATCACCATCATCATCATTATCATCATAATCATCATCATCATCATCATCACCAGCACCAACACCATCATCATAATCATGATAATCATCATCATCATCATCATCATCATCACCACCATCATCATCATCATCACCACGATCATCATCATCATCACAACGATCATCATCATCATCATCATCATCATCATCGTCATCATGATAATCACCACCAACACCATCATCATCATCATCACGACGATCATCATCATCATCATCATCACAACGATCATCATCATCATCATCATCATCATCGTCATCATGATAATCACCACCAACACCATCATCATCATCATCATCATCATCATCATCATCATCATCGTCATCATGATAATCACCACCAACACCATCATCATCATCATCATCATCATCATCATCATCATCGTCATCATGATAATCACCACCAACACCATCATCATCATCATCACGACGATCATCATCATCATCATCATCACGACGATCATCATCATCATCATCATGTTACCTGAGCTTGAGCGAGATCTTTTGGTGAGGCACCAAACTTAGCGACGAGCGGATTCTCCTCGCTGTCCTGCTTCTTGATGCACGACAGCAGATACGACCGCGGCTTCGGCTTCTTCCGCGGAATCTCGGCCGGTGGAAGCGGATACTGATCCTCGTCACTGTCCTCCTTTGGATGCCTGGAAAAGAGGAACGAACAGATTAGTTTTAAATAATAGCTACATATGAAGAACAAACACATTGGGAGCGCCTCTGAGGAGTTCTCTTGAAGTGGCGCTATATAAATGTACAATTACATCATCATCACCAACATCCTCCGCCTCCTCATCATCATTAAGTTGCTCAAATACTACTTTTTTAGCTGTGGCTGGGCTTGGAGCAGCTCTGAGTAGGTTTCTTGAAGAGGCGCTATATAAATTCTTGAATGAATGGATGAATGGTGATTGTCATCGCCACTATCTTTATGTGTCGTGATCACATTTATATTTAACAGCTCAAAAGCAAATGTGAAAATAATGAGCTACAAAAGTCATTGTGAATCAAATTTCTCCTCATCTACATTGTCAATGCCCATTCATCAGAATTTAATGCAAATGGACAACTTGAATATTTGTTTAAGAAAAAAAACAATACATTCGTCATCATGTTTGCATTCAAAACATTTATGTAGAATAATCATCGTCTTCCCCCAATGCTCCTGACACCACCGTAAGACCACCAGCACCATCATCACCAACACCACATCACTTCCACCACCTCCACAACCAACACCTCCTCCTCTACCACTACCACCATCGTCAACTCCACCACCACCACCTCCTGCTCTACCACTGCCATCATCACCAACACCACCACCATCCCCAGCACCACCACCACCTCATCTTCCGCCGCCGCCACCACCAGAATTATCTAAAGAGTACACCAGTACACATCAGTACATGACCCACAACTTTAAAAAAAAAAAAAAAACGGAAAGAAATGCAACAGGAATTTGCTTACTCCCTGTTTGCGACCGGGCCGTGAAACGACATATTATTCTGGTTCCCAGGAGGATGTAGCATCATCGGATCTTCAAGGTCACCCTCTCCTCCGAAACCACGGCGCGTCATAGCACCCGGCTCGATTCTCAGGGGGTGACCGGGGACGGCATTACCATCTACAGATGGACTGGACATGCTGTTGTAGCTCGGAGGACGGTCGTGCGCCTGGAGGCCAACCGGCGAGATCGGACTGTCAACGGAAATAAGCAGGCATGACATCGTGAAGAGAGAGAAACGGGAGAAATTACAAAACGAAGAAATAGAAATTCAGTGCCGATATGAGAAAATGAAGAAACAGTGCCGATATGAGAAAATGAAGAAACAGTGCAGATATGACAAAATGAAGAAACAGTTGTCTGGAATGGGCTCCCACATCTGCTTCCTGGGGCTCTTGCTGAGCATATCTTTTTACTAAGCTCAAAACTGCGCCATTTTGGCATGCTAGAGTCGGGAGCGCTTCTGAGTAGCCTCCTTGAAGAAGTAATATATAAAATCCGGAATCAATGAATGAATGAATTAACAACTAGTACTCAATGAACCTTGAAGTGCCATCCCTCATTGACCGCTGTCTGTCTGGGTGGTTGCGGTCGGGTGAGACTCCGGTGTTGTCCACGGAGATCTGTGGAACCATTTTCGGTCCGTTGGGACTCATGGATGTCGACCGGTTCAGCAGAGGGTTCGGACTTCGACTCTGAGCAAGCGCCGACATTACGGTTCCAAAGAGGCTGTGATCACGCTGAAAGAAGATAATGCAATCGAATGTTTACTCATGATGGATAAATAATCTCATAGTAAGTGATTTTTATGCTGAAAGCTGTGAAATCGAATGTAGAGCTATGATTGTCTGGTAATGTAAAGTAATGAAATGATTATGCCGAAAGACAAAGCAATTGAGTGCCGCATCATGGCAATGCAAAGTAATGTGATGCAATGATTAATCTGAAAGACATTGCAATCGAATGTGAAGTCATGCTAATCTGTATTGTTAAGTAATGCGATGATATGTGATCATGCTGAACGATAAAAGTCTGAACTTACAGTCTTGATTATTTGGTAACGCAAAGCAAAGTCACGTAATGACCAGAATAAAGACCACAAACTTCTAACTGGCTTTCAAACATTTGGACATCAAATCCACTACTATCTGGGCAATGCAATCTCAAATTCACATGCTTGCATGACTTTATGAATGGTGCAAGTTTTAATAATAATCTCAACATAATAACTTTTTAAAAATGATAATAATAATAATAATAATAATAAAATGCGGGACTCACCCTGTGCATTGGTTCTTCTGCATCGCGTTCAGCCACTTCCTCTTCCTCGAGATTCCCGGAAATGGCTCGACGAATTTCCGGTCCAAGGTCATGAACAGCACGCAGACCAGCCTAACAAACCACGCAGCAAAAAAATACGGTAGAAGGATAGACAGGTATAAGGTCTTGAAGGTCAGTTCTAAGTAAAGTAATTGCATTGTTTAACCAAGTCACCACCACAGTCTCAAAGTAGGTACACCTGAGGTTTTTTACCGCAATTTCATCAATGGTTAATGTAATAATGAATCTACCATAAGTAGATGTTCACAAATTCAGACAATTTCTATAGACCCTTCTAATTAACTCAAGAAGCACTGCCTAATGCCTATAACTACTCTAAGTGAAATGCAAACAAGAAACCACGTGATTGAGGAACTTTCAGTAATGACAAAAATACTAATAAAAACAATAATAATAATAAAACAAAATAATAATAAAAATAAAAACATAATAATAATAATAATAACAACAATAACAATAATAATAATAATCCATAAATTACCTGAAGGACGTTGGTGTGAGCATGTCCAAGCTGTTTTCGTTTCTGCATCTGTTCCTTGCGCTTCTTGAATCGACGGAAGTAGTCCTGGATCAAGAACGTTGCGTAGAACTTTCCGACTGTAATCTCATCATCGCCTGGAAACCAAACAAAGGTAAACTCCAAATCTCAAGTGCCCCTAAGTTAAAATCGGGTAATTTAATAATAATCTTGGTGTAATTTCAAACTGTATGATCACAATTTACAGTGTGAATGGATGATCGCAAGTTATTACAGGAGTCGAATTTAACTATTGGCAGCCATGCAGGGCGCTCATCACGTCCTACTGCTTAGTTTGCCAACGCCATCTGCTGAATAGAAGGTTGAGTGGACCTTTTGGAAGGGCAGCGAGAAGCAATCCTGCATCTGTGCGCTCTTAGTGCCAGAGCGTTTACCATTACTCTAATTCCCCTCACAGTCTTAAATATTCTATTAATTTAAGACCACAGACGAAACTGTTTGCAATATAATGAAAAAACGGGTTTTGATGAAACTAGACACTTACCAGCCGGGGGAACAACTTGGTCGAGGAGCTTTGGACTTGTTCGCTTCCATATCTTCTTGATCACAGCTCGAAGTTCCTCGTTCGCTTGATCGATGTTGCCTACGGTCAGAAGTAACATAGAATTAAACAGAATAAATTATAATCAAATTAATAATTAAAAAATAGTTCAGGTAGAAATTCCATCGCAAATTTGGAGCAGTGTCAAGAGAAGACTGAAGGCAGCTATCCATTCCATCACCAAGCAATTGCAATTCAGCGCCTCATTGAGCGCTGTCTGTCTGGGTGGTTACGGGTGGGTGAGACCCCGGTGTTGTCCACGGAGATCTGCGGAACCATTTTCGGTCCGTTGGGACTCATGGATGTCGACCGGTTCAGCAGAGGATTCGGACTTCGACTCCGAGCAAGCGGTGACACTTTTTATTCAACAGGAACTAGGCTTCAACATGGTTGCTTATTCTTGTTAGACATCATTTCATAATTTATGTTCTTGGCACAAAACTAATAATACTAGCAGCATTAAGAATAATAATGGCAATATCACTGCCAATAATACTGCTAATACTACTACTAACAGTACTGCTAACAGTACTGATAATATTAATAATATAAATGACAGACTTTTTATTTTCGACTATATAATATTGAACTCTCTAAGAGATCCAGTATACCTCAGAGCAAAGAAATAAATGCTATTAATAAAAGTAATAATAATGCTACTAACATTAATAGTTTTTATGCATAGCAATGTCACAATGAAAAAAAGTCTCCGGATTAGACTACGACAATCAGAGAGAGCAGGGAACCAGTCTCTACCATCGGTTTTGATGCTGAGTGACGTTCTGACGAGCGCAAACAGAGTCGCGTTGAACATGACCGTGTGATCGACGCTGTTCAGCGGCATGTTCATCGACACAAGACGCTGTCAACAAACCAGCAAAAACAAAGTTATTCACAGTTAAACAAATAAACAAGAAAATACTTACTTACTAGTATAAAAATTCCAGTTTTGTTTCTTTCTAGTTTCTAGAAAAGCTCAGTTTTGCTGCATTTGCTTGCATTCTGTGGAGTATTTGGCTCTTGTGGTTCAAGCAGGTAGGCAAGCCTTTACCTGCATCTCTCAAGTGCACTTACATGTACTTGGTACAGATCTCTCAGAGCAGTTTTCAAAACAAATCTTGACAAAAGGATATTTCCAGGAGCAACAAAACACAGTCCAATACAATGACATATGTGACACAGGGGCTCGAAACCCGTCGTTTGTCGCTTCCTAGATATTGCGCTAGACGCCGAAACAGGCGAGAGGGGTAAAGAATGCAGTTTATTCTTCAATTCAGTAAATGACTGTGAGTTCGCCCTAATTTGCGAAGTGGTGAACCGATTTTGATACCGTTTGGGTTATCTGATTCAGGATATATGCCTCTAATGCCCAGAAAATTTTTAGAATAATTACTTGGTGGATTTAGTAGACTTGGATGACACGAATATTCAGTAATTTTTATTTTATTTTTTCACCATAAACTAATGAAAGAATCAAACGAGCACAACTTTTGTTAGAAAAAAGAAAATTTCATTGTGTTAAAAGCATTTTAGAGCATGGTCATTGTAGCATATGACTAAATCAAAAGGTCAAAAGCCGACATGTGACGGGTGTTGAGCCCCTGTGTCACATATGTGGTTGGCCCAGTGGTCTGGAATGGCCTTCCTTTTGAGCTACGTTACACCCTGGGACTCTACCAGGATCCTTCCTTAGGGGCCGTCCATAAAGTACGTCACGCTCCAGGGGGGAGGGTGTGTAAGAAAGTGTGACAGTTTGTGACAGGGGGAGGGGGTCAGGCCATGTGTGACGTCACACATTTATTTTTTAAATTCTTTATTATATTTTTTGTTCTTAGTACCTAAAATCCGGCCCGGCCAGGCGTGTCTAAAACCCGGCCTGGCGGGATAAAAGTTGATTTCCCATCACTATCAAAGCGTTTCGGGACACATGTCACTATAAGAGGGAATAGGGATAGTATCCTAGGGTTTAGAGGGTTAGGTAAATGGCTATGTTTTTAAATTTTTTGTTCGAAAGTGTGACGTACTTTAGGGGGGGTCCGAGATTTGTGACAGGGGGAGGGGGGGTCAAAAATGGTCAAAAATAGCGTGACGTACTTTATGGACGGCCCCTTACTAAACTTAAAACTGTTCTTTTTCGGTGCGCTGGAGTCGGGAGCGCCTCTGAGTAGTTTTATAAATGTCAGAATGAATGAATGAATGAATGATGTGTAACGTATAATGTATTGACATCAACCTATTCACAGAAAAGTACATAATAAAGAAGATTCTTGTGCAAAATATCGGTTGACACCACAAAATCGATTAAATCGATGAAATGAAACGAAATATTTATGGATTTTATTTTTAGCAAATTTAAAGCTCACCTTGCACGCGATTCTGTGAGGACAGAGTTTGCCGAAGCCAAGCGGTGGTGAGATTTTCCGCAGAAGTGTTACAACGTCCAGATGTTTGATCTTACCACTGAATAAAACAACCACAAGATCCTAATTAGGTTGGGTCACTTGAGGCCCCATTTGGGCAGGTCAAGCTCCTATTTTGGTTAGAGGTCAAACTACCACGTAGGTCATGCCATACGATCTGACCGAGTTCATAATCGTATAAAACTCTCAGCAATTATTTTGACTTAAATTGAAAGAATAAGGGAAATTCTAAAGGAAACAAATTTGTTAGATTTTAAAATGTTGCTGTCACTCAAGAAAAAGCAATAGCATTAGGATCGTTTAAGGTGTGTCGATATATTATCACGTGTGCATGGAGGGTGTCGATATATTATCACGTGTGCATGGAGGGTGTCGATATATTATCACGTGTGCATGGAGGGTGTCGATATATTATCACGTGTGCATGGAGGGTGTCGATATATTATCACGTGTGCATGGAGGGTGTCGATATATTATCACGTGTGCATGGAGGGTGTCGATATATTATCACGTGTGCATGGAGGGTGTCGATATATTATCACGTGTGCATGGAGGGTGTCACCAGATTTAGCGATTTGCAACAGGGGAAGGGGTGGGGTAAAAAATACGATTTTTTGCATACGAAATATTTGGATGATTCATACATTAGTAGGCATAATTATATCTCTGTGTCTTCCATGCTGCAATCCACCTTAGGTCTATAAGCTTTTCATCCTGGTCTGATTCCATCAGTGGTGTAGACAAGGGGGGATTTCGGGGGTCAAAACCCCCCCATTGGCCTAGGAAAAAAGTCTTTTTAAAAGCTATTTATCCACTTAAATAAGAAAAATCTAAACAATTGCTTGTAGAAACAACTGTTTTCTTACTTTATTCCCTTTAATTGTTACTTTATTCCCTTTTTATTTACTGTAATACTGTTGGGTTGGTGTCAGAAAGGGCATCCGGCCAGGCCATAAAACCCCCCCAAAACGCCCCATCATAAATTCCTGGCTACGCCACTGGATTCCATGCTTGGCCGGTTCAATGTGCTAGATATACAAAAGATACTGTCTGTATACATGTAACCATTTAAAAATCATTGATCATGTTGAAGCTTACGTTGCATCCGGGTCGTATTCCGACCACTGGCGAACGAATTCGTCCAAGTGATGCGGTCCAAGAATCGACCAATCACGCGTCAGGTAGTCAAAGTTATCCATGATGACCGCCAGAAACAGATTCAGGATCTACAAAAAAGAATGGCTCAAATGACAATTGGCTCAAATCACGATTGGCTCAAATCACGATTGGCGCAAATCACAATGGACTCAAATCACAATTGGCTCAAATCAAAATAGGCTCAAATCACAATGATGTTTTAATGAATTATTATTACTATTATTATTATATTATTATTATTGTATTATTAACAATAATGCCATTAACGTTTTAATGTATTAATTTTCCTATACACACACTGTACATTTTCTAAACAGTGCTGCAAGCCGATGGGAAATCCTATACCCTCGATAAAGGGTTAAAGAATATCCTGAGGATGAAATTTTTTCATCTTCTGCTGGCAGCACGAAGTTGTGAGGTCTGGGCCGAAGACCATAATAATTATTATGATCTCGTTACTATTGGTGGAAACTGTTGGGTGTGGTGGTCTAGTAGTTGGTTCGGTGCCTTGGAGCCAGAGTATTTCAGGTTTGCCGTGTAGGGACCTTGAGCAAGTCCTTCACTTGCAATTGATCGTGCGCTTCGGCGTGAAACTCCGATGCAGTGTCCGTGCTGCAATTGGAAGCACCTCCGAGAAGAAAGCTTAAAGGGGTGCTCTAGCAAATGCGAGAAATAAATAAAATAAAATACACGGAAGAAGAAGTTCAAAGACTCCTGTCAATCGTAGTGGGGCACGGTGGTGTAGTGGTGGCGTCGTTGCCTTGAAGCCGGAAGGTTCGAGGTTTGAATCCACCTCAAGTCGCCACGTAGGGACCTTGGGCAAGTCCTTCACTCGCAATTGCTCAGCGCTTCGGCGTAAAACTCCAATGCAGTATCCGCTGTGCAGTCAGGAGCGCCTCTTTTGTAATTGCAATCGTACATTTATATAGCGCCCCTTCAAGAGAACTCCTCAGAGGCGCTCCCGACCTGACACCAAACCACAATCAAAGAATGGTTTTCAAACGCTTGCGGAAAAGGGGTAGAGTAGAGAGCTTGAAGGGGCGCTATGACAAGTGCACATACAAACAAACATATACAAACTTACAAGAAAGGAGCAGATGATGTAGAAGGAGATGAAGTATGGCATAGCCGTTATCGAACTTCCGCACAGTTTTCCCGCGTCGTCTGAAAGGTCGTCACACCAAGCCTGTGGCGAGTCAGCACATGCCATCATGATTTCTTGCCACGACTCTCCGGTTGCTGACCTAGAGGAAAAACGGAGACGGAAAAATTCAGTCCACTCGACAAAATCCGATTCAATCCAATAATTCAACAAAATTTCAGAATTATGATTTTATGATATTCAGGAATTCATTAAATGAATAAATTTTAGCGGTTGCCGACCTAAAGGAAAAATGGAGAGGGAAAATTCAGACCAGTCGACAAAATTCGATTCAATCTAATATTTAAACAATTCAGAATTATGATTTTATGATATTCAGGAATTCGTGAAATGAATAAATTTTAGTTTATTTGCTAAGGACATTCATATAGAGTATTAATTCATTTACAATGGAAAGTAAATCAGAGGTGGTCCCTGCACCAGGGCATTTTTTCAAAGGAATTTTGAGAACTGCGCAATCCCTTCTTACCCTTCCCATTAGCCATGATAAATTATTCCCAATCGGAGGACAATTTATCTTTTTTATACTATATCTAGCCGCACAGAAGTGCTTCTACAATTGCACAAATCCATTTAGAACTGCACATTTTGTGTAAAACTGCATGCCAAAAAAGCCCTGCACTAGCTTGTATGAGCTGTTAAATATCATGACGAACAAAAACTATTACATCCGTTAGCAAAACAATTCACAGTAAGTCGGGAGAGTCGCCAGTGGAGGACCCACGCACACACAAGGCACCAACTAACTCTTTGAAAGCTGAGTGATACTCAAATTTCAAGTATATAGTTTCTGAGCTGGGAAGTGATTTAATCTGAAATTAATCTTACATGATCTGAAGCAGTACGATCTGATACTTAGAACTGCTCAGAAGACACAGATACTTTCAAACACTTAGAAAATACTACAAAGCATTTGGCAGAGTTTTCCCTACATCTAATGTTATCTAATCCGAATAGATTTTGCCAAATTCCCACACGCCCAAATAGTTGAAGACAAAGCCAAATTAGTTACTGCTCATCATGATGGAACTCCAAAACACATGCATTTCAATACAATTCTTCATCAGCGTTCCCACTGCTCACATTCAGCGTTCCCACAGCTCACCCAAACCACTTTAACCACTGACACTACATCACTTCCCTTTGGTAAAGGAACAAGAACCGGTCAGACAGACAAAAGCTATCGTGCTTTAGAGAAGACTTTTATCAACAGCGCCGTGCTTTCTCAGTCGTGAGGCCTACTGCCTGGAACGACCTCCCGGCTACGCTTTGCTCTCTACTTGTGGTCCATCCGGCTGGGTTCTACAAGTCTCTCAAGTCTTTTTTCTTTGCTCGTGGTTGGGCTGGGAGCGCCTCTGAGTAGTTTCTTGAAGGGGCGCTATATAAATGCTCTGAATGAATGAATGAATGAATGAATGATTGAATGAATGAATGACTGAATGAATGAATAAATGACTGACTGAATGAATGACTGACCGAATGAATGACTGACTGAATGAATGACTGAATGAATGACTGAATGAATGACTGAATGAATGAATAAATGACTGACTGAATGAATGACTGACTGAATGAATGACTGACTGAATGAATGACTGATTGAATGAATGACTAAATGAATGAATAAATGACTGAATGAATGACTGACTGAATGAATAAATGAATGACTGAATGACTGACTGAATGACTGACTGAATGACTGACTGGCTGAATGAATGAATGACTGAATGAATAAATGAATGACTGAATGAACAGCCTACCGGAAGAGAACCATGAGAGCGCTGAAGAACGTCTGAAAGTTGTTGTTACGATGTATCTCACGATTTGGATCGAGACCGATCTTTCCAAGCAACTACAACAGAATAATTCTAATAGTTTAGAATTTAAGCAACTACAACAGCATAATTCCAATAGTTTAGAATTTAAGCAACTACAATAGCATAATTCTAATAGTTTAGAATTTAAGCAACTACAATAGCATAATTCTAATAGTTTAGAATTTAAGCAACTACAATAGCATAATTCTAATAGTTTAGAATTTAAGCAACTGCAATAGCATAATTCTAATAGTTTAGAAATTAAGCAACTACAACAGCATAATTCCAATAGTTTAGAATTTAAGCAACTGCAACAGCATAATTCCAATAGTTTAGAATTTAAGCAACTGCAACAGCATAATTCCAATAGTTTAGAATTTAAGCAACTGCAACAGCATAATTCCAATAGTTTAGAATTTAAGCAACTACAACAGCATAATTCCAATAGTTTAGAATTTAAGCAACTACAACAGCATAATTCTAATAGTTTAGAATTTAAGCAACTACAACAGCATAATTCCAATAGTTTAGAATTTAAGCAACTACATCAGCATAATTCCAATAGTTTAGAATTTAAGCAACTACAACAGCATAAATCCAATAGTTTAGAATTTAAGCAACTACAACAGCATAATTCCAATAGTTTAGAATTTAAGCAACTACAACAGCATAATTCTAATAGTTTAGAATTTAAGCAACTGCAACAGAATAATTCTAATAGTTTAGAATTTAAGCAACTACATCAGCATAATTCCAATAGTTTAGAATTTAAGCAACTGCAATAGCATAATTCCAATAGTTTAGAATTTAAGCAACTGCAACAGCATAATTCCAATAGTTTAGAATTTAAGCAACTGCAACAGCATAATTCCAATAGTTTAGAATTTAAGCAACTGCAACAGCATAATTCCAATAGTTTAGAATTTAAGCAACTACATCAGCATAATTCCAATAGTTTAGAATTTAAGCAACTACATCAGCATAATTCCAATAGTTTAGAATTTAAGCAACTGCAACAGCATAATTCCAATAGTTTAGAATTTAAGCAACTGCAACAGCATAATTCCAATAGTTTAGAATTTAAGCAACTACATCAGCATAATTCCAATAGTTTAGAATTTAAGCAACTACATCAGCATAATTCCAATAGTTTAGAATTTAAGCAACTACAGCAGCATAATTCTAATAGCTTAGAATTTAAGCAACTACAACAGCATAATTCTAATAGTTTAGAATTTAAACGCCTCTACCAGACTGTCAATGTATGCAATAAGGCCATACACTCAGTTATTCTCTCTTGTTACAGCTGTATAATTTATGTAACCTTAATCGTTCCCGTCCTTTGTTCCGTTGGTGTGTATACGCACAATGTATGTATGCAAGCATGTAGGAATCTATGTAGGTATCAATGTAGGTATTTATGCCGGTTTGTATGTAGGTTTCTATGCAAGTATCCATGAACATGGAAGCAGCTATGTATGTATGTATGTATGTATGGATGTATACATGTATGCATGCATCCATGCACGATTGCACGTACATACATACAGTGGCGTAACTAGGAACTCAGGGGCCCCTAGACAAAATGTGAATATTGAAATGTATTATCACTATATACAGTGGCGTAACTAGGAACTTGGGGTCCCTCTGGGGCCTCTACACTCGGGGGCCCCTAGACTTTGTCTACCCAGTCTACCCTATTGTTACGCCACTGCATACATAGGCCTCTATATGAGCACTTGTTATAGCGCCCATTCAAGATGTCTATGTGGGTTTGTAAGTAGGTATAAATGTAGGTATGTAACTACTAACTATGTATGCAAGGAAGTTATGTATCGATAGGTAATACCCAGTATCTATGAAGGTACTTACGCATGGTTTGGAACTATATATCAGCTGTCGATGAGTTCCCGTTTCAGTGACCGTCCGTACATTTATGCATTGCAGTTTTTTGTTGACCTGCTGTTTAAATTTGAAACGGGTTTGGAGGTGAAGGAAAGATGCTGAATGAAGATAGGATTTATGAAAGCGCACTGTTTTCAGTTGAGAGTGAAAGCGGACATTTAAAGAGATATTCAGAGTGTTGGGTTTCATGCTTAAATCTAACACAGTTACCTGCATTCCAATAACTGCATAGATGAAGAACAGCATGACAATGAGCAGAGCAACATATGGTAAGGCCTACAACAAACCAGAAATATATCTTTATTAATATTCTTACCACCACCGCCGCCGCCACCACCATTATACTATTACCAGAGGTAGGATTTTTAAAGCAAAAAAAAATGCAAAAAGTTATAATTCTTAAGAAAAATTACTGTTATTATCAAGTTAACAATTAGACAAAACGAAAGGTTGCGTAAGTAATGTGGGTACACAGTTAATTAATTATAATTAATATAAATATTAATATTCCTACTTTTACTGAAGACAAACATGATCCTTCAGGAAACAATTGATAAGATTCAGGACAGAGTGCACTCGACTCGCTCGTAACATAGAGAATACAGGCTCGAGTCAATCCAAAGAAATGTACTGTGTGGGAACAATCAGCATGTCCATCACTTAAACTGATTAAGTGTTCTCGTGGCACATAACAAACTTCAACAATACTATAATAACAGTAATAATGATAATAATGATGATGATAATAATAATATTAATATTAATAATAATAATAATAATAATTGCAAAAAAATTAATAATAATAATTGAAGTCCCTGAGGGATACTGTCTACTTGGGCATTTTAAATCACACAATAATAATGATAATAATAATAATAATAATAATAATAATAATAATAATAATAATAATATACGCCAGGACTACTACGCTCAGATGGCAGACGACCAGACGGTCTGTCCTTGATTCCATGGCGTGCGGGCCGCCATCTTGTGTGGGATGCAACTGTAATTGACACTCTTGCACCTTCATATATCCAGGCAACGGCAACGACGGCGGGTGCGGCAGCCGAGATAGCAGCTGACAGGAAAAACAATAAATACGTCGCTCTTCTTAACACACATTTCTTTGTCCCTCTTGCCCTTGAAACCCTAGGTCCAATTTGCTCTGATGGCCTAAACTTTTTGTCGGATCTAGGCCGTATCCTAACTTTGTCCTCTGGTGAACTGAGAGAGACCTGCTTTTTGCTGCAACGTCTCTGTTGGAATAATGATACACATTCTAGATGGCGCTAGCATAGATGACTGTAGATGACTCTATGTAATTTAGTCTATGTTATACGTCACTTCCTCCTTCTTCTCCGTTCCGTGTTTTGTGCTAGTAGTTAAGATGACATGTGACAATCTTTATCTCCTTTAATCGTGAATAAAGCTCTGCATTCCAACAGGTTATGGGCCCAGGTCGAACGCAGGACGACTGGTTAATTCCCAGGACGACTGGTCGACTAATATTTTTCGAGTTTTCTCGTTAATTATCCGAGTCGATAGAAGCTGAAGTTTCTTCTTTGTTACGCGTCAAAATGGCGGCATTGGAAGAACTACAGCAGCAAGTTTTGAGAATTCAGGAGAAAATTAGCACAGGAACAGGCAATGTAGCGACAACAGTTACTACAAATTCCGTCGGAGGTTTACCGGAAGCGAAGCATCTTGATGGCAAAAATTATGGTGATTGGAAATTCTGGATGCAAAATTTCTTAATTGACGCTGGTTTATGGCGCTGTGTTTCGCCAAAAGAGGGCCAGACTGTTGATCCGGATTTGGACTTACGTGCGTTAGCCAAAATCAATCTCAGCCTAAAACCCTGTTCAACCAGAGTCACGAAGAAATGCCAGACTGCGAAAGCTGCTTGGGACGCATTGAGAGGTGAATATGAAAGCACTGCTCTTGTTCGTCTGATTGGACTGTATTCCAGTTTGTTTAAGACAAATTTTGAGAACTTTCCTTCGATGCAGCAGTATGTAGATCACATTTTGTCAATTGCAGAACAATTGGAATCAATTGGTCAACCTTTTCAGGACAATGTTGTTGGAGGCATAATTCTTGGAGGTCTTCCAGATCAGTATAGGCCTTTAATATTAGGCATCCAAGGATCAAAGCAAGACACAACAGTTGAGTTTGTAAAAAGTCTTTTGCTTCAGGACAGTGTTAAGGAGCTAGGAGCAAGTACGACTTCGGTTGCAACTCATTCAGCATTTTCAATGGGCAGGTCTCAAATGAGCAGGTCCCACAAGGGCATGTCCCAGATGAAAAGTAAGCCAAAAGGACCACGTTGTTTTGAATGTAATGATTTTGGTCATATTCGTTCGCAATGTGAGAAGGTCAAGGTTAAACCACATAAGAATTCAGCCAACGCGAATTTTGGTGCTGTGTCAGCCCAAACGAATTTTTCAGTTTCATCGGTGCAGCCTACCTCGATGAATGATGATTGGTATCTTGATTCAGGTGCCACGGTACATCTAACATCTCGACTTGACTTGCTTAAGAATTTTTCTTCAGATTCTAGTCAAGAGGTTGTAATTGCAAATGGAACAAAGTTAAAAAGTACTGGAATGGGAACATTATCGATCCCGTTGTCAACAAAGAAAACAATGGAAATTTCAGATGTTGTTCATGTACCAGATTTGGCTATAAATCTCTTAGCAGTTAACAGAATTGCTCAGGAGGGTAAAACTGTTTTGTTTGACAAGAAAGGCTGTCGCATAGTTAATCAGCAGGTGAAGGTCAATCCAAAAAGTGTCATTGGAACTGCCACAGAAGTCAATGGACTGTATCGTTTGAACTGTAAGCAATCTCGTATGTTTGCTGCGCTGTCAACGAACTCTGTAAACTTATGGCATCGTCGCCTTGGACATCTTAATCGGCCTTCTATGCGCCTACTTCGAAGCACTATGTCTTCAGGTGTTCAGTCTGAAGGGACGGCAACTATTCCTTGTGAAGTTTGTGTGAAAGGCAAACAGCATCGCAAACCGTTCAAGAAAACAGGAGCCAAACGAGCGAAGCACGTTCTTGGTCTTGTTCATTCTGATATTTGTGGTCCAATGCATGTTTCATCAGTTGGTGGAGCACGGTATTTTCTGACATTGATTGATGATTTCACGAGACACTCGGTTGTCTATTTTCTGAAATCAAAGACTGAGGTACTGGAGAAGTTCAAGGAGTACAAATCTCTTGTTGAGAATCAGACTGGTAAACGTATCAAAACTCTTCGAACAGATAATGGTACTGAATATGTCAATGAGAATTTTCTGAGTTTCTTACGACGTTGTGGAATTCGTCACGAAACCACGATTCCGTATACTCCTCAACAGAACGGAGTTGCTGAACGTCTGAACAGAACTTTGGTAGAAAGAGCTCGAACAATGATTCTAGAATCCGGAGTAAGCACAGATTTTTGGGCAGAAGCAGTAAATACAGCCAATTATCTGAAGAATCGGTCACCTACAAAAGTCTTACCAAATATGACACCTCAAGAGGCATGGACAGGAGAAAAACCTGACCTAAGCCATCTTCGTGTTTTTGGTTGCAAAGCTTTGGTGAAAATTCCTGATAATAACCGCAAGAAATGGGACTCTAAGTCAAAAGAGTACATCTTCGTTGGTTACTGTGAAGAAAGCAAAGGTTACAGAATGCTTCATCCTGTTACAAAGAAATGCACTCGATCCAGAGATGTTGTTTTCTTTGAATCTCAGTTTCCTGTTCGACATTCGTCTTCAGATGATCCATTTCCAGATGTTGCGGATGACAACTCATCGCAAATTGTCACTTCAGACATTCATAATCAACAGCAGTTTCAGAATACCCAAACTCATGTTGAAGTGGGGGAGTCTGATGGTTCAAAGGAGTTTGGTGGATCAAAGACTAATCTTACTGATGCCTCGAACACTGGCTCGGAAATAAACTCTGTGGAAGAAGATTCTGGTGGATCAAATATTTCAGTGGTCAATAAGGACATAACTGATGATGGAGAAGTGATACGAGACACATTTGAGAGGCCAAAAAGAACTCGTATTCCAAATAAGCAAATATTCAATGAGAATTTTGTTGTGCATCAAGCTACATTGTGTAAAAGTACTGATCCAGCAACTGTTGAAGAAGCACTTACTTCTCAATATGCAGAAGAATGGAAACGTGCAATGGAAGAAGAAATTCAGGCACATGTTGAAAACCAGACATGGACATTATCTGATGTACCTACTGGGAGAAAAGCAATTAAGTGCAAATGGGTCTTCAAAACAAAGCTGAAATCTGATGGTACAGTTGAGCGTTACAAAGCTCGTTTGGTGGCTAAAGGATGTTCACAAAAACCAGGCATTGATTATGAGGAAACGTACTCGCCGGTTGTACGTTATACTTCCATTCGTCTTCTGATGGCACTGGCTGCAAAATATGACCTTGACATTGATCAAATGGATGTCACAACAGCATTTTTGCATCCTGAGCTCGAAGAAGAAATTTACATGGAATTGCCAGGTGGTTTTCGGCTGAATGGTAAAACTTGTCGGCTAAAGAAGTCAATTTATGGTCTGAAGCAAGCAAGCCGAGCCTGGAATAAGAAATTGGATAAGTTGTTGAAAGAACTTGGATTTGTGCAATCAAATTTTGACACTTGCATTTACTACAGATGTGAAAACGGAAAGATCTTAATCATTGCAGTATATGTTGATGATCTTTTAATTCTCTCGAACAACAAGGGGGAGAAACAGAATTTGAAAGCAGATCTAATGAAACGTCTCAAGATGAAGGATCTTGGTGAGGCACACTATTGTGTGGGCATTCATATCCAAAGAGATCGTGATACAGGAACGATATCACTTGATCAAGAGAAATATATTGAACAAGTGCTCAACCGCTTCAATATGACTGAGTGCAATGGGGTTTCAACTCCACTTGATCCGAATCAAGATTTGTTTGGAGAAGAATTTCTTCCTAACAGTCAACAGCAAGAAGAAGAAATGAGAAACATTCCTTTTCAAGAAGCTGTGGGTAGCCTTATGTATGCAGCACAGGCTACAAGACCAGACATCGCATTTGCAGTGGGGGTCATGAGCAGATTCAATAACAATTATGGAAAAACTCATTGGGTTGCAGTGAAAAGAATCTTTAGATATCTTCGGCAGACTGCAAGTACCAAACTAGTGTACAGGAGAACCAATGAAGATTTGATTGGGTTTTGTGATTCTGACTGGGGTGGTGATAAAAGGGATCTGAAATCAACCACAGGATACACTTTTGTTTTAAGTGGTGCCGCAATAAGTTGGAACTCAAAGAAACAACCAACAGTTGCAAAGTCAACAACTGAAGCAGAGTACATGGCTTTAAGCATGGCTGCTACAGAAGCTATCTGGTTAAAGGGACTTCACAAAGAACTTGTTCCTCAAGCTTCAGATGTCGTGGAGATTTTCTGTGATAACAAAGGGGCGATTGATCTTGCTAGAAATCCCGGATATCGACCCAAGATCAAGCACATTGCTGTGCAGCATCACTTCATTCGAGACAGAATTGCAATTGGAGACATTCTGGTTAAACAGATTGAAACAACAAACATGGTTGCTGACTGTTTAACGAAAGGACTGTGTAAAGATTTGCATAACAAATGCATTTCTGGGATGGGGTTAGAAAAATAACACTAACCTAATTTTCTGAGTGTGTATAAAGTGGGGGTGTTGGAATAATGATACACATTCTAGATGGCGCTAGCATAGATGACTGTAGATGACTCTATGTAATTTAGTCTATGTTATACGTCACTTCCTCCTTCTTCTCCGTTCCGTGTTTTGTGCTAGTAGTTAAGATGACATGTGACAATCTTTATCTCCTTTAATCGTGAATAAAGCTCTGCATTCCAACAGTCTCTCTATGACCGTTCAGCGTTTCAACTCGGTGGCCTTTCGAGGAACTTTAGCTGAGCCGGTCCCAGAGGATATATAATATTAGTTATTGCTTCCCTATTGTATTGTACTTCCTGTTTTGATGTTGTTCGTTGAAAATATTAAAAGGATAATAATAATAATAATAATAATAATAATAATAATTGAAGTCCCTGAGGGATACTGTCTACTTGGGCATTTTAAATTACATAATAATAATAATAATAATAATAATAATAATAATGATGATGATTATAATAATAATAATAATCATAATAATAATATTAATAACATCAATTTTTAATGAAGATAATTTAATTTTTAACATCAGAAAATGCAGGTGCCGCGGCGGAAAGAGCAGCCCGTAACAAGGAAAGCAAATATGCAGACATTGCAAGATCGCATCATTTCGTCCCTATTGCAGTCGAAACTGGAGGAAGTTGGGATGGAGATTCTCTTCAATTTGTACAAGAACTAGGACGAAAGATCTCAGCAGCCAAAGGTGACCAGCGTGAGACCAGCCATCTGCTCCAGCGTCTATCAGTCGCCCTGCAAATCGGAAACTCTGTGTCGATTTTAGGAACAACTGACTCAAACAGTCAAGACACCTGGAAGTCTTGGTCTGAATGACTATGTTACCTAATGTTCAAAAGGAGCATAGACATTAAAAAAAATAAAAAAAATAATAATAATAATAGTAATAATAATAATAGTAATAATAATAATAATAATAATTGAAGTACTTGAGGGATACTGTCTACTTGGGCATTTTAAATTACATAATAATAATTAATAATAATAATAATAATGATGATGATGATAATAATAATAATAATAATAATAATAATAATAATAATAATAATAATAATAATAATAACAATAATAATAATAATAATAAACGCGTTTAACACTCTGCGCAGAGATTGTCTTCTAGAGGCAGTGGCTAGAGACATTCCAGAGCTCTACCGTTTTGCTCACGCTGCCTACTCGAACCGTCCGCTCCTGCGTTATGGATCGAACACCATACGATCTGAAGAAGGGACACAGCAAGGCGATCCTTTGGGTCCTCTGGAGTTCTGCCTTGTCTTACAACCACTTTTGGTCAAACTGAGATCAATTCTGCGTGTTGGTTACCTGGATGACCTGACATTGGGTGGTAGCAGGGAGACAGTGGCCGCTGATGTCCTTCTGATTGCGCAAGAATCGAGGAACCTTGGTTTGACATTAAACCGCAGCAAATGTGAAATCGCCTGCCACAACTCACATGCACTACTTGATGACCCGGCGTTTGAAGGTTTTACGAACATGACCTTTGAGGAGATGACTTTGCTGGGTGCACCTCTGATGCCAGGTCCAGCCGTGGAGATGGTCGTCGGATCGAAGGCCAACGATCTTGATAGGGCAATCGCAAGGCTCTCCATGCTGTATACACATGATGCTCTGGTTCTGCTCAGAAACAGCTTAAGCGTTCCAAAGCTGCTTTACAGCTTGCGCACAGCTGTATGTACTGACTGTCCGGGCTTGGCTCGGTTCGACAACTTATTAAGAGTAGGTCTGTCAACCATCTTGAACGTGGACCTTGACGACGACCGCTGGCTCCAGGCTTCTTTGCCTGTCAGAGATGGTGGCCTTGGAGTTCGTTGTGCATCAACGCTGGCACTTTCTGCCTTTCTGGCTTCCGCCGCTAGCACGAGCGAACTGCAGGCCTGCATCCTACATACAGAGTCAGCTGATGTTCCATATGTTCTTGCAGACTCAGCTCTCAACGCTTGGATTACCCTGACAGGCGCAGACCCACCTACTGGAGCAGCATCTCACAGCCAAAAGGAGTGGGATTCTAGATTCACTGTAAAGGCATGGACCGGTCTGCTCGAGTCCACCAGCGTCCCATGCGACCGCGCTCGTCTGCTAGCTTCGAGAGCCCCTCATTCTGGAGACTGGATGCTCGCTCCCCCTGTGACTGCGCTAGGCCTGCGCCTCTCAGACGAGGAGATACGGTTTGCAGTTGGCGTGAGACTAGGAACGTCGCTTTGCGAACCTCATGTGTGCCACCACTGCCGAGGGACTGTCGACGCGAGAGGATTGCATGGACTGGTCTGCAAAGGAGGAAGCGGCAAGCACCAAAGACATAACATGATAAACGATGTCGTGTGGAGAGCTCTTGGACGGGCGAAAATCCCGTCCCACAAAGAACCCCTCGGTCTGCTAAGAGAAGACGGAAAGCGACCAGACGGTGTGACAATCATCCCTTGGTCACGAGGTCGATGCCTGGCATGGGATGTGACAGTGCCCGACACCTTCGCCCTGTCTCACCTTCCACACACATCCATCGAAGCTGGCAAAGCCGCCGAACGCGCAGCTGCATCGAAAACTATCAAGTATTCCACCATCACCAGTACCCACGCTTTTGTTGCGGTCGCCTTGGAGACCGGCGGCGCTTGGTGCAAAGAAGGACTGGATTTCATTTCTGAGCTGGGGAGGAGAATTGCTGCTGCTACGCATGACCCTATGGAAACGTCTTACTTATTCCAGCGGATTTCGGTGGCTCTTCAACGGGGGAACGCCATCTGCCTCTCCGGAACATTGCCACCGCTCCCCGATCGACACGAGAAGGAGATTTACAATCCGGCAAAACGAGCCGTGGAACGACAGATGGAAGCGACCTGCAGCAGATGAGACTGTGTGGCACATTAATATGTCGATAGTAGCCTAGACATTAGGGTTGTTATAATAATAATAATAATAATAATAATAATTGAAGTACTTGACGGATACAGTCTACTTGGGGCATTTTAAATTACATAATAATAATAATAGCAATGATAATAATAATAATAATAATAATAACAATAATAATAATAATAACAATAATTATTATAATAATAATAATATCACTGGATTGCTTAATTTCCATGTAACCGACCTGAAACGATTTAATGAATGTCCAAAGCAACGTCCGAATTCCTTCTCCTCGGCTGAGCAACTTAACGAGACGCATAACACGGAAGAGACGGAAGAAGCTGATGCTGATGATCACTGTGTCTGTCTGCGTTAGAAACAACGAATCGTCAATCAATTGATTGACTAACAGATTGATCAACTGACTGATTGATCAATAGATCAACTGGTTGATTGATTGATCAACTGATTGATTGATCAACTGATTGATTGAATGACTGATTGATCAACTGATCAATTGATTGATTGATCAACTGATTGATTGATTGACTGATTAATCAACTGATCAATTGATTGATTGATCAACTGATTGATTGATTGACTGATTAATCAACTGATCAATTGACTGATTGATCAACCCAACAATTGATTGATTGATCAGCTGACAGATTAATCAATCAAGTGATTGACTGATTGATCAACTTAGATATGGTTCCTATTTGCAAGAAGTTATTGTCAACTCATGTGGACTGATTCATTTCTTCCTGGTTTATGTGCCATATTTGCTAAACTCAGAGTGGTATAATTGAGCCAGTTAACTCAAACATTTCAAATACTTAGGCCTATTATTATTTTTACCGATGTTTTACAATGTAGTCTCCTACCATGATCGCTGAAATTGTGATGTCCACGATACTACCGACAACGATCACAAAGTCGAGAGTATTCCACGGATCACCAAAGTAGTTCTGTAAACAAGAGAATAATGTATTAACAACTGCTCACCACCTCTTGGTGCCATACCTTCCAATATCTTGGAAGGAAAAAAGGACAAATGAGTGGGTACGCAAAGAGATTGGCATCGAAAACAATGAGTCATTTTACAACAAACAGTGCTAAGAAGAAAGCTGGGTTTCTTTATCATGTTATGCGCTCAAATGGACTAAAAAAAGATATGATGCTGGCATGCAGAGAGGGAAGGAGAAAACAAGGGGGGCCGAGGAAAAGGTGGTTGGACGAGGTTCAAGAAACAATAGGAATGAATCTGGAAGAGCTAAATGAAACGACATCGGAAAGAAAGCAATTGAGAAAATTGGTCATGACGGTCGCTAGAGTTCAAGGAACTGAAAGCACAAGGTGACAGGGTGACACCACCTGCAATCTATTTGGCACCCTTCCAGAGCCTTTCAAACAAGGCCATAATAATAATAATCAACAATGAACCAAAAGACAGTTCTCCTCAGAGACAGCCAGGATCTGAGGCATCAGAGATGTCACTTTCATAAAATACATTTTCTGTGGTTGACCTCGGCGGTATGCAATGTCGTCCTTCTTGATCTGCGCCTGTTCTCTAGGACAGTGGTTAACAAACTTCAACAGGCCGCGGACCGACAATAATTTTTGATGAAGCTCGCGGACCGCTAACTTAGGCCTAAATGGCGAAGGCAAACAAAAGCGACCTAAATTATAAAAAGACTAGAATACAAGGCTATTTACAATTATGGTATCCCACATTTACATGTCCTAAGCCTTATTAAGCCTTAAAAATAATCAACGTCCAGTTGTCGTACGCTTCATCAGCCGCAGAATCAGAAATTCAATTCTCGCTGCACGCAGAACTCTGAAGGGGCAATCCGGTACAAATCGAATATTCATCAACGAACATCTGACTAAGCAGAATTCACTAATCTTCGCAGGAGCGAGAAAACTGGTAAGAGAGAAGGTCCTCCACTCTGCCTGGACACGAGATGGAATGACTTTCATCCGCTTCACTGACGCTGTCAGCGAGAAACCGAGGAAGATTATCACTACCAAGAGTCTGGAGTCCATCATTCAGAAGAAGGAGCTCACTGCAATGCTTCCTCTCGAGAAAGCAGGATGAGTCGCTGGGTGAGTCGCTTCAGATGCTACTTCATCGTCCCGACATCCAACCTGTACCTCCAACTAACTGCGTCTTATTTTTATCTAGTTCATACTGTCATTTAGTCACTTATGTTCATGTGACATGTTTAACCTTGGGTTGGATTCTATCTAAACATTATATAAGCTTATTTCCTATATCATCTAATTGAACTATCCAACTTACTCTTTACGAATTAAATGTGGATTGATATTTGCTACAATCTGAATTTTTTTAATGCATTTTTGTTCCGAGACTATCTTCGACTGTTTTGTTGCTGTAGCGCTTACCAACATATGTTTACTTCTGATCACTGTATGTTACGACCTAGTTAAGACTGTTATATGCATAGAATGTTGCTATCAATGGTACATGCTTCTGTTTGTGCCATCTGCTCTAATTATCTTATGTCTAAGGACAAGTTAAGTCCTTGCTGTTTGTGTTTACTTAATTTTGATTCAGTGCCTAGGGTTGTTACATGTGTAGTATGTAGAAGTCAGTGTCATTATGAATGTTATGCGGATTCATGTTTATCGTGTGCGCCTGTGGAATCTTGGATATGCTCTCCATGCTTGACAAACATTTTTCCTTTTAATGGAATTGCAAATAATGAAAATTTTATGAGCTCTATATGTGATAGTAAAGTTAAACTACAAACTGATATTAGCGAGCTTGATAGAGCCCCGAAACTTGAAATATTTCCTAGTGACCCTGAAAACCACTCCCCTTTAAATAACAATGATATTGACCCGGATATTAACCTATTTTCAAATCTGTCATGGGACAGCCACTACTCTACACCTGCTTCTCTCACCACGCTACTCAATACTCCTCGCCTGTTCACTACTATGCACCTGAATTGTCGAAGTATGCAGTACAAAATAATGGATATAACTGATTTATTAAACACTCTCCCTGTTCCTATTCTGGCTTTAACAGAAACATGGCTAGATACAGACTCGGTTGATACAATTAATATAGCAGGTTACCAAATTATTCACAAATCTCGAGTTTCAGGAAAAGGAGGTGGAGTAGGATTTCTCATAAGGGAGGATATTACTTACGAGCTGCTTGATCTATCAATTTTTAATATGACCCCCAAAACATTTGAGGGAATATTTATTCGTGTGCGGATGAGTAAGGGCAATTGTCTAATTGGAACTATATATTGAATTCCGATCCTTTTCAGTCCATCCGCCATCATTACTAATCACACACCATCACCTTCCTCAGGCTCCTCTATCCATCACACCTCGGGCTTTTCATTCAAAACTCAAGACACTCCTTTTCACGAACTCTTACCCTGTCTCATCTGATCCTCCACCTTCCAATTCCCGGCCCAAACGACACCCGCCTTAATAGCTGTTCCGCCCCTCTGATCCTATGGAATTTCGACCCTGACCACCACGGACTACTCTCACGGACAACCCTTCTAACTCAACGCATTTGATCCTGATCTTATGGTAACTCGACCCGGACCACCACGGACTACTCTCACGGACAACCCTTCTAACTCAACGCAGCGCTCGTGAATAAGCTGGTGCCCCGCGCTTGGCTTTCGAGTGGCGCTTTAGAAATTTCGAGTTTACGATTACGATATAGACCCCCAGGAAATAGTCTGGAAGAGTTCACTCTTGAACTTGAACAGTTATTGTCCAAAATTGCAAATAAGGAGAAACACGTGATAATTATGGGTGACTTTAACATTGACCTGCTTAAAGTTGAGGATCACTTTGGCACTAGTTCCTTTTTCGATAGTATGTCCTCCTATAATCTTCTCCCGACCATAACCAGACCCACAAGAATTACCACTCATTCGTCAACGCTAATTGACAACATTTTCACAAATGCTTGGTCTAATATTATTGAATCTAAGATTGTTGTATCTGATATCTCTGACCATTTGCCTGTCTTAACCTCCTTTGATTTTGAAATGCCTAGCTCTAGGAACTCCTCATTTGAGGAATCCCGAATTATTAACGAAGAAGGAAGGGCTAATTTTAGCAATTATCTTTCTGAAGCAGATTGGACTCCTTATTTTTGAAACCTGTCGCTTGAAAGATGCTAACAAAGCATATGACTTGTTTATGAAAGAATATAAAAGAAACTATGATAAGGCGTTTCCAATAAAAACTAATATAAATAAAGGAAAACCCATACTTAAACAACCCTGGATGACTCCTGGACTTCTCAAATCTAGTAAGAAAAAAGCTAAACTTCATTTAAAATATGTAAAGGTCCCTACCCTTGCCAATAAAAATAAGTTTGTTTCATACAGGAATAAATTTAAAACAATTAGAATGAAGGCTGAAAAGCATTACTATGCTGTTGAATTTACCAAGCATGTTAATAATTTAAAGAAAACTTGGACCCTCATTCGAAGTATAATTAAAATGGATGAACAACATATTAAAATTGAAGCACTAAAAATCAATGGAATAAGAAATGATGACCCTAAAGTGATGGCTAATACTTTTAATAATCTCTTCTCTGACATCGCTCATACTCTTGCCAAACAAATTCCCGCTCCTAAATCTCCTTTTAACACATACCTTGACCCGCCACTTCCTTATTCTTTTGGCTTGGTTCCTACTTCACCTGAGGAAATAAAAAATTTGAGCCACTTGATCCACGACAGTCACAGCCGTGGCGTTGATGATATCGACCCTCATATTGCTAATTCTTACATTTCTCAAGTCGCAACCCAACTAGCTGAAATAATTAATTGCTCCCTCAATACTGGAGTTGTACCTGATGCTATAAAAATTGCAAAAATAGTCCCTATTTTTAAAAAGGGTGACAGGGAGAACCCTTCTAACTATAGGCCCATATCCATTCTTCCTTTTTTTGCCAAGTATTTTGAAAAAATAATGCATGATAGGCTCAATAAATATGTAGAAAAATCTCATATTATTTTTCCATACCAATATGGCTTTCAATCTGGTCGATCTACTTTTATGCCTTTAATTGATATGTATGATAAAATTTCTAAGGCCTTTGAAAACAATGAATATTCTATTGGTATCTTCTTCGATTTAGCAAAGGCCTTCGATACTGTGAATCATGAGATCCTATTAAAAAAATTAGCTAATTATGGCATCAGAGGCATCCAATTAGCTTGGTTTACCAGTTATCTCGAAAGACGTCTCCAGTGTGTTTCCTGCAATGGAGCTCTCTCAGACTTTAGAGTTGTTAGATATGGTGTGCCCCAAGGTTCTAATCTCGGACCCTTGCTTTTTCTTCTATACATTAATGACTTGCCTAATATATCTCCTACTCTTTCATTCATCTTGTTTGCTGATGATACAAATGTCTTCTACTCTCATAAATCCTACCAGAGTCTAATGCAAACAGTAAACAATGAACTTGTCTTCGTAGCCGAATGGTTCTCTGCTAATAGACTTTCCTTAAACATAGATAAAACTAACTTTATGCTCTTTCGAACTAATAAAAAGATGTGCCCCCAGAATGAATTGCAACTGTCTATCAATGATACCTCCATAACGCAGGTTAGCTCCACTAAATTTCTTGGTGTGTACATAGATCAACACCTCACATGGAATGATCATATTAAATATATCTCTGCCAAGGTTGCAAAAAGTGTTGGTATCCTTCGTCGAACTTCCCATATACTCCCCCCCACTATCCGTGTTAAATTGTACTACTCATTAATATATCCTTATCTCTCATACTGTAATTTAGTTTGGGCATCTACATATAAATCCAGGCTCAATAAATTAGTACTTCTCCAAAAACGTGCAATACGTATCATAGCTGGAGTTAAGCCTTTTATTCACTCAAGTCCTTTATTTCAATCATTTAATTTATTAAAGTTTCACCAAATAATGACTTTCCAGATAGGAGTCTTTATGTATCGGTTCACCCATGATCTTCTTCCCCTTAACTTTGCAGGGTATTTCCAAAAAGGATCTGAAATTCACTGCTATTCCACCAGGAACTCCTCTCATTATCGAGCCATATCCGCTCGTTTAAACTCAAGAAGATTCCATATTAAATATACTGGACCAGGTATATGGAACTCGTTTCCTAGTCATGTTCAACAAGCTTCCAGTTTACAAAGAGCAAAAACATTACTGCGCAACTACTTGGTTAATGACTGCAAAGATATTTAACCTTGTAGGCACTGATTTTATTTTACTTTATTATTATTTGTTGTGTTTGTTTTGCGTTCTTTAGTTAAGTTTACTACATTAATTGTCATCTCATGCTGTTCTTTTAGCCTATTGTTCAATTCATTATGTCAACCGTCTAGCCATCTGTTAAAATTGCATATGTAATTAGGTGTCCCTGTTAGCGGGATATTCATCCCTTAGGGCCTTCCTTGTTACCATCCGATAATGTGAAGCATGTTATACTATGTCTATTGTGTATGTTGATGGTTGGTTACAATAAATGAATTGGGATTGGGTTGGGTTATTTGTTTAAGATTTATTATTAAACGCTATTTGTGCAAGATTCCTTTTTCTGTTTAGGTGCGCCATAAATAAATGACAGTTTAATAATAATAATAATAATAATGGCATTTGCGATGCGTAAGTTCGAATAATTTCACAATTTCAAACAAATAAACTAATAATTACAGGTTTTTTTAAAACTCTTCTTCGCGGACCAGCGATCATACCTCTGCGGACCAGTGCCGGTCCGCGGACCACCACTTTGGGAACCACTGCTCTAGGACCTAGGTCACTCTCTGACACCATCTATAACTGTGGTCTCAGACTCAACTCATCGTGTGGGCCGCATTTGGAAATTTACAATGTCTTGCGGGCCACAACATGAAAATATGTCATGCATGTTAAACTATTTACATGGAATTATATCATTGCAGCATTGCATGCTGTAATAAAGACATAATCATGTAAAAGTTAATATTATACTTTCAGTGTAACCATAATGGTACTACACAAAATTGGAAACTCAGAGTCACAAATAAGAGCATCAATAGCACATTCAGTAGGCCTATTACCTACAACTAAACTTGTGTACCACCTTTAAATGTCAAAGTGTTACAGTGAGTATAGTCTCAGAGGTGATCAGGTAGGCCACATGATTAGCGCTACACATCTGATGATTTCCCAATTATGAGAACATCAATGTTTGGTTTTATCTTTTGAGATGTGACGAATCGGAGCAGCCCACACCGTGCAAACATTCACCCGTAGGCCTAACTGTAAGGCGTGTCCTTTGAGATTTATTAATCTTCATTGATGAAAAAGCTGTTCACATGTATGTATGTATGTATGTATGTATGTATGTATATGACCATTAAATGGTCATATACATACATACATACATACATGTGATTCTTGTTAAGGCGCTATATAAATTTTATATAGTGCCTTAACAAGAATCTCATGAAGGCGCTACTAGATGTATACAGATAATGCTAAACATCGCCATTAGAGTTATGCGTGTTGTAGCCATTAGCCCTCCTGATCTTCCGTACTCTCTCTCTCTATGACTGGGCACGTGGGTGTAGTAGGAGTGGCCCTGTCTATTTAAGGAACTGTAGCGTGGGTTACTCTCTCTCTCTTGTGGTGTATGCTGAGCGTGGTGGTCGTCTCCCGTCGAGACTGGTCGTGTGTGCTTTGCCTCGCGGTCATGAGAGTTACCTGCGGGTTCATCTTCTACGTCGCCTTCTTCGCCCTGTTGGTGGTCTGGCTGTTCATCCGTCTTCCTTGGCTTCGTTAGCCGTGCTGTCGTGTGGGTTTGCCGTGCTTCGACCTCTGGTCTGGTCTTCTTCGTATCGTCTGGACGGTAACGTAGTTAATTCATTGTATAACTTGCTCTATTGAATAAATCGACGTTTATTATATCATTTCGGGCCTTATCTTTGATAGTCATCCCTTTAGACGGCCGTAGAACCCTTTACAGATGGGGGCCCATCCTTTTGCTCGATATTGCGGGTGGTAAATTTCGGATATTTGTTAGTCCGGTTGGTTTTCGGGAAATTTTGTGAGAAAATTTGTCGATATTTGTCGAAAATTTATGCGAAGTCGCATTTCGTTTTGTGGGGGCCTGGGCTATTGAGTTTTGCGGTTTTCGCATTTTGACAGTTTTAAAGTGGACTGTCGGGGACATTCGTGAAATTTGGAAATTGTGGGTGTACGTTTGTGCAGCAAGATATATGACGTTACCAGGTGTTTCTGAAGTAGAGGAAATTTAAAATTGCCTAGGTGTAATTTCTGAGGACAATGAAACTTTGGGAAAATTCCGAAGAGAAACGAGCAAAGCAAGTGGCTTGCAAAGAGAGGCGAAAATTGAAGAAATTGGAAGCGAAAGTAAGCCCAGAAAATAGGGGCAGCGATGCATTTGGAATATTTGCTGAGCGTCTGTTTCAAAGTGAAAAAAGGGATGGGATTTGTACTTCGTCTGTGGCAAGTCGGCAGATTGAAAAGGAAATTTGGGAAGACATTGCTAGAGAGCGAGTGGCAGATGAAAATCAATTACGGTCTTTGAAAATTTCGGCAGAGAATGTGCGTAGAAAACGTTTGGAAAATTCAAAGCAGGGTCAGAATATTGGGACATTTTCCTCAGAAGTTAAAGAAGGTGTGTCAGGTGATAGCGTAGATTCTGTATGCATGGTAGACGATAAGCTGCTTATTCAGTCCGAGGTTGTGTTTCGCGCTGACTTACATCATGTCGGTGACGATATGCAGACAATGGAACAGATACATGTGTACGACGATGCTTTTGACTATGTGTCTGGGTGTTGCTTGTTTGATGACAACGACGTACAAAATGATTCTGGGTTGGAGTCGTTGAATGACACTGTGGATCCTGTGGATGGTGTGCATGATTTATTTGATGATTCCGCTTTATCGGTACATGAGTCTGTTGACTTAGGCTTGTCGTTGGAAGGTGTGTCGGTAATGGACGCATGTAGGCCTAGGTGGTTGAATGTATGTGATGAGTGTACGCATGAGGTTGTCGAGGATTTGTATCAAGATTTGAATGACTCGCAAGATGTGTGCATTGATGCGTGTATGCGTGTTTCAAGTGCCGATAAGTTGTGTGTTGTGTGCGTTGAAGCGTGCATAAATGAGTCGAATGTTGCTGACTTTGAAACCGAGTTGTCTGTGATTGGGTTTGCACAGCATGGTATTGCAGATGCATCGAATGAAAGTGTTGTTGTTGATGGTTGTCTCGTTGAGACCAATGTACAGTTCGGTGTGTGCGATGAGGCGTGTGTGTCTGGGCTGACTGAGTATAGGCCTATTCAGTCGCAGGGCATAGAAAATGCTCGTTCATCGCATGGGGTAACGAGAGACATTAAGTTGAAAAGAGCGAGGGCATTGTTTTGTAAACTTAGAATGAAGTTGAAGAAATCTCGCTTACAAGCTAGCTTGGGTGTGGAAATGGCGAGTGCGTTGCAGGTCACTGTTATTGATTCATCGCCTGCTAGCGTGAATGATTCTTTGGTGATGCATTTGAGTGGGACAACTGTTGTGGGTGATTCGTCACCGTTGTCTATTGTCTTGTTGAAGGATTGTGTGCATGAGACTATGGTTGTGCAGGCTATGATAACGACTGTTGTCTACGAGAATAGATGGATGATGGGTTGGTGTTGTACGGTGTCTACGGTTGCACTGTTGTCAATGAATGTTGAGTTGTGTGGACGAATGACTAAGGTGAACAAGTGTGTCTTGGCTACGCATTGTTTCGTTTGTGAACATGGGTCGAATGAACTTGTGTTGACTGATGTTATTGTTCATGTTGACAAGGATGTGAATTCTGCAGGAATGGGGCATTTGTTTTTGGATGACATTGTCCGTTTTCACATGTTTCTGGTTAGTGCAGTGAGAAATACTGTGACTAATTCTTTGGATGATTATCTGAATGACCATGATGTTTCGTCAGAGTTATCTGCATGTCAGTTGTGTTGCGTTTACTCGACTGCTTCGAGAGTTATTTTTCAGTCGGTCGACTTGATGGAATCGTCAGTGATGTTTGATCGTGTGTTGATACATGATTATGGTATTGTGTCTTCAAAGATGATTGATTGTGTGCTGATACATGATTATGGTGTTGCATCGTCAGTGATGTTTGATCGTGTGTTGATACATGATTATGGTATTGTGTCTTCTGAGATGATTGATCAGGTGCTGATACATGGTTATGGTGTTGCATCTTCAGTGATGTATGATCGAGTTGTTGCAGTGAATGAGTGCATTGTTACCTTCATTAGGTGTCTTCAAGTTGATGTTGTGTTGTCGTGGCTGGTTGATTCTGTGGTGATGCAGATACGAGGCACATTGATGAAGATGGTGTTTTGGCACATCAGATGTTACTGTGTTGAGATTCGAGTGGCATGGATGGTTGTGTGGTGTCATACGGTGGTGATATGTGTGACAGTTGCATGTTGTGTTGTGTTGTTGACACATTATGGCTTTGCTTCGGATAGTTGCCATGTAATAGATTTCATGAAAGCTCAGACTTGTGTGCAAGTTTCTTTGCAGTGGTTCGCTGATCTGGAGTCGGGGATCGTGGATAGCGTCTTCGTCCGAGTGAAATCGTGGAAGCATGGACGGCGTCAGGTCGTGTTCCTGAGACTACTGCTGCTGACGTGTGTCGTGATGTTGATGATCGGTGACACGTTGGGCACTGATCAGGATCTGGCTGGTCGTTGGGGCCGTTGGATAGGACGTTCGTCGCTGATGACACTCGGGTGTGTTAAAAGTCATACCTGGATGTTGCGACGTGTGATCTGGGAGCAGTGGCATCTGGCTACTTCAGTTCTTCAGCGGGACTGCGAATCGTCTCATGGAAGCAGTCGTGATGTGGGTGGAATCCTGTCGAGGCAACGTCAATGTGTCTTGGCAGTGGTTCTGACTGCGGCGTCATCAGGGCGTAACAGAGACGCTCTCTGTTGCGTTCATCGTCTTCCAGGAACTGCGTGTCAGGATGTCAGTCGTCGGTGCTGTTGTGATGCAGTGCAGTCGTCAGTCATGTGAAATTGTCAGTATGGAAACTTCTGTCAGTGGAAAATCTTCATTCAGTGCAAAGATTGTCATGGAACTTCTGAAAGGGAAATTTGTGCGAGGAACACTTCAGTGAGTGTCCTTCGTGCGTTGGTCAGACACTTTCCAAAAAAAGTGGTGGAATCTTCAAAGGTGTTGGGGGTTCTTGTTGGGGGTTTGGGTTTCTGCTGTTATATGAAGTCGTTTATTCTTATGTTAGTTAGTATGGCTTTGGCCAATGACTTTGTGCAATTTGGATCATTTTTGATACACGTTTTGTGTCCAAATTCATTTTTTCGTATAATTGTATGAACTCTCATTTTGATTCGTATAATTGTTTGAACTTTCATTTTGATTCGTATAATTGTTTGAACTCTCAGTTATATGATGCATTAATTTAGTATTGCGCTGCATTAGTTGTTGCGGAATTGCTGAGTACGTTAACTTGTACTGGTATAGTACTTAGTGATTCTTGCTGTGTGAACTGTTAGGTGTAGTGCTTTCTGCTATATTTCGTCATCCCCTCGGGATTCCTCATGCTGTTGGGTGGGGGATATGTAGCCATTAGCCCTCCTGATCTTCCGTACTCTCTCTCTCTATGACTGGGCACGTGGGTGTAGTAGGAGTGGCCCTGTCTATTTAAGGAACTGTAGCGTGGGTTACTCTCTCTCTCTTGTGGTGTATGCTGAGCGTGGTGGTCGTCTCCCGTCGAGACTGGTCGTGTGTGCTTTGCCTCGCGGTCATGAGAGTTACCTGCGGGTTCATCTTCTACGTCGCCTTCTTCGCCCTGTTGGTGGTCTGGCTGTTCATCCGTCTTCCTTGGCTTCGTTAGCCGTGCTGTCGTGTGGGTTTGCCGTGCTTCGACCTCTGGTCTGGTCTTCTTCGTATCGTCTGGACGGTAACGTAGTTAATTCATTGTATAACTTGCTCTATTGAATAAATCGACGTTTATTATATCATTTCGGGCCTTATCTTTGATAGTCATCCCTTTAGACGGCCGTAGAACCCTTTACAGTGTGAGCATAGGGACGCATTCAAAACAGTTTATTGCCATTGATATTCAGACTTGCCTTAATTCTGAAAGCAAACAGCTTCAGAACGAACTCGACCGCAAACACCCCAGTGAAGATCATGTTCAAGACGTCGAGTGCGTGTTCGTACATCTTGTTTTGTTGGTAAAACTACAAGATAAAGAAAACACACACTCGTAGATAAACAAAGTACATACTCCAACGAAAACAAAGCACATACTGCAAGAAAAACAACTCAATTACTCCAAAATAAACAAAGCACATACTCCATGATAAACAAAGCACATATCCCAGATAAACAAAGCACATACTCCATGATAAACAAAGCATATATCCCAGATAAACAAGGCACATACTCCATGATAAACAAAGCACATATCCCAGATAAACAAAGCACATACTCCATGATAAACAAAGCACATATCCCAGATAAGCAAAGCATATATCCCAGATAAGCAAAGCACATACTCCATGATAAACAATGCACATATCCCAGATAAACAAAGCACATACTCCATGATAAACAAAAGCACATATACCAGATAAACAAAGCACATACTCCATGATAAACAAAGCACATATCCCAGATAAACAAAGCACATACTCCATGATAAACAAAGCACATATCCCAGATAAACAAAGCACATATCCCAGGTAAAAAAAACACATCGCCCAGATAAGCAAAGTACATACTCCAAGATAGACAAAGCAAAGTACATACTCCAAGACAGACAAAGCAGATAACATATGACAAACAAAGCATGAACCAGAGCATAAATAAAACACAAACACCATGATAAAAAGCAGAATACTACAAGATAAACAAAGCACACGTTAAAAAGATACTTAAAGCTCATACTACAAGATATATAACGAACATACTCAAATCTCATCCATCGTGTGATCGAATTTAAATCCATCAGCATAAAATTACATTCATTTTCAACTGATTCACTACATGACAGCGAATTCAATATATATTCACAACTGATTCATTTCAGTCCAATACAATAGTCAATCATTTCAATTAATTCACTCCAAATAAACTCTATCTGAATAAAAAAAATGATATTAGAGTAAAAACTATACGTTGTATTGCATTGTACTTACAGATTTCTAAAGCACCTCTACCAGTACAACCTAATCAGATATTCTGATGAAACATGATGACATACATACATACATACAGACCGAGAGGCAGACAGACAAGACAGACACAGACACATAACAGAAAACAAATAAACAAGCAGACAAACAAACAAGCAAACAGACAAACAAAGAAGAAGACAGACAGACACAACAGACAAACAAACAACCTGACAAACAAACAAGCAGACAGACAAACAAAGAAGAAGACATACAGACAGACACAATCGACAAACAAACAAGCAAACATACAAACAAGCAGACAGAAAGACACAACAGACAGACAAACAAACAACCAGACAGACCAACACAAACACAGACAAACAAGCCATTTTCAATCAGCGTCTGCTTCTCCAGATAAAAACTTTAGTGTTTAGCTGCGAAACGAAGCGAACAGCTGTACCTTCATCGCTAGCGTCAGCGTGTTGATAAGAATGAGCACAAAAATGAGATATTCGAATCCCTGGGAAGTGACGAGCCACCAGACTTTGTGCTGAAAGACGCCCTTCGGGATGTACCTTCGCTGTGGCTTCGCCTTCAACGCAAACTCTATGCATTTCCTCTGAAACCGAAATCAAATGTAACGTCATCAATAATTCACACATCACCCGATGTCACAAGCTAAGTGCTAGGGGAATAACCAGGAAGACATTTTCCCACCAATTACCGAATCCGATGGATGCACAAACCGTGTGCCATTTGTGGGGCGCAGTGGTGTAGTGGGTATCTTCGTTGCCTTGCAGCCGGAAGGTTGCAGTTTCGAATCCACCTCAAGCCGCCGCATAGGGACCATGGGCAAGTCCTTCACTCGTGATTGCTCAGAGCTTTGGCGTGAAACTCAGACGCAGTGTCCGCGCTGTAGCCGGGAGCGCTTCTGAGTATAAATCTTGATGGGGTGCTGTAATAAGTGCACACACGCACACACATACACACACATAAAAATTTGTTCAGTATGCAAAGCTTCACATTTTCCTGTAATCAAATATTGAAATAAATTATTTGCTTTAATAGCCAAGTAATACATATCTGATATTGAAAGAAATAATCAATGAATTAATAGTAATATTAAATTTCATTAACAGCCAGCAATATTCATGGTCCTGAGCTTCATCATGTTTTTCTTGGAGCATTTTAAAAAGTCTTCTGTTAGTTTCAAACTGTCACAGTAGGCCTACATCACAATCACAATCACCAATGAACGGGTGATCACAAGTCATCACAGGAGTCGAATTTAACTGTTGGTAGCCATGCAAGGCGCCCACCACGTCATACTACTCAATTCACCAACCACGCCATCTACTGAATGTAGGGTTAAGTATTAACCTTTTGATGGGTTGTTGGAGGCATGTAAGCTTATACCCGAATTCCAAGCCGTATAGCACTTCAGAGATATTTTATCTCCGTAAACTGGAAGTTGGATGAACGATGAAACATGATATTACTGCTGACCATGCTGACGTATTGCAGTATCATTAGAAGCTGGATGAGCATATTAACAGAAGTAGAAGTTGGACTAGCGAGGAAATCATGGTTTTATGCTAAATTGTCACCGTAAAACAAGAGGCTGGATGAACGATCAAAATACTGTTTTATTTGAAGTAGAAGTTGGATGAATAACGGAACTGTGATATAGTAGAATTAGAAGTTGGATGAGCGAGGAAATCATGGTTTTATGCTAAATTGTAACCGTGAAACTAGAGGCTGGATGAACGATCAAAATATTTTTAGTTGAAGTAGAAGTTGGATGAATAACGGAACTGTGATATAAATAGAATTAGAAGTTGGATGAGCGATGAAGAAATGACTAAAACATGTTTTAAATAATTTTACGATGCTATACGGCTTGGGATTCGGGTAAATGCGTCCCGTATCCGTATGCTCTCGTGCCAAAGTGTTTACCACTACACTAACCCCCTTCTCCTCTGCCACTTGACTTCTGTCGTGAACTCAAACTGTGACCAAATCATGTGACCATCTTTGTTCTGAACAAACCTGGTTCTTATTCTGAGCAAACCTGGTTCTTATTCGAGCAAACCTGGTTCTTATTCTGAGCAAACCTGGTTCTTATTCCGTACAAACCTGGTTCTTATTCAGTTCACAGTTCTTGTATTCCTGTTCTCCCTCCTTCTGGAATGTAACGATAACAAAACCGACGAAGATGTTGACCATGAAGAAGGCGATGATGATGATGTAGACGAAGAAGAAGACGGCGATGAAGGGTCGCGAACCCGGTATTGGACCCTGATCCTCATGGGTCGAGTCGATACCCTGACGCATCAGGCTAAACATAGACAACATTATTATTATTATTATTCATTACTTTGTTTTTTTGTGTTTTTTTTAATTTATTTTTTGCCCCGAGGTATTTAGGATCCCTCAGGGACTTAAATATTAATTAAGAACAGTATAAAAACATCTGGAACGGCACCTAATCGTCGTAGAGATCCTGCGCTGGAAAGGCACCGCGGAATGCAACCGCTTTGAATCGCTGGATCATAATACTGAGGCGCTAATGTAGGTCATTATGTTAGTTATGATGTAAGACATGATGTTAGTTATTTATTATTTATTTATTATTATTATTATTAATCATCGCTAAATTAAAGAATTATTTATTGTTTATTGAGAGCATACAATAAATGGTTAATGGATTGTGGTTCATTTAGGATTACAATGTCATATGTTTCAGTCATCAATGTTATAATTGTTTCGCACTTTTATATCCATTTTTAAAATTGTTTTCTACTGCGTTGTTCTGCAGTTGCTTCAGTTGCTTGACAATGGTTTAGTCCAAACAATGATAGTTAGATTGATGTACGTTTATAGTCACATTGTGGTTTATAATCACATTGTAGTTTATAATAGCATTGTATTTTATAATCACATTGTAGTTTATAATCACATTGTAGTTCATAATCACATTGCAGCTTATAATCACATCGTAGTTCACAATCACATTGTAGCTTATAATCACATTGTAGTTTATAATCACATAGTAGTTTATAATAGCATTGTATTTTATAATCACATTGTAGTTTATAATCACATTGTAGTTTATAATCACATTGCAGTTTATAATCACATCGTAGTTCACAATCACATTGTAGCTTATAATCACATTGTAGTTTATAATCACATTGCAGTTTATAATCACTATATAAGGCTACTATATAAGGCTACGTTCTCGTGTTATTATCATTATCATCATAAACAACATTAATTAACTCACTCCAGCCATGTCATGCAATGTTACGTTAACCCACTCCAGTCATGTGATATTACGCTACATTAACCCACTTCAGTCAAGTCAAATTATGTTACATTAACCCACTCCAGTCAGGTCATGATATGTTGCATCAACCCACTCCATCCATGTCGCTTTATGCTATGTTAGCTTACTCTGGCCAAGTAATTGAGTTATGTCACGTTAACACATTACCACTATGTCAGCCTATATTATGCTAACTAACTCAAGCCACGTCGTGCTATATCACGTTAACTCTCTCCAACCATGTCATCCTACATAATGTTAACTCACTCCGGCCATGATATGCTATACTATACACTAATTCACTCATGCCATGTAAAATTACATTACAATCATACACTCTGACCATGTCATCCTATAGTATGTTAATTAACTAACGATGTGGCTGGAGTTAGTTAGCATAATATAGGATGACATAGTCGAAATGTGTTAACATGACATAACTAAATTACTTGGCCAGAGTAAGTTAACATAGCATAAAGTGACATGAATGGAGTGGATAAATGCAACATATCATGACATGACTGGAATGAGTTAAGGTAACATAATATGACTTGACAGAAGTGGGTTAATGTAACATAACATAACATGACTGGAGTGGGTTAACGTAACATTAACTGCTTGTTCCACGGGCTCGCTTGGCTACCAGACAGTGTCGAGCCTTCTCGGTTGTGGGGCCGTCAATCTGGAATGACCTCCCCCCTAACCTCCATCTCCTCCACCTGACCAGTCAATCCTTATTCCTTAAGTCCCTTAAATCTTTTTTCTTTTGCCGTGGCTGGGCTGGGAGCGCCTCTGAGTAGTTTCTTGAAGGGGCGCTATATAAATGCTAATAATGAATGAATAATAATGAATTGCATGACATGGCTGGAGTTGAGCTAATTAGCCTAATGCGTCAGCCACATCGTGTTACATTACGATAACTCACTCCGGCCAGCCCTCAAACGTTGCCACCGTGAAGAGTGTTAGCATGCCCTTGCCGACGTCATCGAAGTTGTAGTCAGAGTTTTCCCATAGGCGAGAGACAATCAACGGCTGATCGATGTCACCTTCCTCGTAGTAAATGAAATCCCCTCTGGAAACATAAAAAATTTATTTCCATTTAAAAATCAACCAGAAAACAAACCCTGTTGATCAGAAAGCATGTTGGCAGTGCCTTCCACCAGTGAACCCAACTGGATAGCAGAATGGGCAAAACATACGAAAAACATCTGACTTCAATGTATGTCTAATAACTACTTCAAAAACAGATCAGAGTAGATATACAGGTAGTCGCAGCATAAATACACTGAACGCCGCTTGTCATAACAGTCTAACAGAAAGTGTATTCTAAGACAGTTAGGAAGTTCAGAATCAAAGGCAATAATAGTAATGATAATAGTAATAATAATAATAGTAATAATAATAATAACACAAAACGCTAATTTGTTTGTATGTGCACTTGTAATAGCGTCCCTTCAAACACTCTACTCAGAGGCGTTCCCGACTGCAGAGCGGACACTGCATCAGAGTTTCACGCCGAAGCGCTGAGCAATTGTGAGTGAAGGACTTGCTCAAGGTCCCTACGCGGCGACTTGAGGTGGATTAGAACCTCGAACCTTCAGGCTTCAAGTCATCGACGCCACCACTACACCACCGCACCCCACAAAATAACACGACAAATGCAGCAGGAGCCGCGGCTGAGCTGGCAGTCAACAAAAAGGTCGCCAAATACAAGCAATTGTCCACAACTCATTTGTTTACCCCAATGGCCTTCGAGACCCTGTCAACGGTCTGCAGAGTTCATAAAAGAGTTTGGAAAATGTCTTTCCCTTACTACTGGAGGCTCTAAAAAAAACATCTCTTCCAGCGCTTATCAATCACCATCCAGTGCTGTAATTCCGTGGCCTTCTGCGGTTCTTTGTCCAACCAGAATTTGTCGAATAATAATAATAATAATGATAATAATAATAATAATAATAATAATAAACAGCTCCAAGCATAATTTTTTGAAATCCCGAGGGATCCTAAGTACCTCGGGTCAAAAAAAATAAAAAAATAATAATAGATATCTCTTTTAGTGCTGCTATAACTTTTGTGCATGCCTTTGTCACCAGTAGAATTGATCACTGCAATTCGGTACTCGTGGCTCTGTCACTTGGACTAATTGGGCGCCTTGAATGAGTTCTTCATTCGGCTGCTTGCCTTATTGGCCGCAGAAGAGTGCATGTGATTCATACAAAATTATTTTTTCTGAACACTCTAATGTATATTTCATGCAATGAGAGAGATCTTTGAAAATATGGCAGTCTAAACACTGGAAACTGGACACAGATTGATAGCATCACATAAAAAGGATTTACAAATAATAAAAAGAAAACATAAAATGAGAAAGAAACTTCACTTACTGACAGTCGTCTTCGGTGAGTTTCGATGGGTCGGAGCATTTGGAAAAAGTTCCCTAAAAAAGAAGAATTGTTGAGCCTTATTTTATTTATTTATTTACTTCTTGCATTTGCCAGAGCGCCAGTTCAAGCTCTCTAGCCAGAGGCGCTCCCGACGACAGCGCGGACACTGAATCAGAGTTTCACGCCGAAGCGCATGAGCAGTTGCGAGTGAAGGACTTGCTCAAGTCCCTACGCGGTGGCCTTGGGTGGATTCGAACCTGCAACCCTCCGGTTCTAGGGCGCTGAACCAATCCCCACGCCCTTGCTAGGCTCTTGTGAGAAGCCACATGAATGAATAGATATAATTATAGCCTACCAGTGCTGAGGACTATAACATTAAATTAATTGATGAATTGTTAAAAAATTCAAAATAATTTTCCATTAATTTTCTCACCTATCTAATGACGATGAACAATGAACAGCCCAATTTTCTAAAGGAATATGGGTTGGACGTGGTGTTATCGCAGTAAGTTCATCGCCTTGTGACGAAATATATGCATATTATTGTGTGACAATAAAAAAGTTTACACACTAAGTCTTTGATGCTTCTATCCAACCGAACTGAGATTTTGAAATACAGTTTCATTGATTGGTGCTGCGTGCATAAAAAATTTTCCTTTAGAATTTAAATTCAAGAAATACATCTAATTTCTACTAACCTTAAAAAGCTGAACGCCAATTACGGCAAACATGAACTCGAGAAGAAATGTGACCAGCATAATGTTGTAGATAGTCTTGATGGCGACAATCACACACTGTAGAACGTGCTGTAACATAACACACACCCTAGCATGTACGCAGCGCAATCACACATACATACATACATATATATACATATACCGTGCATATATATATACATATATAACAGTAAATACATGTACTGTATCCTAGGATAAAAGAACAGTATCAACTCATAGATATATTCATAAAAACCCACAAAAGCTTTCAAAGGCACTACTGACATAATATATTCATTCATTCATTCAAAATTTTTATAGCACCTGTTCAATAAAAACTACTCGGAGGTGCCCCGACTCCAGCGCGCCCAAAAAGAACAGTTTTAAGTTTAGTTTCAAAATATATGTGTATAATTTGCATACAGCTATACACACATAAATTAAAACATATACACTATACAGTATTTTAAACACATGTACGACTTTTTGTACATGTATACATATTCATTCATTCATTCATACCAGAATTTATATAGTGCCTTTTCAAGGAAACTACTCAGAAGCGCTCACGACTCCAGCAAGGCAAAAATGAACAGTTTAGAGTTGAATAACAAATGCTTCAGTAATAGCCGAGGGTGCAAACCTAGCTCCTATGGAAGCCCATTTCAGACCATCTGGCCCACCACAGAAGAGGCTCTATTCTGTATGGTTGCTGTTCGTGCAAATGGAACCAAGAGAACTCCCTTCTGTGCAGAATGGAGAGGTGGTGGTCTTGAATACTCGTGGAGCAACAGCAAGCAATACATGCATACATACATGCACATATACAATTATACATACATGCACACATACATACATGTACACATACATACATACATACATGCACACATACATACATGTACACATACATACATGCACCCATACATACACGCATAGTACATACTTTGACCTTGACCGACTCATAAGGACCCTGACCTTGAGACCCTTGGCTCGATTGATGGCCCTGAGAGGCCTTAGGACTCGAAGAACTCGAAGGATCTTCATGACGCTCATCCCTTCCTTGCTAAAATCAAACACAACAAAACCATATAAATATTCATTAGCCTGGATATAATGAATATTTATAAACATGTACAAATGACAAATTGACCAATAAAATTGGCCTTATGCCTACAAACATTAATTTTGACAAATGTGTTACGGCATGGCTGCATTATGGAACCATATAAATTGTTGTTATCATTATGATTATGATGATTATCATTATTATTATTATTGTCATTATCATTTCTTCTTTTACCAAACGTAGCTATTATTATTAGCCTATTATTATTATTATTATTCAGCTGTCTGCTCTTATCATTATTATTGTTATCACTATTATTATCATCATTATAATTTTTTACCAAAGGTAGTTAGTATTATTATTCAGCTGTCTGCCATAATTATCATAATTAATATTATTATTTTATATTATTACTAGCTGGGGTACCCGGCGTTGCCCGGGAAATTTAGGATTCGATCCGCTCCGGCCACAACCCCACCACACAACACCCCACCACACTGCGACCTCTATACCAGTACGCCACCGGAGAAATTTCGGTTTGACGAAAATTTCCACCCCACCCCACTTCTCCACCTCCAACCCCCTCCCACCCCACCACCCCCACTGAAGCCCACCCTACCTCCCACTCCATCCCCATCCACCCCACCTCAACCCCACTCCCTCACTCCACCCCACCCCAACCCCCCCACCCATCCCCAACCCCACCCCTCGACCCCTACGCCACCCCACCCCACCACCTCCACCTCCACCCCTCACCTCCATCCCACCCCTCCACTCCACTTTAGACACCTCTAAAACGGCGAAAATGACGGCTTTTATACGTGGCAAGCGAATGAAAATTGTTAGCGAAAATTAGTGTTTTTGACCCCCCGCACCCTGGCCTCCCTGGTGGTGGAGATTTGCCAACCACTGATCCGGGGGGTTCTGATGGACCTCTATCTAGGAAAAAAAAGTAAAATCAATAGCTGCGTTTTTTTGAAAAAAATTTGGGGGTTTCGCCCCCCACCCTGGCCCCCATGGTGGTAGAGAATCGCCAACCCCTCGCCTTTGCGTCTCGTGCCGAGACCTACGCAGCAGTGAAGGTTTGGAGTGAAAAGCTCAAAAACTGTGAGCGTGCATTGTTAGCGAAAATTAGTGTTTTTGACCCCCCGCACCCTGGCCCCCCCTGGTGGTGGAGATTTGCCAACCACTGATCCGGGGGGTTCTGATGTACCTCTATCTAGGGAAAAAATTTCAAATCAATAGCTGGGTTTTTTTGGAAAAAATTGGGGGGGTTTCGCTCCCCACCCTGGCCCCCATGGTGGTAGAGAATCGCCAACCCCTCGCCTTTGCGTCTCGTGCCGAGACCTACGCAGTAGTGAAGGTTTGGAGTGAAAAGCTCAAAAACTGTGAGCGTGCATTCTGGACAAAGTCAGATACATACATACAAACATAGTCACATCCTTCCTTATAGATATAGATTATTGTCATCACTATCATTTTTATTTGTCCACGATTTTAATGGTTCAATTATGTGACTATATAAATAAAGCACAATGTCAAGAGCATTTTAAAAGTCAAAATGATACAAACTTCTCGTGTATGGATACGAGAATACTTGAGAAGTCTAGGCCTCTTACTCAAACATGAACGACGCAAGAGCAAAGGCAACAACGAGCAAGTCGAGAAGATTGAATGGACTCCGACAGAATGATCCCTTGTGCAAGATGACACCGTACGATATCACCTGAAACACAGAGACACCACAATTCACCACATTCAGCTGGTTATACACACAGCCCCATAAGCCCAACAATTACCGGTAGCCTACCTTGATGGTATTCTTCAAGACCCAAACTGAGACTTGAGGACCAAAATAAGAACCTTAAATTGCACATGGGCTACAATAACAGATTCAATCAGCCACTTTTCAGGTATGGGCTAATTATTTCGATAAATGTAATGGAACAACAAATTCCAATTGGACATTAAATATGACTTCAATATTATTGACAAAATACATGGAAAGTGTAAAAAAAAAAATGATTTACAAATTATGTGACTTCAAGTTATTTTTTGTCCTGGGCATGACGTTAAACTGCATCCATCCTCCGCTACAGGGAACCAACAACTTCCCTGTGCCGGTCCTAAGCCCGGACAAAAGGAGGAAGGTTTGCCAGATGGGTGGCGATACACTGGCAGTAAAAGACCCAGACGATTGAAATCCGCAAAAACCACTACACAAGTGACAGAGCGGCCCAGATGCTCCAAGGTGTCATGATGTGGAGCAGGCATGCACAGGTCGGTCAGGACAGACTGGTGGAGAGAGTCGGAGAAGAGAGCATGGGACACATACGGGCATTGACCCAGTTGTCCTTCATGCCTCTCTCTCATATTCTCTTCAATCAGATAAGGTGGTCCAGCTGCTTCAAGATGTTAATGGTATGGGGCAGACCTGCTGACCGGACCGGTTGAAGCTGGGTAACATGACGCGAGACAGACTCAGACAGAGAGTGGCGTCGGACTCCTACGGGCACTGTGCCTAGGGATATTGATATTGATATTAAGTGATTTCAAGTATGTAACTTCAATAACACAATTCAAATACATAATTTCAATTACTGCCTCTGATCAAAAGAAACTCACCAGCATTATTGCCACTGTCCGAGATCAAACGGTCAACCAATACAATAGGCGTTTGGTTATAATTTTATCATTGGAGATATTTCAATTTGTTCAAACATGTAATGAAAATGAAATATCCATAAAGTTTCCCGAACAATATTTCACACATATCTGCAGTATTCACAAACACACACAGGATCAGAACTCAATTAATTAATCAGAACCTGCTCAATAAATCAATGAAACTTCAAAAGTTTGAGCAATGGAAAATATTACGCCAACAAACCTTCAACGTGAGCTCCATCGTGAACACGCTCGTGAAGAAATATTCAAAGTATTTGAGAATCTACAAAAACCAGTCATTTTTTATTGTCCAATTCACGAATCTGACAACACAACAGATCGGTTGAAAGCTTTATTGCTGCCTCAAGATCGTTGGGTGCTCTATAAATCTCCATAATGAATGAATGAATGGATTGATGAATGGTAAGACCAGCCATTCAATGCTGCACACACATAATTATGTACATACATACATATGTATGCATATATTGTACAAACACACATACATGCATACACTCAATCATATATGCATACATAAAAAATACATATATAGATACCTGCATACGTATGTATGTGGCGGACAGGCCACAAGAGAGTTACACGTAAAAGATAAATTGGCCGGTAACTCGCGGGAGTAACCCTGACTCTCTTTAGGTAGCCATTTGGCTTAGTAGAAAAGAATCTGAAACCGGTTTCGTTGGAACTTAGGTTTCGCTACATTTATACGGAAGACCGATTGGGGTTTTGAAGCCAAAGTATAGAGTGTTGCCGGTGGAATAAAGCCTGCCATACGGTGCGTTGCTTATAACGTGGAGTAGTTGCCGACTACTCCATACGTACTGTGACTTGTTCATGGTGAAATCGGTTGTGTTCGACTGTCTCTACAGGATTGGCATTGGCCATTCGAACATAATTGGGCGATCCTGATGTACGCGGTTGAGCGAGCTTGTGTTGACGATCTTCCAGGGTTCTCTTCCTTGTAATCGATCTCACTGGGTTTAATCTTCCGTTTCAGGGGTACGTGATACCAGGCCGGAGACGCCGCAGCTCCGTTGGTCTGCGGAAGTGACACGGTTGAGTATAGGGTGAAATCCCCTGGTGAAGTGTACGAAGGTTATCTTTGGTTCCACGTATTGGTGATTCTGCAGGGCTGGGTTGGGCTCCTACCTGCAAGGGAAGCTGCGTGTTGAATTCACGATCCTGCCGTCTGGGCGATCGTTGAGAGTCTTTTGAGCGTAACGTGGGTATTACGGGAGTGGAGAGTGGTGACTCCACAGGTGCGCATGAAGCCGACGCCTCGGCGATATTCGTGCTAATTAGTAAAACAGGGGCACCAAGTTTTTCGGGTTGATTATTGGAACAGTAGAGAGTTGTCGCTCCCCTCGGGTAGAGGATAGTTTGTGGCCTTAGCAAACTAGGAGCGTGGGAAGCAGAGTAAATTCTGAGAGTAAAGACCAAGTGTTATCGAGGGTTTTTACCTGAGGTCCGTAACTGCTGAGTTAGGGCGAACGGCGCCAGTAGAATACGCGACAATTAATAAGTCTCTTCGGAGACGGGGTTACCAGTTACCTGTCCCCCAAGACCGCCAGGTCTTTTATTTTTTTCCGTTTCTACGGGAAACAGACCAGCATCTACCACCCCGCTCTTCCGAGCGGCCGAGAAGACCAAGTCTCGGGGCAAAGGCCGGTTATCGCTGTTGACCGTTGGACGAGTGAGGCGAGCACTCGGGAAGCGCGCCGCGTACCTTGTACACGTCGGCGGCGCGTGTTCCGTCGACAGGCTAAGTGTGAAAGTTGGGAGTTTCGGGCGCTGCCGGTCTCGATCGCTTTCGGGCTTCAGCTGGACTCTGCCCGGTAGCGTGTCGGCAGCGTGAACCGTCTCTCCGTGGAATTCATTGACACGAAGATGAGAACACGGTCGTGGGGCATCCTCGGCCTAGGGCCGCTGGAATGGTCCTGGTTTAAGTCACTTCAGTTGCCGGTCCAAGGAACATCCTCAGTAGTCCCCGTCGGTGGCGAGGGCTCGGTGGCTGCCAAATGCAGCATGGTGCGCCAAGGAGCGGAAAATACGGGCAAGAAGACAGAGACCGCAGGCGCGACGGGCGGCGTACGGCGAGGCCGCTCTGCCGGTGGGACAACGAACCCTGTGTTGGGAGTCGGCCATCCTCCATCTCAGGACGTCGCCTACTCGGTGACCGCGGACTCGGCAGAGAGCGAGTCCGACGATACGGCGCTGCATGCCAGGTCGCAGGCCTCGGTGTCCGGGGCTTCTTCGACCGCCAGTGAAGGGAACGACGGCGCACACGCCGCAGACAGCGACTCGGGAGGCTCGGGCAATCCTGGTACGATAAAGGGTCTCCCGGGTCCTGGGCAGCCAGAGACTCTCGGTGGCGCAGGGGCCGCCGAGAGAGAACGACTCGGTCGAACAGAGGCGCTTGCGGACGACGGCAATAGGGAAACGTCGCAGGCGTTGTCTGTCGAGGGTCGGACGCCACATGTACATACACATACATACATATATACAATACATGCATACGTATGCTCATAAACATACATGCATATCCATTACCCACATACATATATACACACACATACCGTACATACATACATACATACATACATACATACATACATACATACATACATACATACATACATACATACATACATACATACATACATACATACATACATACATACATACATACACTTCTTATATATAAACATTCATAGGAGCATAATTACAGCAACAGTAACAAAGATCTAAAATATTAATCCCAGCCTAAAACATTTAATTTGGTCCCACGTTCATCAGGCCCGCATTGGCCCACAACAGTTAACACCAAGACAGGACTGATGAGACAGATTTCAGGCCCCTATGCAGAATAGTCATGGGGCCCTAAACTATATTTACGAGAAAATTTCTTTACAAACAAATTGAAACACTAAACTGCAGGCCACAATGACCGACAGTACAATAGCTATAGCGTCAGTTATATCATATTTTAAAAGGTGTAAATCGTAAATTTCATACATGTAACTACCCAGCCCGGGCCCCTACAAGTCGCTGGGCCCCAATAAATTTGACCCCCACTTTCCTTCCCTCTTGGCAGGCCTGCTCTAAGATGATCTTCATGGTACATTGAAGGGCCACGTGACGTCCAAATAGACATGGTTGCCTGTGTGGCTATAAGTTGACACCTTTTGTACTGGACACCAGAGCTACACAGGCAACTAATAAATAACAGTAATAATAATGAGATTGAATTGTCCATAAGTAGCTGGGAGTGCTCTGAAGCCACACACTCTACAGCTTTCTCCAACAGCTCTCCTCATTGTGGGACATAGGCCTAACTACATACATTACTCTCCCATTATTCTCTCGTGGCCTTGCGCACTGGGAGCGCCTCTGAACGGTTCACTCTAGTAGAGGCGCTTTATAAATCTTTTTATACAATACAATACTGACAAGCATACATTGCTTGCACAGGCCGCCCCGCACTGCACTCCGCTTTCAACGGTAACTTAACAGTTCCTTTTGCCCACTCTGCGACAATGCAGAGCTGTTCCCTCTCTCCCGTTGGTCCAACAATCCGGGACGGGCTTCCCATGATTATACGATACCTCCCAAACTCTTCTCAGTTTCACCAACTTTGAAGACTGCTTTTTTTCGCCTGGCCTGGACTTGGAGTACCTCTGGGTAGTAATCATGAAAGGTGCTATATAGATTCTGACCGATTAATTGATTGATAGCACTAATAGTGATGAGACCAAAGTGCCAGAAGTGCGCGCTTTGATACCACACACACAATGTACAGATCTCTACAGCATGTCTCATTGCTTTGGGACTTTTAAAAAGCGATATTTTTATACTGAGCATTACAATGTTTCGTGGAGACTTTGACTTGAGCGGATCCTCAGCTGCCAGTGTTATACTGCTGGCCAGGATGCAGAAGAGAATAAAGTTGCACCAGTAGGGATGAGTGCAAACCTTGTGGCATAGCACACGAAACCTGCAACACAAAACACATATATTACCGGTTGAGACGAGGAAAAAACCATAGTGCGAAGACCGTCCTTAATTAGAATGCTGTATTTCTAAAACAAACTACTGAAGACTGTTTTTTTTTGCTTGATCTCGGCCGGGAGCGCCTCTGAGCAGCTACCTTGAGGGGGTGCTATATAAATTATGATTGATTGATTGATTGATACTGTTCCAAATATCATCTCCTGCATATCCGATCGAGTACTATACAACCAAGTGCAAGCCTAAAAGTGCTGCGGCTTACTTACTTGTTCGTTGGGCTGAAGATGAAAAAGGAGGAGGCATTTGGAATTGGTTTCACTTTCGTTTTCACGTGAGACAGTCGTCGTGGCCGCGCTCCAACTCTTGGTTTGTCGTCGTCTTCCTCTTCCTCGTGTTCTTCTTCGTGTTCTTCATCCTCGTCTCCTGCAGCATTCGACCAACTTATCAACTTAGGAATATTTCTAATTTCCCATCAATAGTTGATTTCTAATAATTTCATATCGACAATTCAGTCAACTCAGTGTAAATTTGTAAACCATCAATTATGACAAAGCGCACAGATTGCCAAGTATATTTATTGCCATTGGTGCAAATGCAACCAGGGAAGTGGCAAGCAAATAGCCTATGATTTTTATTTACACCAGAAAATCACATAGCCTGACATATAGGCATTACTAAACTCTGCCACTGCTAGAGCTTTGACAGTGCCAGTCCCAAGCCTGGATAAAGGAGGAGGGCAACGCAAGTTTATTTCTCACGTTTGCTATAGCAGCCCTTCAAGCTCTCTACTCAGAGGCGCTCCCGACTACAGCACAAACACTGAATCAGAGTTTCGCACCATAACGCATGAGCAATAGCGAGCGAAAGACTCGCTCGAGATCCCATGTGACGGGTTGCGGTGAATTCGAACCTGGAACCCTCCCATACCAAGGCACCGAACCAACTACTACACCACTACACCACCGCTAATGATCCTCATTATCACATAGTGTTGTTAGACCAATGTACATCACCCGACTCCAATCTTCACCTGTTAAAATCTGACGCAACTTAGGAATTTTTTACAGGCGTTACTTTTGTGTTGCGTCTGTCTCGGAAATATTTCCGTCCAGCTCCTTGCCAATTTTACAACGAAAGAGAAACTCCGAAACCCCACAGACCTTCCTCTTTATCCTTGTGGTCATCTTCCACAGTCGTGTCTATAACCGCAATCTTCACCGGACTCATATCATCAACACTGCGTTCGTTTTAAAAAAAAAAACAAGAAATGATTTGCATTAAAAAAACTTTATGGCATTCAAAACACAAACTTGAACCAAACTACTTTAATATCTCAAAATTCCTACCCAAAATTATTTATTCATTCATTCATTGAGTCACTCATTCATTTCAAGAATCAATAAAAGACCCCTTCAAGAAGACCACTAAAGGCTCTTCAAGTCCAACCAGGTCATACAAAAAGGTTTTATGGAGCCTGAAAAAACCCCACTTATGAGTTAATTTTAAGTAACACGCATATCTCCAATGAGAGACTATTCCAGACATAAATTTATAAATCCACTAAAAACACATTAATAACTAAAATCCGAGTAAAATTTCGTTGCGTAAAATTATTTATTGCCAGGAACCTCTTTGGTTCTCCGTTCTTCTCTGCATCGTGACCATTCTTATCACCCTCCGCTGCATATCCGTTGTCGCCGTTCTCTCCCGCCTTAAAGAACAGCACAGAAAAGTAAAGTCAAAAATAACTCAAAATTTAACTTAAATTAGGTTAATCTAATTCAAAGTCAACAATCCAACTAACATCAAATAATAGCATTATGAACACCATAATGTGGTTGCAACATCATACATAATACACAAGCGCTCACACACACACACACACTATTTATATATATATATATATATATATATATGTACATACATATATAACCGCTCAATCCAGATCATTTGCCTGCATTGGTCCCTCCCTATGGAATGGGCTTCCCCATCAGTTCACTTTGCCATCCTCTCTGGTAGTGTATCCTCGTCTTTCTCTCGTCTAAAAACCTGCCTTTTTTCTCGGAGCTTAACGCACTGGGAGCGCTTCTGAAAGGCTCTTGCTGCGAGAAGCGCTTTATAAATGGTCAGATAAGATACATTAGCCATCACGATATTACATAATCTTTTAAGCGATTCAATAAACTATGTATATCGCCATAATGCATTTATTAAGCATGATTATAACTAAAACCCATGCATCAGAACGATAGTACTGAGCAATTTGAGCAAAGGACGTGCTCAAATTTCTACACATGAATTATCTCAGGGAGGGAGCCTCAAACCAGTAGGCCTACTCTTCGCCCCACTAGGCAAGTGCTCTAAATTAATCGGCAATTATGTCCAGAATATAGTGATGATCAAATTAAGGACCACTAGCAAGTCTTTCTCACTTCCTACACTCTCACATGTCCAATCACCCATTCAACTATTGTCTTAATCCTATTATCTTAATCCTATTATCTTGATCCTATTATCTTAACCCCATTATCTCAATCCTATTATCTTAATCCTATTATCTCAATCCTATTATCTTAATCCTATTATCTCAATCCTATTATCTTAATCCTATTATCTTAATCCTATTGTCTTAATCCTATTGTCTTAAATCCTATTATCTTAACCCCATTATCTAAATCTCATTATCTTAATCCTATTACCTTAATCCTATTACCTTAATCCTATTATCTTAATCCTATTGTCTTAATCCTATTATTTTAATCCTATTATCTTAATCCTATTATCTTAATCCTATTACACAATATGTAATGCATAACGTGCAATTATTTGGGAGCAATAAATTCGATTTGATTTGATTTAAAATTGTTTCCCAAAGGATAACTTTTACCTTTAGTAAAACAGTAATATTAATATTTATAGAAATAATATCAACCCTTTGCCCCTCATTACTTGACTCCATTTATTTTTCTAATTGCTTACTATACTGAACGAATCAATAGCTGGAAAACAATAATTTTTTAAAACAGTTATAATCTGAACGTCAAATGTAAACTGCAAATACCTTGTCCTCCTTGACCGCTTCTTTTCCAACTTCGACCGCTTCCGGGCCTGCCCCCTCTCCCTCACCCTCCTTCTCGCCCTCATCATCATCGTCAGCGAGGTTATCGACAGCAATGGCAAGGAAGACATTCAACAAGATGTCTGACGTCATCGCCAGTCAACGGAAAATACTAGACATCACTACTGGGCATGATGACGAACGGTAACATGCTGGCATGAAGACCAGAAGGACGTGGGTTCAATACCTGCTACTATTATGATCTATTACTATTATGATCTGTTACTATTAAGATCTATTACTATTATGATCTATTACTACTATGATATATTACTATTATGATCATTTAATCTCACTGCATAACTGTCAGCTTGAATTAACAAATGAATCGTTATCACTAAAATTATCACTGAAGCTCTCTGCAACACTTAATCTCTGACGGAACCTGCAAGGTTTAGCTAACTGTGTTTTCCGGAGTTCCTTTAAGTTCCGAGCAAGCATATGTAACTCCAGCAAGAAATAATAATAACAGCAATAATATAAAAAAATAGTAAATAAAATAATAATTAATATTATCATATCACTGCTACTACTAATAATAATAATGATAAATAATAAATAATAATTAATAATAATAACAACGATAAAAATGCTTCCCATGTTCACAGTAGTTTTCTACATCCTCTCGATTTCACCCCACTGAACTGAATCACATAATAGTCGACACAATAAATAATAGAAATAAACTAGATAATAATCTCCACTTCACACCACAATAAATGCTATCCGATCAAAAGTGATTGACAAAGATCTGGACACATAATGTCTTAAGAATTAATATCAATAAGAGCAGCACTCTAAAATAGACAATGACAAGATAATAATTATTCATAATAATAATTAATAATAATAATAATAATTTGCAAGCTTCTTCAATCATGGTTCGATTGCGTTAGGCTGCGAATAACTCTGATCAGTCTCTCTTGAAGTGGCTCTATATAAATATGCAGTACTGCCATTACCGTTACCAGTAATAGTAGTAGTGAAAGAATGTCTGTGAAAGGATACAATTACCACAGATGAACAGGATGACAAAATAGAGGCAAGCGAGCGCACCAAATCTCGCCATTCCACCGTACGCTTTAATACCGATGTACATCACTTCGTTCCAATCCTCACCTGTTAGAATCTGCAATGGAACAGCAAATACCAGTTAGGTAAGGTATGGCAAGACAAAGGTATAATAACAATGATAATAATGCTTTTCCTTATTTAGTTCAGTGTTATGCATCCTCTAGGTAAGGTGTGACAAGGCAATGTTTAGAAGTGGTAACGGCAATGCAGATATGCATGCATGCATGTATGTATGTATGTATGTATGCATGGATGCATGCATGTATGTATGCATGTATGTATGTATGTATGTATGTATTTATGTATGTATGTATGTATGTATGTATGTATGCATGTATGTATGTATGTATGTATGTATGTATGTATGTATGCATGCATGTATGTATGAGCACTTGTTACAGCGCCCCCACCCCATTCAAGATTCCACTCAGAGGTGATTCAGACTACAGCACGGACACTGAATTGGAATTTAACCTGCTCTCTCTCAACATTGCCAGACTTTTGATTAAACTGACCCATCGGGTTTGATTGAGATCAGAATTAAACAATGGTTTCATATGATTAAACAATGATTTGATTACAATTGCTTACACAATGATTTAATTACATAAAACGGAGGTTGTGTAGCGAAAAACGACGGCTGCCCGAGGGGAGTGGGGTAGGGGTGGTGCTGGGTGGGGCAGAAAAGTTTGTGAGCGAAGTGGGGACGCAGGGTGGGGGCAGGGCGGGAGTAGGACGAGGTAGGCGGAGTGGGGGCGGGTTGCGGTCATATGATTACACAATGTTTTAATTACATATGATTACACAATGATTTGATTACATATGATTACACAATGATTTGATTACAATTGCTTACACAATGATTTGATTACATAATGATTAAACAATGATTTGATTAAAATTTCTTACACAATGATTTAATTACATATGATTACACAATGATTTGATTACATATGATTACACAATTATTTGATTACAAATGATTGCACAGTGATTTTCTTTGGGCATGTAATGCGATCTGATGGTTTGGAGAAGGAAATGATGCTGGCTTGTGGTGAGGGAAGGAGAAGACGTGGCAGACCAAGGATGAAATGGATGGACGAGATACACGACATAACTGGCATGAATTTGGAAGAACTGAGGGACTTGTCTGCGAACAGAGAACAACGGAGAATGTGTGTCAGGACGATCGCTAGAGCTCTACGAATTGACAGCACAAGGTGACAAGGTGACACAGTGATTTGATTACATGACATCACAACGCAAGACAATGTGCACCACAATGAAATCTACAATACGCTTCATCACAGCAGTTCACAGCAATACAATAAAGAGCAGTAAACACAATACAATACAAAAAAGTCTGCAGTATGATAAACCTGAAAGACAGTGAGCAGCGAGTCGTAGAACGAGTCAAAATTCGTCTTCGGCTTTTCCGTTGAGCTATCGTAGTTGAATTTACCGCCGAAGAGCTGCATGCCGAGCAGCGCGAAGATGATGATGAAGAGGAAGAGCAAGAGGAGCAGACTGACGATGGAGCGCATACTGTTGAGCAAGGAGGCAACCAGGTTCCGCAACGACGTCCAGTATCTAGAGCGTAGAACAAAGACACATATGAATGCAAGCAAGTACAAGTATGTATGAATGTATGTATGCGTGTATAATACTGTATATGTGTATGTACTACGCATGTATGTAAATATGTACGTATGTATGCATGTATGTATGTATGTAAGTATGCATGTATGCATGTATGTATGTATGACCATGTCCAGTATCTAATTTTGTGACCTTGAACATCAAATGACCTCCAGTAACCCCTAACCTTGTGACGTCAGACCCTAAATGACCTCCAGCAACTCCTAACCTAGTGACCTCAAACACCAAATGACCTCCAGCAACTCCAAATCTTGAGACTTTGAACACCATATGACCTCCAGGAACTAATAGCCTAAGTGACCTTCAACATCAAACGACCTCTAATGACCCCTAACCTTGCGACCTTGAACCCTAAATAACCTCCAGCAACTCCTAACCTAGTGACCTCAAACACCAAATGACCTCCAGCGATCCCTAACCTTGCGACCTTGAACCCCAAATGACCTCAGCTATACCTAACCTTGTGACCTTGAACCCCAAATGACCTCAGCTATACCTAACCTTGCGACCTTGAACCCCAAATGACCTACAACGATCCCTAACCTTGCGACCTTGAACCCAAATGACCCCAACGACCGCTAACCTTGAACCCCAAATGAACTCCAGCGATTCCTAACCTTGCGACCTTGAAACCCAGATGACCTCAGCTATACCTAACCTTGTGACCTTGAACCTCAAATGACCCCCAACGACCCGTAACCCACGACCTTGAACCCCAAATGACCTGCAGCAATCGCTAACCTTGCGACCTTGAACCCCAAATGACCTCCAGCGATCCCTAACCTTGCGACCTTGAACCCAAATGACCCCAGCGACCCCTAACCTTGCGACCATGAACCCCAACCGAATGACCTCCAACGACCCCTAACCTTGTGACCTTGAAGACCCGAAGCAGCCTGGCGCAGCGCAGCACGCTGATGCCGAGCGGGTCCATGACGTGGAACTGCGTAAGGGTCGCCTCTGCGATCGAGCAGACGACGACGAAGCTGTCGAATCGATTGAACATCGAGACGAAGTAGCTCTGAAGACCGACGCTGTACATCTTGATGAACATCTCGATCGTGAAGAAACCGATGAACATCATGTTGCTGTATCCTGAACAAATAATTAAACAATACAATAGAACAACAATACATTTTTATGAATAATACACAGCGTAAGAATGGTGGAAAAATAACTGGGGTGAGGGCTTGGACCTTATCCACTTGGAATTGGGGTGTGAAAAACAGATTTTACTATGGGGCTTTAAGAAAGATTGGGGAGGTTGAAACCTCCTAACCCCCGGCAATTCTCACCCTGATAATAGACATATTTGTCAAATTTATTTATTTCTCCATTTCTAAAGCAACTCTTCACTTTACCCACTTGGAATTGGGGTGGGAAAACAGATTTTACTATGGGGCTCTAAGAAAGACTGGGGGGTTGAGACGCCCCAACCTCCATTCTATTAACTGGCGGTACAACAAAAATAGAATTTGAAAACTCCTGATCCAAAGATCCGTGTGAAAAGGTTTACCCCATTTTAACTTACCCTGCAGTATCTTACTTCTGCGCAAAATAGGTAGGTATCCACCATCCACCTTACATCACCTTACCACATTTCACTTTAAAATACACAATACATTACATATACAGTATATTTACCTCAAATTACTAAACAATTTAGACATGCATCAATAATTGCCATTTAATAGTTGCAATTAAGCTTGCCATACTAACATCAACCCACCTGACTTTGACTTGATTTAGGCCAACCTGACATTACAACACTACCTTAGCTTGCAATATAACAACAAAGATTAAAGGATCAAAGATTGAGATTAAGAGGCAAACAGAGATCCATGAGAGATTAAGGACAGCAAGATCACTGATAAAATTCTGGTGGAGGTCGGGCATGGTTGAGAAGTGGACTTACTCTGGAAGACGTCGAGCCACGCCGGTTGTCGGTAGTGTTCGGAGGCGAGGATGCAAGTGTTGAGGAAGACGAGGACAATGACGAGCCAGTAGAACCATTGCGACTTCACTGCTCGACGACAACCCTTGCGACAGCGACGGTTCCACTTGCAGATCTGGTGCCTATAGCAGATGGCAGCACCAGGCAATTGTAATTACATTTATATAACGCCACTTAGAAGAGAGAATCGCCGGAGACGCTCTTGACCAAGCACAATTTAAACCACGATCGAAAACATGGTATGGTTCGGTAATGCACTGTAAGGTGCTGTAAGCTTAAAACTTCGGTAATGCACTGTAAGGTGCTGTAAGCTTAAAACTTATCTGTTTGCTAAGGCGTACCCCGCAGTTGGCCGTTTGTGAGGCGCCCTTGTAGCGGTATGGCCGCGTTACGGCGCCATATAAATTGTCGTTAATATTATTATTATTAAGGTGATGTGAAGTGTAGTATATGTATTTTGTTTGTTTTGTTTGTTTTCTATGTGCACTTGTTATATCGCCCTTGTCCCTGCGCGGCGACTTGAGGTGGATTCGAACCTTGAACCTTCCGGCTTCAAGGCAACGACGCCACCACTACACCACCACGCCCCACATATGTACAGGGTGGCGCAAAATAAACCGGACTATTAGTTTTTGCAATTGCATCGCTTGAATAATCAAAGTAATTTTTAAAAATGGCATTGGTTTGGCATTTAATATAACATTGAATGAACTGTAAATTTCAGAATTTTCTGAATGCGTAAGAAATTTCAGTCAAAGTGATGTTCAATATGTCCTCCGTTTGCTGCGATAACCAATGATAATCGCTTGCGAAACTGTCCAATAGCCCGGTTGATAGTGTCCTCGCTGATTTCGTCCCTGCAGTATGCGCTCAGAACTTCTTTCAAATGTTCAATATCTCGAATTCTCTGCCTGTAGACAAGCTGCTGAAGCATTCCCCAGATGGAATAGTCTACGGGATTCAAGTCCGGACTGTTCGGTGGCCATTTTTCTCGTTCAATAAAGTCTGGAACGTGAGCAGTGAGAAAAGCAATTGTTTTTCGTGAACGATGAGCAGGTGCTCCATCCTGCTGGAAAGTGAAATTGTGACCAGAGTGAGCTATAATGTCTGGCAGTAATCCTTGATGTAGGACGACGTCTAATGATAGTTTTAAGGCGATAATTACTTTGATTATTCAAGCGATGCAATTGCAAAAACTAATAGTCCGGTTTATTTTGCGCCACCCTGTAAGTGCACTTGTTATAATCGGAGTTTCACGTCGAAGCGCTGAGCAATTGCGAGTGAAGGACTTGCTCAGGGTCCCGACGAAGCAGCAGCTTGAAGTGGATTCGAACCTGCAACGCTACTCCGGCTGCAAGGCAACGAACATGCCCACTACACCACTGCGCCCCACAAAGCATAGTAAGGTATTAATGATGAAGCAATATAAGTAGGTAAGTAAGTAAGTATTTTCTTTATAACTCCACTTGCAAACGCACGATGGGGAATAAAAACATCACTATGATACATCGAAATAATAATTTTCAATAAAATGTACGAACTAAATCACAAGTTGAATAAAATTACTAAAATATCATCATCAAACGAGTCATCGAATATTAAAGCGATCTGGTGATAAATCCCTTTCCAATCAACGAATCACAGTGTGGTATCCCTAGATTATATTACGTGAGCGAGGCCACAGGGAGTATCCAATTACTCGTTCTGGCAGTCCGAGAGGATCATGGAGGACATAATTATGGTGAGCTGTTGTGTAAAAACAAGGTAATGTTGTGCAAAGTAATGGTGTGTAAGGTAATGTTGTGTAAGGTAATGTTGTGCAAAGTAATGGTGTGTAAGGTAATGTTGTGCAAGGTAATGTTGTGTAAGGTAATGTTGTGCAAGGTAATGTTGTGTAAGGTAATGTTGTGCAAGGTAATGTTGTGCAAGGAAATGTTGTGCAAGGTAATGTTGTGCAAGATAATGTTGTGTAAGGTAATGTTGCATAAGGTAATGTTGTGTAAGGTAATGTTGTGCAAGGTAATGTTGTGAAAGTTAATGTTGTGCAAGGTAATGTTGTGTAAGGTAATGTTGCATAAGGTAATGTTGTGTAAGGTAATGTTGTGCAAGGTAATGTTGTGCAAGGTAATGTTGTGTAAGGTAATGTTGCATAAGGTAATGTTGTGCAAGGTAATGTTGTGCAAGGTAATGTTGTGTAAGGTAATGCTGTGAAAGATAATATTGTGCAAGGTAATGTTGTGCAAGGAAATGTCGTGCAAGGTAATGTTGCGCAAGGTAATGTTGTGTAAAGTAATGTTGTGCAAGGTAATGTTGTGCAAGGCAATGTTGTGAAAGTTAATGTTGTACAATGTAATGTTGTGCAAGGTAGGCCTAATGTTGTGCAAGGTAATGTTGTGAAAGTTAATGTTGTGCAAGGTAATGTTGTGTATGGTATGGTAGGGTCAAAGCACGCAAAGCAATGAAATTTAATATCCTCGTTGTCCGATAGGTTGACCTTACTTTTTCTTCATCCACCATGACAGTCGTTTTTCCTCTTCTCCTTCTTCGCCGGTCCCTGACCCCTCAAGGTCATCTGCGTCAATAGAGAACAGAATAGAAATCCACCCAACGAAATGTAAACAATGGTAAAAATTTAATGCAAAGTAACACATTAATTCATTTAATTTTGCATCAAGTAAATTCAGTTTCAATCAATCACTCAAACACACAATCAATCATTTAATCAATAAGCTCAGCGAGAAGTCAAGCTTGCGAAAATGAGTGAGTGAGTCTGTGAGCAAGTGAGTGGGCAAGTGAGTGGGCAAGAAAGTGAGTGAGTGAATGAGTGAGCAAGTGAGTGAGTGAATCGATTGCGTGAGTGTGATTGAGTGAGTGAGTGAGTGTGATTGAGTGAGTGAGTGTGAGTGAGTGTGATTGAATGAGTGAGTGAGTAAGCGAGTGAGTGAGTGAGTGAGTGAGTCGATTGAGCAGGTGAGAGCAACCGGAAGTGAGCGAGTTAGCAAGCAAATGAGCAAATGAGTTAGTGAGTGATTGAACAAGTAAGTAAGTGAGTCAGTGTCACCTTTGTTTTCAGAAACAGTTTCCTCTTTATCATCCCCTTCAACTTCCAGATCCTCTAAACAACAGGAATAACAAACAAAAACCTTATAAGCCCATTGATAAGCAAAGGAACAACAAAGAAAGAGTACAATGGAAGAACTGACAAACAAAAACTGGGGAAAACATGATTGATCCGTCTAAAAAGTTCAAATTCATTGTTTCCAACACAATACAATAAATAAATAACACAATAATCTGGTGACAAGTACCTATGATTTTGATCAAATTTATCATGCTAAAAACAGTAGAAATAAGATTAATAAATTATGGCATGTGAGCCAATTATTCAACAGGTAAGATAAGCCAAGATAAGATAAGAATATTCTTTAATAGACCAATTGCTATCCACATTTCTGTGTACAGACATGGTATAATAAAGCTTACATAATCTATAGAGTAAATGAATAGTGAAATATTTTAAAATAACACACATAATCCTAAATCAAATATAAGCATCTTCTTATGATGACCAACTATTTATGCTGCACTTTGTCAGATTTTCAAACAGCAGAAAAGCCTCGAAACAAAGTTCTGCTCTCAGATCCAGAATTTGAACCTTCGTATTCAATGAGGACTGGCCTAGTTAGCTACACCGGTAAGCGAGAGCGGCATTCGTCAGTTGGTTGTAACGGACTGCGGTTCAAGCCCCGGGCTGGGAGTTGACATTCAGAGATTTAGATATCTCGGGCTAGCACGTGTGGAACGCAGGGGCGCAAGCTACTGTGGAGCGACCTTGGGCAAGTTGCTTACCCATCATTGTCTGTGAGGAAGGCAACGGGAAACCACCTCACTCATCTCATCCCCAGGGGCGTAAAGCCAATGAACCTGCCTACGGGCAGAGAACCATCATCATCATTCAATGAGGGTCTCATATTTCCAGTGTAACACACACACAGTAGTACTCCAACCAATCAAGCTGCAGCACCCAAGATCAACTGGTGCTATATAAGTGATTCGATCAGATTGCACTGTAAAGGGTCAAGGTTTGTTTGTTTGTATGTTCACTTGATATAGCGCCCCTTCAAGCTCCCTACTCAGAGGCGCTCCCGACTACAGAGCGGAAACTGCATCGGAGTTTCATGCCGAAGCGCTGAGCAATTGCGAGTGAAGGACTTGCCCAAGATCCCAATGCGGTGACTGGAGGCGGATTCGAACCCGCAACCGCTCGGCTGCAAGGCAAGACGAACATACCCACAACACCACCACCGCGCCCCATAAAACATTTAGCGCCCGATTTGTGACCTACCCGCATGTGTGATCCACTCCAGGTAACCTTTGAACTCCGAGTCGAACTGTTTCTGATCTCTGAGTTTGCGGAAATCACCGCGACTCTTTGCCTTCTCTCTCTCCTTTGAGAACTCACTGGAAACAGTTCACAGATCTATCATCCTCAATAATTATGTCATGATACAACAATACAAAACAGTAAAATACAAAACAATAACAATCGCTATATTTATTCAGCAACACGAAAGAGACAAGTCAACTTATTCAGCGCAATGTCATCGTAATGCAACATTTTTAAGCAGAGCTCTGCCTTCCAAGACAATTTGTTCCGATTGGATCTTAATGAGTTCTAGCACTTTGCAGATAATATTTCTCGTTATTTGAATAATAATTTAATTCCAGGTATCTTATAAGTACTTCTGGGCTAGGATAATAATAATAATAATAGTAATAATAATAATAATAATAATGATAATAATAATAACAATAATAAAACCAAAATTAATAACAATAATATAATAACAATAATAATACTTCTGGGGCACGTTTGAGTAATTCAGGTGGACGAAACTCGGTAGTTCAAGAATGGGGCAATTAATCTTCGAATGGCTTCTAAGAACCTGAAGGATCATATTTACCCTAGGTGAAATAATAATAATAATAATAATAATAATAATCATCATCCTATCTTTGTCTTCTGGCGAACTGAGAGAGACCTGCTTTTTGCTGCAACGCCTCTCTATAACCGTTCAGCGTTTCAACTCGGTGGTCTTTCGAGGCACTTTAGCTGATCCGGTTCCAGAGAAGATGTAACAATAGCCACTGTTTCCCTAGTTTATTGTACTTCTTGTTATACTGATGTTGTTTGTTGAAGATATTAAAAGGAGAAATAATAATAATAATAATAATAATAATAATAATAATAATAATAATAATAATAATAATAATAATAAGTGAGTTGCCGTTCCAGAGCGACATTAGTTATATCTCCGGATATTGTTTGGCACACCTGAGGGATCATATATACCTCGGGTTTAAAAAAAATATAATAATAATAATAATAATAATAATAATAATAATAATAATAATAATAATAATAATAATAATAATAATAATAGCAACAATAAAAATACAATTTCAATAATGCTGCGGAGGCCAAGGTCTGAATTTTCAGACATTCAACAACCGCTACCAGCATAAGTTTTTAGACTGCTGAGGGATTATAATTCTGTATCTCAGAGGAAAAAATAATAATAAAAGGTTTTGACAGACATCAAACAGTCATTGTTTTTGAGCTGATGAACGATCGTTTATACCTCGGAACAAGATACAATAAAAGTAAAAATAAAAACAACTATAGAACATTCTCCTCCATCAAATACCTCAATGCTTCCTAATATAGCCCACAAAGCAACTAGGACTGCTCTTGCCCACCATCGGGCGTTTGCTGTGGTTGGTTCCCTCTCCTTGGAATGGCCTTCCTCCCGCACTACGGGCTGAACTAATGACTCGTTTTTCTTATCAGTCTCTCTTTCTTTAAAAACATTTCCCCCCGGGTTTTTATCGTGCTGAGAGCATCACTGAATAGTCAATCTGTGAGAGGCACTATATAAATGTATAAAAACAATATAATGTAAATTTTAAAAAAATCACTTGAAAACAGGGTAGCCATTCCAGACCAGCATAAGTCCATGTCTGAGTCATACTAGAATAGTGGTTCCCAACCGTGGCCCGTGGGCCTAAGAAAATGGCCCTCATCTCACAAAGAATTTTAACAAATATATGAAATATTGACAATTTGGACAGGATAGAACACACAATTATTTTCTATTACTAATTTTTTTTATTTTGGTCTTTAAATTTTAAACACCGAACATTCTATTTTGATTCAAATATATTATGTGCCTTTAGTTAATTAAATTTTAGCCTTGTGACCCCTTAATTTCCTTCAACTAAGAAAAAGTGGCCCTCGTGTCCTCCAACTTAGAAAAAGTGGCCCCAAAGTGAAAAAGGTTGGGAACCACTGAACTAGAAGCACAGCAGTTCCTTAAGCTACACTGGAGGCAGTCAGTCAGCCATGAAGTGTTGGCAGCTTCATTTTCTTGGTCATGGCCCCATAGTTTTTGTAACTCACGATCAATTAAATGTTTCTTCAATGGTCAAACAAAATGTGGCAATAATATTAAAATTAAAAACAATAATGTAATAATTTGTGACGAAACGCCGCGGTAAGATGACGGCGGAAAAACTTACCCGCTCAAAACACCAAGAACGAGATTGAGGACAAAGAACGAGCCAAGGATGATGAGGCTGACAAAGTAGAGCCATGGATACCAGTAGCCAAGAGCATCTTCCACCTGACAACGGCAAAACTTGTCTTTAGCGTTTAACGCAAACGAACTATAGATATAAGTAAGTAAGTAAGTAAGTATATTCTTTGATGTATCAGCTGCAAACGCACTCTGATTTACAAGCACATAAAAACACGATACATAAAACAAATACAAGACAAATATGGCAGCCATCAACGGCGCCAACTAAGACACAACATACAAAACAAATACAATTACAAAGCTGGCAGCCAGGAACGGCGCCTATCAGAAACTCTAGTCTACGATAGGCAGGAAATCTAAGAGCGTCATTACATTAATTCAGAAAATAACTACAGTACAATAGAAGTTTGTTCATTGAGTGATAGGAAGTCATTTTGTGTAAAGATGGATTGGCCTTCATTATTTCGTCTGTTTGGGAACGTGTGAATATCAGGATAAGCAGACGGTGAGCTGCAGTCCCTTCTTCTTTTCGTTCTCTGCCTTTTTGTAGGCGGTTCGTATGTCCAATGCTGTCCGGCTCGCTCCTACCAGCTTGATGCAGACATACTTCATCACCCAATTCAATAAGACCATCTTCGGTCTTCCTCTTGTCCTCTTACCCTCCCTTTCCCTCAATTATGGTTCTTAGAAGGGAGTCTCCCACTCTCCCCTCACGATGTGACCCAACCATTTCCTGCCGACTTCGGATTATTCCAATTATGGTTCTTTTTCCTTCCTCGATTTCAGGGCTGTTTTTAAGGAATTTTTAGAACTGCACAATCCCTTCTTTTCCTTCCCATCCTCCATGGTAAATTACTTCCAATCGGAGAACAATAACCATTTTTTGGTAGTTTTAAATGTACAGAAGTGCTTCTACAACTGCACAAATCCATTTAGAACTGCACATTTTGTGTACAACTGCACGTTAAAAAATGCCCTGCTTGATTTCTAGTATCTCTTCGTTTGTCGTGCGTTCCATCCAGCTGACTCCCTCAAACTTCTGCCAATCCACGACTCAAAGGCATTCAATCTGGTGTCCAGCGGCGATCTGACCTCCGATCAGCCGATCAAGCTGAACTCTTGGCCTCTCGCTGTCGAACTGCTATAATGCAGCGGCGCTCTTTCTCAGTGGCCGGCCCTATAGAACCTGGAATGGGCTCCCTGATGAATTCTGCCTTGTGCCTAGAGGTCATACCACTATGTTTCCTTCTCACTTATAAACTGCCTTATTTGGCCGTTGTTGAACTGGGAGCGCTTCTGAGTAGTTATATATTGAAGATGCGCTATGTAAAAAGTCAATAATAATAATAATAATAATAATAATAATAATAATAATAATTATAATTATCTTAGCATTAGGGTGTAAGTCCCTGAGGGATCATAAGTACCTCGGGGCAAAAAAACAAACAAAAAATTTAAAAAAATAAAAATAATAATAATAATAGTAATAGTAGTAATAATAGTAATAACAATAATAATAATAAAACAATACTGGCGAAATATATCTATCCGAAACTCCAGAGAAAATGCAAATGATCAAGCGACACAAAAAACAGTGTTCCAATATTACGACCAGAACAACATTTTGCCAACACATGCAGATGAGCTGCTGCGAGACAAGAGTATACAGTGCTCCAAATAATCGTTGGTCTTTCTGTGACGGCTGCGAAATTTTCTAAGATTTACATTACATCACATTGAAAGGACGCCCGTAGTTCCGAATACTACATAAATCTCTTAATTTATTATTTTCTTTCTGGCATTTGCTATAGCGTTCCTTCAGGCTCTCCATTCCGAGGCGCTCCTAACTATACAGGGCGGGCACTGCATTGGAGTTTTACACCAAAGCGTGCGAGCGATTGCGAGTGAAGGACTTGCTCAAGGTTCGTACGCGACAGCTTGAGGTGGTTTCTAACCTGGAACCCTCCAGCTCCAAGGCACTGAGCCCACCACTTCACCACCGTGCCCCAGTGAAATGAAAATGAGAGATACCTGGTACATGACGGTTGTCCAGCCCTCGAGAGTTATGCACTGGAAGACTGTCAGCATGGCCAATCCGAAGTTATCAAAGTTCGTAATGCCTTCGTTGAGGCCATCCCACACATCGTGCTTGCAGTCCGTGCCGTTCGGGCACTGGAACCCGCTGTTACCACATGGATGCCCGTCCTCCCCTTTGTACCAAAGCTCCTCTTCAAAACGATACAAACCAAATAATATTATATGCTCACCAATCTTCATAATTTGCAATGTTGGCAGAGTCTGGTGTTTTTGCCCAATTTTAAATTCATATTCGTACACACGCAATAAAAAATGTCAAATAAACTACTTTATTCATTCATTTATCAATCAATATTTTTATTGGTGCGTATGTATTAAGCACACTAAGATATAAAATAGTTACATAAAGCATTACAAGTATCACAAATTAAACAGACAATAATCAAAGTGAGCACTAATTAGTTAACGCAAATTATATAAACCTTTGGCCTAGATTGTTATTCATTCATTCAATCATTATGGAGATTAATATAGCGCCACTCGAAAGTCACTACTCAGAAGCGCTACCGACCCAAACTCGGCTGGAGAGTACTGTTTTAAGGCTCCGATAGAATGCTTGAACTGAGCAAACCCTAGGCATAAGGCGCATAGACAGTGGAAGTCCATTCCATATCAGGGTGCCATTAACAGAGAAAGCACGGTGCTGTCAAGAGATGTTCGAGCTCAGGGTATGAGGAGTAATTCACCCTGAGTGGAAGAACGCAAAGCACGACGTCCCTGGACAACAAAAGTGGAGACACAGAGCTCTTGCAAATATATAGGAGCAGCACCTAAGAAGCACTGCCACACCAAAGCAGAGACCCGACATATAACTCGCTGCGGAATCCCAGGATGCCAATGCAGGAATCTCGCATATAATCGGTGACATGATAAAAAATTTCAATTTTTGAATACGACCTATAAGGCGTGGAAAGGGACAAATCAGGTACCACCCAATTTTAACACACGCAGTACTAATATGTCATATTAATTGTCAACTATAATTATATAATTAGTCACTGAGTTTACTCGCTCCGCATATGTCATATACCATTCCAAAGCAGTGTTGAAAGGGACAATTCACGAGCTACAAAATCCAAAGCAGTGCTATGAGGGAAATCAAAGGCCACCCCATCCCACGAAGCTTTGAGTAGGAAACTGAATTGAATCCAGGCTTATGTTTAACAGGTGTCAACAGCAGTTACTTTCTTTCCATTACGTCAATTTGTTTACTTTACATCAATTTGTTTAGTTTACATCGATTTGCTTACATTATCTTTTTCTCCTAAGGTTCTATGCACCAATGCACCAAAGGTTTTTTCTCAAATCGGTCTGCAGAGAGAAGTCTGCATTAAATTACCAAAGTTTATTTACTTTATTTGAGCAACTATATATATAAAAAATACGTCTGTATATAAAATATATATATATTTATGTGTGTATATATATAATATATATTATAACAGAAAATATATAGTTAGGCCTATATATGTATATGCATAAATATATATATATAATTACCAAAGTTTATTTACTTTATTTGAGCAACTATATATATAAAATACGTCTGTATATAAAATATATATATATTTATGTGTGTATATATATAATATATATTATAATAGAAAATATATAGTTAGGCCTATATATGTATATGCATAAATATATATATATATATAATTATGTATATTATACACCTGATACAGGGTACAACACCGGGGGGGGGGGGAAGAGGAAGAGGAAGACCTTGCACGACATGGATGGATAACATTCGAGCCTGGACTGGAATGACGTTGGAACAGATCACAAGGAGCACGGAAGATCGAAGAGTGTGGAAGAAGATTATTCATGATGCGGCCAACCCTCGTCACGAGGACGGCTGAGGAAGAAGATATTATGTATAATATAATATATATAATACATATAATGCAGATCATGTTAAACCTGTTTCGATGTCTTGGCAGCTGGAATGAAGTTTTCCACAGAACAACTCCAGTCCAACGATGGCATAGACGATGATGACAAAGAGAACGAGAAGAGCGATGTGGAAGAGAGGAACCATCGCCTTCAAGATGGAATTCAGAACGACCTGCAAGCCTGAAATGAAGAACATAATTGTAAGTTTGTATGTGCACTTGTTATAGCGCCCCTTCAAGCTCGCTACTCAGAGGCGCTCCCGAATACAGAGCGGACACTGCATCGGAGTTTCACGCCGAAGCGCCGAGCAATTGTGAGTGAAGGACTTGCCCAAGGTCCTTACACGGCAAGGTCGATTCGAACCTCGAACCTTCCAGCTTCAAGGCAACGACGCCACCACTACACCACCGCGCCCCACAAACGTCAGCCTGAAATGAAGAAATTATATAATGTAGACCTGGACAACACAGTATTGTGTGTGCTACAACCGAGTGTAGGACATTATCCCCCCTGGACATTACCTCTCCCGATTTTGAGTATAGGACACTATCCCTCCAGACAAAATCTCCCTCTTCAGTGCAATTAGTCTGTTTCTTTGTTTCATTGGTGAAGCAGAATCTTGAATTGTGAACTTGTTAATGCCGTAACCGATAAAACTTGCAACTGCCATTCAGATGCAAACTAAAGACTTGTTAGCGTCATTTTGTCATTCATTTCTGACGCAAGAAGTTGTTAGTGTCATTTACAGTGGCGGCGCTAGGGGGGGCTGGAGGGGCTAAGCCCCCCCCCCTACAAGAGGCTTAGCCCCCCCCTAAAAAATGGCCATCTGAATTATTTTACATTGAAATATGCACGATTTTCGGCTGATGACTAAAAAAAAAGGTCGTCAGAAATTTTGGCAGCGAAAATGGAAAATTTTCATGAGATTTTGGTCGATGACTAAAAAAAGTCGTCAGAAATTTTGGCGGATGGAAATGTCAAATTTTGCCGTGCATGGGGCTTCAGCCCTCTCGAAACTGATATCCTGGCGCCGCCACTGGTCATTTAGGTCCACAATTAAGACTTTTTAAAGTTGTTTTGTGCAATTTGTCCATTTCCTCATGTAATTGGAAAAGTTTCATTGCCCAGGTTATGCTCGCTGTGTCAACTTCTTACTGCTGTCTCGCTATATAGACTTGTTACTGTTATTCGCATGTATATGCTAAACTTAAGAATGGTTAGTGTCATGCTGATTGATTCATTAAGACCTTTTAATGTTGTTTGCGACCTAAGTTAGAGACTTGCAAATGTTATACATATTTTGGATGCATAATTGTCATGTATAATAAACATATATAAACCTTAAATTACTTTAACATATTCTGACAATGTTAAACTAATGTGCAATATATAGATTAGGGTGGTCGTTAAAAATGAAAGTTTGAATTGACTGTTCTCCAAGGCGCCATTTGGTTCCATTCTCCCCAGAAACATCACACAAAAAGTTGCAAGAGAAAATATTAATATTTAGGACTAGCACAACGCCATCAAAGTTTTACCCTTATAATAGCAAGTCTTCCAATGCTCAAAAGTAGCTATATGGTTGTAATCAATCAGGAATCTTCAAACCAGGAATCAATTCAACTACTTGTAGTTGGTTCACATTTCAACTTAATGATGCTACTGTTATCGTGATCATAATCATAAATTTATATAGCGCCACTTCGAGAGAAATTCTTAAAAGGCAAGAAAACCTGTATAACACACCGCATCACAGATAACATCTATCATATCTTACGTCTTTGCAAATGCTACATGTTTTACCTTGTTGTCTTGATTGATAATAATAGCTTGTTGTTCTTAGACTGCTACAGTAAGGGAACAGTTGTAGTATATATAGGGACAAATATAAAATTTGTGTGGTTTAATCTGTGTCCTACGTAATTAATTTATTCTGAAAAATCACCAATATTATTAATGAGGTCTGATTTCTCAGTAATATTGCCTTTTCTACCGTCATTGTTCATGGGGTTACTGGGTACAAGGAACTTGTGCAATATTAAAAAGTAGCAACCCATTTTAGATTCGAACTTTTATCTCAGATTTAGGCTATTATGTTTTCAACCTGAGGTATTATTACCCTGTCTCACAATTCAAATATCATTTGGTCTTTGTATGGGTTTGAGCTATGGTGTAGTTTTCACGATACACTTCCCTCAAAGTGAAATCTCTGGCATGTTGCCCAAAGAAGGTGTTCATCTGCAACCAAGAGTGTAGCAATGTGTATTGTCTTGAGGGTGCTATAGGCCTACTTATTCCCTTGTATTGGTTGGTCGTCTGAGATGTCCTGGTGGCCACTGTAATTTCTGCTGGATCCATTGCTGAACATGATGTAGAGATTTTGAGTTGCACATAGCTTACGTGTTTGACACTATCGCCTTTCATGCTAATTTATAATAGGTAGTTAATTTACAATAGCAAATAATGGCAGTGTAATTTGTGTCCACTCTTGACAGCACTTTCTGTGTCAACTGTTTGACTCTGTGTTCATTCTTTCAACTCTAAAAGTATACTTTTAATGGGATAAATTCTATATTATGAAATATACAACAATGTGAGTAGGCTTCACCAGGCACTCAACTATGATGCTCTCTTTAGAGGTTGTTTAAAAGCTGCTCTTTGACTCCTATGTGGTAATAAGTAATTTCATAGATCTATAAAAATTATGATCTCAATAATTTCAACATCTATTTTAATTCATTTCTTTACAGCAGCTCTTGTTAAATTTTATCTGTGAAGTGCTGTGTCACTCTGCTCTGATTGCCACAATGAACGAAAATATTATCAGCATTTTTCTATAGTTCAACTGTTATTGAGGTCCTTGTCCGTGTTTTATCAGAATTTGCGTTAAAGTTAAACATGTTATAAAGAGCCTTTAGTGTAACAAAGGATTTCTGTAGATAGAAATCAGGTCTATCAAAAGAACATAGCAATGGGTTGGCTTACTAGTATAGGTTTATGGTCATCGATCTCAGGGACTCACGCGTCAAATACTATTGTGATGGTCAATTGTTCATAAAAATATATAATATACCATTATCATCATTAACTGTAGAAGTCAGGCATACTTATCCGTCGTGTTTGAGTAAAAGAATGTAGTCTATCCGTTAAAACAAGTCATAGCTCATAGGTCCAAAAATGTGACTAAATTATCCTTATACTCAAAAAGACGACGATATTTCGTAAAATCCAAAACTTCATACACGTTGTGCTAGTCCTAAATATTTTTCAATCGGGATAATTTTTGGGCTGCATCAGTCTTTTACCAAGTGGCACCAAATGGTGGGTTGGAGAAAGAATAAAACTGAAGTTGAAAATTTGCCATTACAGATGCGACCACCCTAATATAGATATTCACTTAACATATGCCTATTCAATATTTTGTGCATCATCTTTATTATATCATAGACTGGGGGTGATAATGTCCTAACCCGGGGGGATAATGTCCAGGGGCTTTTGTCGGGGGGGGGGATACTGTCCGGGGAATAATGTCCGGGGGGGTTAATGTCCGCTCCCCGTTAGAACCAAGAGCACTGTGTACTGTAAGCTTGGACCGTTGAACGAAGAACACGTTGCAATGTAACACAAGCACCACATCGAGAGAAGACATTTAATTCACTGCATAAATAAATACACAATTATAATTACAATTATAATTATAATTAGAGTAATTACTATGTATGGGTGGGGCAAGTACTTAGCCCTTAAAGAGCCAACCTATGAATATATGAAAGGATGGACAGACAATGGATAGAAGTTGGATAGACGTTGGATAGATGGGTGTGTGGATAGATGGATGGATGGATGGATTTATGGCTGGATGGGTCAATTGATGGAATGCAGGATAGATGGATGAGTAGATTGATAGGTGGGTGATGGAAGGATGGCAGGCAGGATGATGCATGGAAAGATGAATTAATGGATGGATGGAAGGATGGCTGGATTGGTGATAGACGTATTATGGAAGGACGATGGATAGATGGAAAGACGCATACGAAACTATTTAATGAAAGGATGGAAGGTTGGAAGGATCCGAAAACCGTGTCGAAACTGGCTATTAATTGTAACCCTTGCCTATAATTGTTATTATATTATAGTTCACAGGTGGACTATTGAAGTCCTGCCCTCTCTTTTCAACCACCAAGTCCGTTGGTTTATTTGTCTATTTGTCTGCACCTCTACGCCTTTGTCTGTCCTCACTCCTGCATCTCTTTTCACCAGTCTGGCAACCTCTTAACATCTTTCCCGCAGTCTCTGTCCGTCTCGTCTGCCTGGCAGTCTTTATCCATCTTTCTGACAGTCTCTGTCTCTGTATGTTTGCCTAGCAGTCTCTCTGTCTGTCTCCCTGGCAGTCTTTTTCCATCTTTCTGACAGTCTCTGTCTCTGTCTGTTTGCCTAGCAGTCTCTCTGTCTGTCTCCTGGCAGTCTTTGTCCATCTTTCTGACAGTCTCTGTCTCTGTCTGTTTGCCTAGCAGTCTCTCTGTCTGTCTCCCTGGCAGTCTTTGTCCATCTTTCTGACAGTCTGTGTCTCTGTTTGTTTGCCTAGAAGTCTCTCTGTCTTTGTCCGTCTGTATGGCAGCCTCTATCTGTCTGCCTAGCAGTCTCTGTCCCTCTTTCCGGCAGTTCCTGTCCTGCTGATTCGTCTGTCACTATCCATTCTGAGCATGGTTTGACTGAGCAGACGTCGTAACTTAGTCGTCCGTCTGCTGCGCTTGGCGCCATTGACGGCCGACGGCTCAGCTGATCGGTCGGTCGGTCGGTCTGTCGGTCGGTAGGTGGGGCGGTCGTGCACCGGATTGCCTGTACGATCAACGTCTGAATCGTGTGGCCTTTCCATGTAAACCCAGGGAGCATCTTCGTCGAGTTTTGGGAGAGAGGGAAGGGTAGGTAGGGAGGGAGGGAGGAAGAAGGAAGGTGAGGAGCCGGTGAATGTGGCCGATCGAGGCAGGCGGCTGTTCAACGGAGTAGCACGACTTGGCTGTTATAAAGTCTCCCGATGACGCAAATAATATAGGGAGCTTTGCAGGAAGACATGCAGTCGGATAGAGGCAAACAAACACACGGTCACAATGATATTCACAATGACACGCAGATCAACACACAGATACAAAACATATAAAGCAGACTCAGACAGTAAGGTAACAGAAAGACACGAGATCATAAATACACAGAAACAGACACTGGCAGATAGGCAATAATTAAGGAAGGCTCAAAGGAACTCAGAAGAAGAAAGAATAGTCAAAAGCAAACACAAAGGACAGACAGACAGGCAGACAGACAGACAGACAGACGTCGATATATATGTACAGACAGAGCTACAAATGTGAACAGACACACAAACAGTGCAACACGGATGGACAATTGGACATGTAAACAAACACACACACACACACACACACACACACACACACACACATGTACGTACGACAAACACATCCACACACACGAACACAAACATACGAACCTACACACATATATATACACACACAAACAGACAAACACATCCACTCACATGCACAGAAACACACAAACTTACCCACATACACACACATACACACACACGCGCGCACGCACACACACACACATACACAGACCCACCTATCCACACACATACACACACACGCACACACACACAAACCTACACATATATGCACACACATCCCCACACACACGCATACAAACACTTAAACACACACACGCAAACACAGACAATCACACACACACACACGCACAGAAACATGCACACACACGCACACCATCAAAAGACGACAAAACATCAAAAAAGATCGGAGGGGAAAACAAGATTTCCTTGCTCAACGTTGGCAGCTGAAGGATGATAATTTGTCAGCAGCTTTCAACAGGTAGTCCAAAGCACCAGTGGGATAGATAGGATGGCCGTGACCTCTAAATGACCTTTCAAAGGTCATCCCATATCAATCTGAAATCTAACACCAGTTCAGAAGTTCCTATGGCGTTATCGTTAGGAGGTATACACAGAGGTAAGTTGATCTGTAGCTATTTAGATCACGTTTGGACTGCACAGCGTGTCGTGTCGGCCATGACGGTGCCCCTCAAACCTTCCCGCACATAAAGGCCCTACATAAATTCCTGGATTCATAGAACTCGGGTATTTGCTCAGCAGCGTCATTCAGTACTTCGTACGTAATTATCAAGTAAATGGATACATGCGTGTAAAAAGCGTCTTTTGCGAACTCAGCTTGGCGTATTCTGTGCTTATGGCGGCAGCAGCAGCAGTTAGCCATAGACACAATAATCAAACGGAACATGCTGGAAAGATTATCCTAATACACCTAAGAGGTGCTTAAGTACCTCTGAGGCAAGTGAATTGAAAGCTCTTTCTCCAATGTATGCGCATTGCACTTATGTAGGTATGTATGACATTGTATGTATGTATGTTTGTATGTGCAGTTGTTATAGTGCTCCTTCAAGCACACTCTACTCAGAGGCGCTCCCGACTGCAGAGCGGACACTGCATTGGAGTTTCACGTCGAAGCGCTGAGCAATTGTGAGTGAAGGACTTGCCCAAGGTCCTTATGTATGACACGTGTATTCAAACCTACACCATCAGTAACATCCTGGTTATCTTAATATCACTGATTCAATAGTTATTCTAGGGCAGCGGTTTCTAAACCGTGGCCCGCGTGCCAAAAGTGGCCTGCCAGGTCTAAGAAAATGGCCCTCATCTCTCAAAGAATTAGCAAAAAATATATGAAAAAAATGACAATTTAGACAGGATAGTAGAACACATAATTATTTTCTATTACAAATTATTCTATTTTGGCATCTGTAAATAACATAAAAAATTCTATTTTGAATCAATTACAACAATTTTATATGCTTTTAGTTAGTTAAAGTTTAGCTCTGAGGCCCCCTAATGTCCTTCAATTAAGAAAAGGTGGCCCTTGTGTCCTCCAACTGAGAAAAAGTGGCCCTAAAGGCAAAAAAGGTTGGGAATCACTGTTCTAGGGTGACCCTTGTTAGCCCTGCATGAACTGTCCCCGCATGTGAGCCAACAATGTAACCAAGGCTTAAAGTGTAGCTGGACGGTCATGGACGGCGTCCATGCACTTATTTTCAAATCTGAACGCCGTCCTGCCACTTAAATTTTAGCCAACACACACTGGAAAGTTAAGGAGCATCCAGACACTTCTTTGTTTGCACTTTAAGCCATGAATGTAACCAATTACAAATCTGTTAAAACTGTTTACTTTTTGGTCACAATATAACAATGCAGCAATAGTATTGGCTATGCATAATATATAATTCTTGTACATGTGTAATATTGTGTATGCATGCATAACAGCCATAAAACAGTAATTTTCAGCTGTGGTTGAGTCGGGAGTGCTCCTGAGTAGTAACCTTGAAGGGGCGCTATATAAATCTCCACAATGAATGAATGAATTGTATGCACATACATGTATGTGTGCATATGATGATGCATGTATGTGCAGTTTATCTGGTTCGGCACTTGCCAGCAGCTAGCCAAAACTGACAAGGAATGATGGAAGCCCTTGTCCTGGAGTTCCCTGTGTTGTCTTTTCATCCTTTGTCCGGGATCATGGTGTAACCCTGGATCAAGAACTCGCCTTCACTCAGTACATCCACCTGCAGCTCTACAGTGATTGCTGTTATCAACGACGCCCTAAGCTCTCTGTCCCAAAATGTTGTCGAGACGCTTACAAGTCCACTTTTTCATGGTGTCTTGCCTTAATTTCCACGGCGGGCTCCCTGCATGCCGAATTGGGCTGTCCAAAAGAGTGGTATACTCTGAAAGGGGTCCGAGTCCGGTTCCCAGAGGATCAGAGTTGGCAGATTAGCCGTAATCGTAATCTCCAAATTTCTAGCGCTACTAGAAAGCCAAGCGTGGGGCACCAGCTTATTCACGAGCACTCCATTGAGTCAAAAGGGTTGTCCGTAAGAGTAGTCCAAAGGTGGTCCGGGTCGGGTTAGCTGCTAAGGTGTCGAGAATTAGAAGGTTGAAGATTAGACGAGACAGGATGTATACCATACTCCCTCCCCCTTAGGCTGGGCATAGTTTTTTTTCACACCGTTGCCAGCCACAGCTAAACCGAAGCCTGCCTAGTTACACAAATACTTAGCAGTCAGACGTAGAGCCGTCGCAGGCCCATGCAGTGGTTGTCAGACATTGAAGGTCAGCCACTATTGCGGTGTATAGGAAGAATTGCTGAAGACCAGCAGAGTGATCCAGCCGAGAAATGGAATGCAGCCCAACACAGGGAGAGAGGCAGTAGGGGAACAAGAACGACGGTGAGAAGTATAGGTAGACGGAGAGAGGCATACACACACACGCGCGCAGTCGGAGAGAGATTCCTGGTAACTAGGGCACAAGGCAGATAACACAGGGAATTACGACGTGCCGGTCACGGTGAATCACCGGCTCGAAGGTAGTAGAGGTCACGGCAGATGAGGAGGAGGAAGATGGAAGAGGAAGAGGAGGACGCGGAAGAGGAAGAGGACAAAGAGGAGGATGAAGAGAAGGAAGAGGAATAGGAGGAAGAGGAAAAGAGAGAGAAAGGAAGAGGAGAAAGAGGAAAAGAAAGAGGTAGAGGAGGAAACGGAAGAGGAGGATGAGGAAGATGAGGATGAGGAAAAGGAAGAAGGGGAAAAGAGGGAAAGATGAGTTAGTTTATTATGTATGTTCACTGTATGTTTGTCTAATCTAAAAAAGTAAGTTATCACAAACATACATAAATAAACTAACTTCAAGAATCTTAAAAAATTGCAATGGACTGAAAGACTGATAAAACGGTGATAATAAACTGAAAACCTTCAACACAATTATATTACATCAGGATTGAATTTAATACTATGGCGGCACATAAGACAAAGATCATTTTAAAATCTATCTAGTAGCGAACAAATATTGCCCTCAAATTGGTCCAACAATCTCTGCTCAGTGAAATATCAAATCAAGCCATCAAATACTCCCATTGATCAATGGATAGTGTGCCCGTCCCCTTCCGCACAGTCCTTAGCCACCATGACTCACCTCAAGTTACCCTACCTTGTCTTTGGGTAATCTACCTTACCATACCTGATACTGTCTTTGTTAACCATTAATTTTGTCTTGAGATATCAGCTGGAAGACAGCTTCTTACTTGGAACACCAGAGACGAGTTTGAGGGGCCGTAGAACCCGGAAGGCTCTCAGGGCTTTGACGTCAAAGAAACTGGACTCTGAGAAGATGCTCATCATGATGCTGAAGGCTCTGGAAAAACAAACAAAAAACGCATGTGCAATAGCCAGATATTTTGAAGAATGCACAAAGAAATTCCGCATAGAATCCAAAGATCCCATAAGAACACACAACATTCAAAGGTTCCATAAGAGCACATAACATCCAAAGATCCCGTAAGAACGCAGGGCAAGGTGGCATAGCAATGGGTTCGATGCCTTGGAGCCGGAAGTTCTAGGTTCGAATCACCTCAAGCCGCTGTGTAGGGGACTTGAGCAAGTACTTCACTTGCAATTGCTCGTACGTTGCTTCAGTGTGAAACTCTGCTGCAGTGTCCGCGCTGTAATCCCGAGCCCCTTTGAGTAGGGAGCTTGAAGCGGCGCCATAGCAAATCCAAGAAATAAATAAATAAAATAAACACACGACATCCAAATGCCCCATAAGAACACACGACATCCAAATATACCATCTGGAATAATGGAAAAGCACACGCATCCAAAGTCTCCATAAGAACACCAAAAAAGCACACAACATCCAAAGATACCAGGATAATGTACAAACATACAAAACACTCAAGGCCCTTGGACGAACATGCAAAATAAAAACTAAATCCCTGTCCCTAGACTCCCGAATCTAATCCATTGATTGAAAACAGACCCCCAATCTCCACACACATGGCTTCAGTAATACTGATAGTTGTTCCTTCACGTGAACTTGCAAATAAAAACTTGTAATCTGTTCCAGAACTCTCATTGAAATTCACCGGAAACCAGCCTAAGGTGCTTAAGCAAGTAGGTAAGTCTTAAATTCGGGGCAAAATGGCATCAAGCACCCTGAGACAATAGCAGCGAATTAGAGAAAGCCATCATCCAGAAACAACTGCTGACATACAAAGCAATTGCGAGTGAAGTTCTTGCTCAAGGTCTCAATACAGTGGATACCTGAATCCGTAATTGCCACACTTCTAACCAACAGGTCTCTCACAGCCAGATGAATACAAGCACTTTATGGGAGGGCAAGGTGGACTTAGTAATGTACCAAGTATATGCAAATCCATATGCAGGTCTAAATACAAATTCACACGAAATTTCCCAGCATCACACTAAAGTTGAGTCAGATTGCAGAGAAGTTTATCCACCACCGGTGCTATATAAAAATAAAATCAAGTCCACAATAGCCAGGCTGCTTTGTCTGCTCCGGTGCGAGGTCAAAGAACCAGAGAGGTCAAGCCGCCGAAGAGACTGTATGGTGCCATGGTGGTGATTGGTAATGGTACTGTTCATCATCAACACTGCCATGAGTAGAATCAGAATAATCTAATCCACCAGGGCTGTACTCAGAACTTTTCAGGTCAGTACACGCTGCCGCCGGAAAAAATCGACTTTTTTGGGCCAAAATTTTCTGACGACCTTTTTTTTAGTCGTCGGTCGAAATTTCTTGCACTTCCATCCGCCAAAATTTCTTACGACCTTCCTTTTTTTAGTCATCGAAGTCTTTGTCTTGATATATCACACGGAAAACCTTTAAAATGCTCTACTTCCATGATTTTTTCCCTTCGTAATTCGCGATTTTTGCCTGCGTGTACCCACTTGGTCTAACTGAGGTGGGTATACGCTATACCCGCGTGTACCTTCGTTTTTTAGTTGAGTATACGCTGTCATTTTTTCCCAGAGGTGAGTATACACTGTTTACCCGCGCATACCCTTGAGTACAGCCCTGATCAAATCTAATCTAATTTAACGTGAAGATTAATTTGTAAAGCGCAGTTCACAGCAGAGCTATTCAGAAGCGCTCTCAGCGTGACAGGACCATGATCCTGCTACGAATTGCAGAGGGAAGTTGAATCCACATTGAGGGATCCATAATAGCAAAAGCCCGATGCTGGGTTAATGAGGTTCATGACTGAGGTACAAATAGATTAAGGTGGTCAGCAAAATGAAGAAACTCCGCCACTAGTAGTTCTCTGCCAGTGCCAGTGCCAGTCCCAAGCCTGGATAAAGGAGGAGGGCGACACTAATCATCTCTGATATGGCAGTGTCGTTAAACATGTAACAAGAGAGAGCAGAACAAAGACAGCGTGAAGATCGTGCAGAGAATCGCTTACACATCAAGTAACAGAGGTATTTAGATGCCGAAGAGTCCGGCCTTCATCTTACCATATACCATACCTAAAACGATAAAGAGGTAACAGGTCGACATCACTTACCCGATGACGACAATCGTAAAATCGAGGAAGTTCCATCCGTTGCGTAGATAGGAACCCGGATGCAGAAGGAATCCGTAGGCGATGATCTTGAGAATGGCCTCAGCAGAGAAGACGACAAGGAAGACATACTCAAAGTTCTCCTACAAAGGCAAACACACTCGTCACACACACGTCACACACACACGTCACACACACACACGTCACACACACGTCACACACGTGAAAAAAACACCGAGTTAATGGCGCCTTACAAAACTTATCTTATACTTACCTGTCAATAGTTGACAAGTACTAAGGTGAGGCAAGTTCAGGCAATTCAGGGCCAGGTAAGTCATGGTAAGGCATGGTATGATGGTAAGAATGGTAAGCTAATGCACATATGAGGCAATACAAGGTGAGATGACATAAGATAAGAAAAGGCAAAAGACCAGAAAAGCCAATGAAAAGCAAAGTGAGGAAATGTGAGGCAAATAGGATAAGCTAAGTGAAGGTATAGGAGACGGCAAAATAAGTTAGGAGAAGGAAGATAAGGTAAGAGAAAATGTAATAAAAGGCAAGAGAAGATAGGACAAGGTAAGAGATGGTAAGACAAGGTTAAGAGGTGGTAAGGTACACGACAGGTAGGGCCCTACCAATGCTACTATCTTGCAGAGGTAAACGGCAGGTAAACAGCAGATATTTTTCAAATTTATATCAGACTTCTGGCTACTGTTACAGGCTGGCATCCTACCCACCACCCCACCCCCCTAAACAAATCATAATTCATTTACAGTTACTGGAGCCCACACAGTTGGTGACGTCATTGAAAGCATCTGTGCTACCAAGAACAACTCCCCCTCCCACATCCACACACAAAATGACACACACAATATGATGCAAGGTTGCACCTGCAGGAACAACACATTTTCCAACTATTCAAGTCAATCAAATGCACTAATAGTGAAGTTTCTGAAAGATGCTACAAAATGCTCATATATATATATATATATACACATACATACATACATACATACATACATACATACATACATACATACATACATATAAGCATATATACAAATATAAATATAACCATATATATACATACATATATACGTAAATAATACATAAAAATATAATCATATATACATACATATAATTATACATACGTTATAGATACATATAGATATACATCATTATTATTATATACATACATAATACATAAAAATATAATCATATAATTATATGCAATATGAAGAAGACACAAGCATGTACTGATTCATACATGTATAAAATTTACAGTTATACATATGCATGTACAATCGTACATGCATCCATTTATTAACACATGCACAATACATACAAACATACATACTCAAACGTACATGCATACAAGAATGTACACATACAGTCAAACACACATAAAAGCCTTAATACATAATTATTAGGGCTGTTGATTTAATCGCGTTAACGCGTGCGATTAACGCGTTAAAAAATTTTGCGATTAAAATTTTTAACGCATTAATCGCATGCGTTAATTTGATCTTGCTAAAATTGAATCAGAGGCAGTAAAACTCGTTTTAAACGGAAGGCTCAAACTTGAAGTGATACATTCTTTGGCAAATATTCCAAAAAAGAATTTGAGTATTATTGTAGCAATTCGTCGCTCAATTATCGCCTGCATGCGAACCAAAACATGCATTTAACACGTATGAACCGTCGACATCGGCCGCATCGCATCGTCCACTAAGGTTGTTTTCTCACCCCGTCAGACTACGTTGGATGAACTCCAAGAGATGACCAATGGATTTCAGGTTTCAATTGATAAATGTTTACAGAAGGACAACTGAGACGAGGTTTGGCAAGAACCATTGAGATGCATTATATTATGTATAACATAACGCTAGAGAGAGTATGACGTATCTGCCCTGCAATAAAATTTGAAGCTGATCGAAGCTGTAAGACTGTGATTGGTCGGTATAAGAACTCGTCTGTGATTGGTCGACATGACTTTAGACAGATATGATATGATGTGATTGGTCGACATGACTTTAGACGATGATTCAATATGGAGACGTGATACTCCCTCTAGTGATATATTTATTATATAATACACCTCTATGGCAAGAACCGCTACCTCTTGTGAAAAATATTGTGACTAGATATTGAGGTTCAATAGTTAGACCTAGGCCTACTATTGTTAATTAATAAGAGTATATCTTGACCTTACCAATGTAAATAAACTGGTCTGCCAATAGGTTACAGTTGGCTGAATAAATAATTAATTTTGAGAGTCAGAAAACGGTTGTCTAGTTTTCACATGTAGGCCTATATTGCGATTAATTTGCAGTTAATTGCGATTAAAAAAATTAATCGCGATTAATTTCGATTAAAATTTTTAATCGAACAACAGCCCTACTATATATATAGCAAGTAAACAGAGCTATGTCAGGCAATGTGAAAAACGTCGATTAATATTGCGTTAATATTGCGTTAATTTGCGATTAAAAATTTTAATCGTGCGATTAACGCGATTAAAATTTTTAATCGAACGACAGCTCTAATAATTATATATACATATGTGGAATGCCCTATTTTAATGTCAGAGAATTTAGTTTCCCAGAAATGCATAGGATGCATACATAAAAATACAAAAACATACATATGTATATATAATTATATATGATATGAACATATGAACAAGTACACAGTACATTATACACACATGCATCACATCTATTACATGTGTCGGCAAGCAAGATAATTTCAGAAGGTTCAAAACTTCAAATGAGTGCGCTATAAATGGATAAGATTCTACGGTAATAGTTGAATAAATGAAATCTTTGAATAGATACAATCTTTAAATAGATGCAATCTTTGAATAGATACAATCTTTAAATAGATGCAATCTTTGAATAACCGCAACTGTCGAATAAATGCAATCAGTGAATAGATGCAATTAGCGAATAAACTCAATAATGACATTTAAGTGCAATCATTGAATAAATGCAATCATTAAATAAATGCAATTGATGAATAATTGCAATCATCAAATAAAAATGCAATCGTTCAATAAAAGTAACCATTGCTGGTAATCACAGCGTTAAAAATGACAAAACCATCAGGCATTGAAAAGATTATTGACGCAACTCGAACATCAAAGTCTTTCAACCTTTCACAGGAATCTGTTGGATGGGCTGCACATGTTTGCGTGGGCGTCCCACTGGCGACTCCTCCCAGTATGTGTGTGTGCACGCGCATGTCTTTGTGTGCATGTGTTTGTGTGTGTCTGTGTACGCATAGGTCTGTGTGTTTGTTTGTGTGTGTATGTACGTAACCAGTCATTCATTCGTTGCGAGAATTTCTATAGCACCTTTTAAGAGGACTACCCAGAGGTGCTTCCAACCTACGCAGCCACACGAAACTGTCTTATAAGATGAGAAGGAGTTCTAGGGCCATTCCAGGCGGAGGGTTTTTCGGTTTAATTGGGGTACGAGCAACATGGACAATCAATAAGCGCAAATCGTCGTAATTATTATTATTATTATTTATTAAAGATATGAACGGACGAAGCCTAGTAGACTTTTTAAGCAGCATTAGTCATAAAATTGAGTTGCGGAAGTGTACAAGAGTGTACAAAACTGCGCCGTTCCAGATCCATCCTTAATACATGGCAATATATTATCTGTAGAGCTGATCTCAGGAACGCAGACGTAGGCTGGCAATCTAGAGATGCATATAATCAGACAATATTATATCAATACAAGACCAGACATCAACAGGTGGTTGGTTGGTAGGCTGCGTAGGCATTCCAATTATTCATACATATATATATATATATATACGTAAAAATTATTTATCATACATATGTTTATATAACATATGTATATATAACTTATATATTTACGTAGAAATAATTTATCATACATATGTTTATTTTATAACATATGTATATAATGTGTATATTATGTATATATAACTTATATATATATATATATATATATAAGTTAGGTCCTCATGGGTGCCTGCACAATATGGTCTACCCCAGGGTTCAGTCCTTGGTCCCATACTTTATATTATTTACACCTCAGGTCTTGCCACTCTACTAACAGCTCATTCGGTTTTGAGTCTTACACCCATTGCCTCCCTTCTAATGCTGTCAAAGCGGTTCGGATAATGAGCGGGACTTTGGATGCTCTAGAGGCATGGATGTCATCCAATAGACTACGCTTGAACCCATCTAAGACAAAATTTATTTGGTTGGGCACACGGCAGCAGCTTGCCAAGCTTGATCTATTTTCTCTTGCATCTGAATTTCCTGGCTGTCTTAGCAACCATGGTTCATGATCTCGGTGTCCAACTTGACCAAGAACTAACTTTTGCTCCTCAACTTCACCGTCTTGCTCGAGACTGCTATTATCAGCTGCGCCAGCTTCGCACTGTCATCCGTTCTCTTACGTCTGCTGCTACTCTTACTTTAGTGCATTCTTTCGTTACATCTCGCATCGACTATTGCTCTTCGCTCTACATTGGCCTCCCATCCAGCAGATTGACTTGTCTTGACCGGGTGTTGCGCTCTGCTGCACGCCTAATTGGGAAAATCCCTAAATATGATCATGTCTCAAACTACATGCTTGAGGTACTTCACTGGCTCCCTATTCGCCAGCGTATCGAGTTCAGGGTAGCTGCATTGGTATGGCGATGTTGTCAGGGCCTTGCCCCAACTTACCTCCGTGAGCTATGCAGCTCTACATTGGGTATCCAAGGACGTCGTCAGCTACGCTCTGCTGATAGGGGAGTCCTCTTAGTTCCTTTTGCTCGTACTACTACCATGAAGGATCGAGCCTTTTCTGTGGTTGGACCAGTGGTCTGGAATGGCCTTCCTTTTGAGCTACGCCTACACCCTGGAACTCTACCAGGATCCTTCCTTACTAAACTTAAAACTGTTCTTTTTGTGCGCGCTGGAGTTGGGAGCGCTTCTGAGTAGTTTTTCTTGAAGGAGCGCTATATAAATGTCCGAATGAATGAATGAATGAATGAATGAATATATATATATATACATAGAAATAATTTATCATACATATGTTTATATATAATATATCATGTATAATATATATATATGTAGAAATAATTTATCATACATATGTTTATATAATATATGTATTGTATATATAACTTATATATAATTAAATATACGTAGAAATAATTTATCATACATAATTATGTTTATAAAAAGAGACTTCGTGTTTTTCTTACCTCCACTAAGTCTATTTAGAAGTGCACATGACCACTTGTAGTTAAGATTTTACTTAAGTATATAGTTAAGTTTGTTCCTCTACATGCTATTTACAATTTAAAATTTTTGCAATCTGTCATCACCTAATTTGATTTAATTTTTTTTAATTTTTGCTATCCTGCATAATATTTCTTGGTATTTTTTCTTACTTGGTTGACCCTCCCCAGCGGGATGTCAATTCCTTTAGGGCCCCCCTTTGTAGCCAATGCATGCATATTTTCTGTTTTTGATGTCATCTTGTTTTCTGGTTGCAATAAAGCGAATTGATTGATTGATTGATTGATTGATTGCATATATAACTTATATATATATGTAGAAATAATTTATAATACATATGTTTATATAATGTATGGATATATAACTGCATATTAATATTTTTAAAATGTGCGTTCAAAGATATTTATGCCACGTATGTACGGTATATTGTTCGCAATTTGTGCATATCTGCATACTTCCTTACAAAGATAAAAAAAATTATATCAGCGTATAATATCAATAAACACATATTATTCGTCTCTGAGTAGAGGTCGTGAGGGAGCGCAATATAAATTCATGCAGTTGATTGGTTGATAAGATATTCAGCTTTTTATACATTCAATTAAACAAACATACAGTTATTTATGCATACATTGATTACATACATTCATATTTCATTCATAGATTCATGACAGTAATACAACCTGCATTATGCACCTACAGACGTACATCCAGGCGTGAATGTATGAATGTATATGTGTTTGTGTGTTTGTGTGGTTGTGTGTTTTTTCCAGATAGATAGTTTTTAATGGTTGCCGAACTTCTATGTGCACTTCTGAACATTGTAAGGAGGGCAATATCAAATTACAGTTGTATTGTATTGCATACATTCATACATTCGCACATTTATACATACATACATACATAAACACATAAACACATATACACATACACACAAACATACATACATACATACATACATACATACATACATACATACATGCACACACACAGACATACATACATACATACATACATACATACATACATACATACATACATACATACATACATACATACACACACATACATACATATATACACACATACATGCATACATACATACATATATACACACATACATACATACATACATACATACATACATACATACATACATACATACATACATACATACATACATACATACATACATACATACATACATACATACATACATGTACATACATACACACATACATGCAAGCATACACGAATCCCCCACCCGCGCACTTTAATAGCAGAAGGCCATTGAAAAGCGAACATGACAGAGCCCTAAAGGCGCCGCAACGCGGGAGGTGCCTCGATCGGTGGCTCAACCCAGGGTTTCAATTACAATCCAGCGGCAGAGATTCTGGCTCTGCTGGTCGTCACCCATAAAAATGTTCCACCCGCTAACAGTCATCGATCAAAGGCGAGGCTGATATTGGAGTCGATGGTCGAAATTGGGATCTGTCCATGGAGGGCAGAAGAAAGGAGAGGAGGTAACAACACCATTCAGCATACATGTGTTCCGTTATGTATATTGTTGATGCCATGCATGTCCTCCTCTATCGATGGTATTACCGCTGATGCTGTCAACATCATGATAATCATCGTCAATGTCGTCGTCGTCATCATTGTTATTATCATCTGCATCATCATCATCATCATCATCATCATCATCATCATCATCATCATCATCATCATCATCATCATCATCATCATCATCATCATCATCATCATCATCATCATCATCATCATCATCATCATCATCATCATTATCATCATCATCATCATCATCATCATCATCATCATGTCCGCCGCACCGCCATCATCATCTTCATCGTCAACATCATAATCATCATCATTGTAATCATCACAGTAATCTCATCTTCATCATTTTCCTTAACAGCTACACAACCATCATCATAATCGCTGTTGTCACAATAATCAACGTCATCGCAATAATCGTCACCATCGTCATTATCGTCAACAACATCATCAGCATCACTAATCAACACATCATCATCATCACAATAATCTTCATCATAAGCATCAAAAGTAGCGCCCCCATCCCCCCCCCACTTTATCAACAGCCTTACGATAACACACAACATCGAATTTTCATCACGATTTTATCATTAACATAACTAACTACAAAAATCATTTTCAGAAGACCCTGCTACTTACTTACTCACTTACTTACTTACTTGAGCAATGATGATATATATGGAGCAAGTGATCTAGTGATCCGGCAGTTACTTACCAGGAAGGCATTGATTTCGTTCGAATCCTGTTCTGGGAACGGTGTGTAGATGGCCAAGGCGATACAGTTGGCGAAGATAGTTGTCAGAATGAAATACTCAAAGGCTCTGAGGTTAAAGGACAGTCAAGGATCAATTACAGTGTTGTTAATATTCATTAATTCCCTATAGCGTTTCTTTCATTCATTCAACGTTCAAATATTATCATGCATACGCAGCGTCAAACACACGTGACATTCAATTCCTTAAAATATAATTAATGAAGTAATTCATTCATTATTCAGACAGACAGACGGAAGGATGGATGGATTGATTGATGGATGGATCGACGGACAGATGGATGGACGAATGGATGGACGGACGGATGGATAGACGGACGGACGGACGAATGGATGGATGAATGGATGAATGGATGGATGAACAGACGGATGGATGGATTGATTGATGGATGGATCGACGGACGGATGGACGGACGGATGGACGGACGGATGGATGGACGAGTGGATGGACGGACGGACAGACGGACGGACGGACGAATGGATGGATGAATGGATGAATGGATGGATGAACAGACGGATGGATGGATTGATTGATGGATGGATCGACGGACGGATGGACGGACGGATGGACGGACGGATGGATGGACGAGTGGATGGACGGACGGATGGATAGACGGACGGACGGACGAATGGATGGATGAATGGATGGATGAACAGACGGATGGATGGATTGATTGATGGATGGATCGACGGACGGATGGACGGACGGATGGATGGACGAGTGGATGGACGGACGGACAGACGGACGGACGGACGAATGGATGGATGAATGGATGAATGGATGGATGAACAGACGGATGGATGGATTGATTGATGGATGGATCGACGGACGGATGGACGGACGGATGGACGGACGGATGGATGGACGAGTGGATGGACGGACGGATGGATAGACGGACGGACGGACGAATGGATGGATGAATGGATGAATGGATGGATGAACAGACGGATGGATGGATTGATTGATGGATGGATCGACGGACGGATGGACGGACGGATGGATGGACGAGTGGATGGACGGACGGATGGATAGACGGACGGACGGACGAATGGATGGATGAATGGATGAATGGATGGATGAACAGACGGATGGATGGATTGATTGATGGACGGATGGACGGACGGATGGACGGACGGATGGACGGACGGATGGATGGACGAGTGGATGGACGGACGGACGGATAGACGGACGGACGAATGGATGGATGGACGAATGGATGGATGAATGGACGAATGGATTGATGGATGAAAGGACGGACGGACGAATGGATGGACGAATGGATGGATAGATGGATGGATGGATGGACTGACGGACGGACGGATGGGATAAATAGCGGGATCACTCCCTTTCTGGGCTACCCTTTCTTAGGGATCTTTCACCTGCTAGATGATATTATTAGCACCTCTGTCCCTCTGTATTATCTCATATATTCTTTGTTTTCTTGCTGTTTTTGATTTGTTGATCTCTTTGAATAAACAAGTTTGATTTGAAATGAATGGGTGCCTGGATGGACGGACAGACGGATAATGCATTAATGAATGGTTGAATTCAATGGGTGGATGGATACATGAACAGTTAAAAGCATGGATGAATGAATTTGGAAAGAATGAATGAATCAATCAATCAATCAAATGATTCGGTGCAAATGAAATGAAAGTGTCAGTCTGACTTGAAATTTTTTGTCGCTCTTTGGAACAATCCATTTATTTGCCATCCAATAATGCCCGGCCTTGGTACTTTTCAATGAACGAATGGATGAATGGAATGAATGAACGAATGAATGAATGAATGGATGAATGAATGAATCAATCAATTATTCAATGGTTCTATTGCAGTCAACCAATGGTACAAGAAGAAGTAATGACAACATAGTTTCTGTGGATACAATTTTAAGGAAGGGCTTTTGTTGTGACTTCTCTTTCTGCTACAAACTACATTTTTGTTTTGTCATTACAGGCAGTTCGACAAAGTCCATACTTATTTACTTCCTTACATACATGCAATGCTATGCATGGATGCAAGTCATTAAGTGCAGCAATGCACATATACACAAGTATGTAATACGTATGTAATCTATGCATGCATGTATATATGTATGTATGCATGGCTTAAAGTATGGTTGGACGCCGTGGACGGTCATGGACGGCGTCCATGCACTTATTTTAAAATATGAACGCCGTCCTGACACTTATTGGCCAGTACAGCCGGAAAAGGATGAATGGTAAGAGGCGTCCAGACACTTCTTTTACAAATGTAAGGGCGTTGACCCAGGCACTTATTTTCCAACACTTTAAGCACTGTATAATGTATGTATCTGACCATTGACATCAAAAGGATACTTATACTCGACGATTCGTATACACAACTTCCTAACGGGATTCGTCAACGTCAGACAGAACAAGGCACGCGGCGGTCGCGGGTTCAGATTCGGGTTCGGCTTGCGGACATTGGGCTTCGGCGGCTTCCTCTGCTGGGCACCACCCGCCGCCGCCGCCTGCTGCTGCTCCACCGCGGTCACGGCGCTCAGCATCTTCGGCTGCCCTTCTCTGTCGTCGACGAGGCCTATCCAATCCTGCGTTGGCGGTAGGATACAGGACGCATTCCTGCGTAGAGGTCCAGCTGCAGGTTCGACGGGGTCGTTACTATCGCTCGCGGGAGGGCTACTCGCCAACGAGCGTAGACTGTTGAAGAACGGACGGTGTACGATGCGTTGGGGCACGGACAGGTAGCGGTGCGAGTCGTCGGTATATAAGGGGTCGTCGTGGTCGAAGTTGTCGACGCGCGATATGCGGCGTTGGGACGGGGCGGCGGTGGTGGTGGATGGACGCCGGGCACCGGGTGGTGATGCTGGGTCGACGGCGTCGAAGGCCTGACGGCTGTCGATGGAAGGAGAGTTGTCGGAGTTGGTGGAGCGATCCCTGAGGAAGGTTCGTCTGGTTACGTAAGATCCTGAAAAAGAAGAAATGGAGTTACGTCAGTGACATCGTCGTCGTCGTCATCATTATTATTGTTATTTAATTGTTGTTATCGATGATTTTTTTAATTGCCTCCGGTAAAAAATCCTTGGGCTCTAAGAAACTAAAAACTGATGTGTTGTCAAGATTGGAGCACACCATTCTCCGACGTGTGTGGTGTACACTGTAAACGCGCCTAATTATCATTATTATTATTATTACCAAATATCATTATTATAATATTATTACAATTATTTTTGTACTTTAGGCCTATTTCTATAACCTATTATTATTTTTTATTCTCACATTATGTATATTATTATTATTATATTATATATTATTATTATATTATTATATATTATTATTATATTATATTATTATTATATTATATATTATTATATTATTATTGTACAACATTATTAATATTGTTACTAATATTATTGCCATTATCATTATTATTATTATTATTATTATCATTTTTATTATTATTATTATTATTATTACTATTATAATCAAAACAAATGATTTATCTGTGCAACGTCACACACAAAAGAATCACTTTTAGGTGAGAGCATATGTGGGTGTGTGTGTGTGCTTTTATGCATGCATGTACAATTGTACATATACCACATACTTATTACACAACTTTTATTGAACCTAGGCAACAGTAATGACATCGAAAAACAAGTACTGCAGAAAAAATACTAACCACAAGGGGTCAATAGGACTACAACCCTAAGGAACCTGGCTGTAGTCCTTAGTATTCCTTCCGTACATGCATGTACGTACAGTCGTACATAATTATTATTTATAATATTATATGTGTGTACGTACTTACGCATGTATGTGTGTACGTACTTACGCATGTATGTAATCTAGGTATGCATGCTTGTTTGTTTGTACATGTAGGGATATGTATGTATGTATGTGTGCGTATGCATGTATGTATGTATGCATATTGTATGTATTTATGTATGTATGCATGTATTTATTTATCTACGTATCTATGTATGTATCTATGACGTATGTATTTCTTCTTCACACAGAACTCTAGGGTTGTGCAGAAAATTTTCTGAGAATCGCTGCTATAGGGAATCACGCTGAAGTTGTGGATATGAATGCACACTGGTGCTCTCACACCAGACAGTTTATGTTACCAGCAACAACAGTCTCTACTTTCACAGAACCTTCAAAATGACACAATATAGTCCAAACACCTTAACTGCACACTGCAGTAAAAACAGCAACACACACACACACACACACACACACACACACACACACACACACACACACACTGACAACCAATACACGAGTAGGGTCTGCTATAATACAGGACACAACAGTTATTAATAGCCCGGACGCTTTGCCGTGCCAAAATAACGTCATCGTCCGTAAATAGCATCCCGTATATTGGTCGTATCCATGGCAACGTCGGCGGGACAAGCCGTCGACTGTAATAAATGAAACGGAAATCTGTCGAGCAACAGGAAGCCAGTCACTGCCAGTGACGTGATTGGAAATGTAGGATATGCAGTCTCCAAAAAGACAAACATAAATTGCGACGAAAATTCCACCGCTGAAGACGATGGGGAGTTGAATAATTCAGGTATTGTCATTAGAAGAAGACGAAGACTGCTGCAACGCGCTTTAGCAGCATGTCTATCAGTACATATGCATGTATGTACATGTACGTATGTATTTATGTAATCCATGTATGCATGATTGTTTGCTTGTGCATATTTTCTTACCAATAAACGAATATAATAATAATAATAATAATAATAATAATAATAATAATAATAATAATAATAACAATAATAATAATAATAATAATAATAATAAAGAATTAACCATCTGTAAAGCAAGTGCCGCAATGCCATTGCGTTCAGAGGTAGATTCAGAATGATCATGACACCAGGAGGTCTGATTTCTTATTTAATATTATTATTATTATTTATTGTCTATATTGCACTCGCTCTTTCTGAGCATTTTGATAAATCTTAGCTTCTCGAGCATTTCTTGACATCAGTCTTTTGGTACCAGACAAGGGACACCAGGACCTATTTACCTGGTATAGCCAGACACCATTGCTGTCGCACATCCAAGAGCAAAACCAGACACTTTCTGCTCAGGTTTGACGCTAAGTAGCTTTTTTCCTGCAGCTGCAAACTACCCATTACATACGCCACATTACGCAGCCGATTACACACGCTCAAACATTCAGAAGAGTCTCTGTAGAACGCTTCAGGATGGAGCCATAGAAATAGCCACATGTACATCAACGGGGGGCTGATCGTTTGAATAGCCGTCCAATCGATCAATTGATCAACGAATCAATGCATCTTTTCAAATTGTAGAATCATCGAGTTACGTAACAGCCGTAAATCGTCTGAACATCCCATCAACAACTCCGCGTCTGTGACTCCCGCTCCAATGAATATTCATGAACGTCATTGCATATTCATTAGCCTACTACCAATGCATGCTACTAGTTTTGTTAATGTTAATTACTGTTGTTATTATTATTATTATTATTATTATTATTATTATTATTACTATTATTATTATTATTATTATCATTATTATTATCCACACATAATTCTTTCTATAAACTATATACATTATAACTTTTTCTTTGACCATTTTCAATAGTCCATCCCAGACACACCAGCAATAATGTATTCAGAAAATAATAAGAGCTCAAACATTTAAAGTGTGTAAGAAAAGCACGATGCAAATCTGACAATGTTCAACATTATTGTGTGAGAATCACCTCTGGATAAATCGTAATCTTGTGGATAACCAACAGTCTGTAATATTATCTTCATGCATGAAGTGCAGTACAGATGCAACACTACTATGGGAGACTTTAAAAAATTTACATGTACTGCATAGAGCTGTAAGTGTACTCTAAAGAGTTCAGCTCACTTTTGGCAGGGCTGACAGTTTCCATTCATAAAGCAGAAACGGTTTACAATGGGCAGCAACTAAATGCAACAAAACTGGTTCGCTAAACTTGCAGCATTTGCTAAATAAAGACTTACCTGTAATTGACCTATAAAACTTCACACGCATTTCATGCAGATTAATCTTAAATGACTTAGTTGCAACCAGAAAACAGCCCCAATATTTTAACTTGTCAACAAAACTGATCTCTACTCCATTGACCTTAATGCTTTTACATGTGTTACGAAACCGTGATCCAGTCTTTATAACTTGAGATTTGGCTATATTAAGCTTCTTATCGATACCTTCTAACTCGACAGAGAAATATCAACCATGACTTGGAGGTCACACAGCGATGCTGAAGTTAAAACGAGATCATCTGCGTATCCGGTACATGACACATCCCAAGTAAGTATCACCAATTCTACACCTATGACTAGATCTACTTAGCTTTTCAATATTATTATTGTTGCTATTATTATTTAATTTTTTATATAACGTAAACTACTCAGAAGCGCTCCCAGTCCAACCATGGCTAAATAAGGCAGTTTTTAAGTTCGAAAGGAACATCTAGTGGTGTGACCTACTTCTATAGTACCAGCACATTTGACACATAAACATAGGCATTCTTCAGGTTAACATGCATCTAGGTCAGTTCAGCTAATGCGGGTCAGGTCATTTTGACCTGGCTTATCCAATGTAGTAATGACTTTGACTATGGTTTCACATAAAGCAACTAAAGACTGATTCCGGAAGTTACTACATTAATTGCATTGCATATTCACGAATGCTAATGCATATTCATTCAAATGCTTATTAATATTTAAATGCAATGTTTTATAACTGCATATTCAATTGTTCATGAATGCTAATGCATATTTATGAATGCTAGTTACTTTATAAAACTCTGTGCTATTCAAGATTATTGGCTATTATCTATTCATAAATTTCACTATACATTCATATTCATGACCTAGGCTAGCAGACCTGCATGCTGACTGGTTGAAGAATGCATAAAAGATAATGCATATTCATATATTAATGCATATTTGTGTATGCCAGTGCACGCGTGTGACCGCATATAATTATTATACTACGTGCGTGTGACTTTAACCCGGTAATGAATATTAATGAGTAGCTACAATACATATTCATGATTATCAGGTTATTATTTAAAGTTGTCTCAGCATATTCATGACTTTCGCTGCATATTCAAGACCGTGCATAATAATATCTGTCAGCCGCCGCGGGCCATTGAAGGCTACACCTGGCCAATTTGAAACACGTGTCAATAAAATCCCTGATGTCTCCCCACCTGAACGCAAGCAATAAATTCTGTCGGTGAAGTCTTAATACGACCTTATTCCCGCCAAATAATCGATGACGCCAATCATTTGGGTCAGAATTGTAAGTTCATGCATAGAATTCTGTCAAGCAGTGAATTATAGTGCCCAATATTAATTTTTGTCACCACTATGCGACCACTGTGCTGTGTAATGTGCTATCTGATTAGAATAAAATTGCGTAAACAAGGATTTTAATTTTAAACTGTAGTAAACGATGTTACAAAGTCCACTTAATTATATTTTCCAGTTTTTTCCTCGTTTTTTTATTTTACTTTTAGAAAGCCGACGTTTTATTCTTAACGTGTTTGTCTCACGAGCTAAGACCACTATAATGCTCAAACTCTGAATAAAATATAAAATTGAGTAAACAAGAATTTTAATTTTAAACTGTATAGTTCAAGTTCATGACGTTACAAAATCTATATATTTGTCTCTTTTCGCTATTTCTCTTGCTTTTCCGAGATTTTTTATTTTTTGGAAAAACACGATTTTTTATTCGTTTTTCATTGCAACACGTTTGTCTTACTTCTCTGGCCCACGAGCTATAGGACCACAATTGCTCAAGCTCGATCATTTACCACCATTAGACCATAATTTTATTTATAAAATTCTCTTTCCCCTCTGCTCTACATGGGACTCTTAATTCTTTCTGGATCCCTATCTACATATATCTCTCCCTCCCTCCGTCCCTCCCTCCCTCCCTCTCTCTCTCCCTCTCTTTCTCCATCCCCTCTCCCTCCCCTCTCCCTCCCTCTACCTCCCCTCTCCCTCTCTCTCTCCCTATCTCTCTCCCTCTCTTTATCCCTCCGCTCTGCCTCCCCTCTCCCTCCCCTATCTCCCTCTCTCCTCCTCTCTCTCTCTCTCTCTCTCCTTAAAACCTTTTTTCTGTGAGGTTCTCGCACAGGAAGTGCTACTGAATGGCGATGGTCGTGAGTGGTGCCATAGAAATCAATTATCAACTACATTACATTATATAATGTGAAAATATGACCACTCACTCTGCAGCATGTTATCATAAAGCCATTGTTACTGTTGTTTATCTGTTTATTTAATTAACGTTAATAATTATCATTTCTATTAAGGTTATGTACATAAATCATCATCATCAGTCTCATCACTACAATTGAAGATAGTCATCATCAATATCAATCCAACGGTCTCCAATTTATCAACTTTTTTTATGAATAAGTATTATTTAACATCCAAATGTATCAAATAGCCATAACCTTAACCCTAACCCTAACGGCCTAACTTATAGGCTTCTATAGAGCCTGGTCATCTCAAGGTTTCAAGTAACTGCATGCCCATGCCTAGATTTCCTGAGATTGACCCTTCATATATTTCTATAGGGAGGGTCTATCAAATAACTGGCCTTTCCTATAGGGTTCCAATGTCTGCCCTGGTCTAAATTTCGAAGCCATGAATTCTATTCTATGGCCTGGCCTTTTAAGTACCTGACGGTTCTGACCTGGCCTACAGCTATGGGGCCTGGCCTTGCCTAGCTTTCCAACTGGTGTCTGGCATTCCAAAATGCCTGGCCTGTCCTAGATTTCTAGAGCTTGGCCTGGCCTAGATTTCTAAGGTCTGGCAAAGCCCTTCAATTAAGTACCTGGCCTGACCTGGCCTGGCCTAGCCTGAATATCCAAATCCTGGTCTACATTTCAGTTGCCTAGCCATTCGAGTATCTGACCTGACATAGAATCGGCAGAGTCTGGCCTTTCATTTATCTGACCTGGCTTTCTATAGGGCCTGGCCTTTCAAATAGGCCTACTTGGCCTGGTCATTTTCATTGTCAAGTCCTAGCGTTCACATAGAGCCGACTCTTTATTGAGGTGCGCAAGGCCGTAGCTAGGGGGGTGTTTTGGGTGTTTGAACCCCCGAAATGTAAAAAGTAATAAATAATAGAACACCATGAAAACACACACGCACGCCCCCCCCAATGGAAAAATGCGAAAAAATAAAATGAATTGATTGATCTCGATCAGATGACTAAAAAGTCATCAGTTTTTTCGGACGAGAAACTGAAGAAACACCCCACCCCCAAATAAAATTCTGGCTACGGCCTTGGAGGTGTGTGATGCGACTGCCATGAAGAATAGACTCCGCCACTGTCTGCATTCCGACAGTGCCAGTCCCGAGCCTGGTCAAATGAGGAGGGCAACCCTAATGATCTTTGTTATCACACGGTTTCACTAAACTGAAACACTATTGTTATTATTATTATTATTATTATTATTAAATAAATAAATTTAATATATAGCCTATATCCACTATATATCCACACTATATATATATATATATATATATATATATATATATATATATATATATATATATATACAATATAACCCATAGTAGTTGTCAATACGGCAGCTGCATAAATATCAGCCAAAAGTCCAATAGATCCCGAACCAGAGGAATTAGTGAAGATTATTGTTGATCTATAAGGTCGTATGAAATACATATTGGACTGTACCTTACGTTACCCACATTTTCGTGTGTTTGAACTGCAGAAATTGGCATATATAACTTCTCACATTTTATCACAGTTATTTTAAGTCATCACACGTCACGTTTTATCCGCTTGATTTGCAACACAATATCCTGCACACTAAAATTGCACTTTCAATTGATTATTCAAAATTTATGGCTTTCTTCATTGCTTGTGTATGTAGCCTATCAATAATGTCTACTCTACAGTATGAGTGTATGATACATAATTCACTTATGCATATAGTGTTATACACGTTCTCTGCAGAGGCTTTCTAAACTCAGATGGGTGGAAGTCATAGGCGGCGAACACAACCCCCTGCATGGATACGCCCAATGCCGAATCGTGCAAGCCATGGATGGCCTACAAATCTCTCATACACCTATAGTCAAGAGCTGTATCATCTGTACGCACGCTGCTACTCGATTATAACTATCCAGGTCATGAGGACCGAAAAGTCTTGTAAATCTTTCACCAACTGAGAGCTGCAGTCTAAGCCATTGGTCTGACGATAACTTATTTCAAAACATTACCTTCGTATCGGTGGTCCATTTCTGTCATGGTACTTAGTAATCCGAGTAGCACGGTACGCGTTTACAGTACTACGCTGTCGGCAGCCATCACGGTTCGGTTAATAACTCTCGTAGGCCTTTGCATCTCCTCGTCACACTCTGCAGCCGCAGCATCCGAGCGCGCTCTCTCGATCAACGGACCACCTGTCGTCATCGACGAGGTAAACGACAACGACCAGGAAAATTTAGAGTCACGTGACGTCATTTGGGTCACACGTGCTGCAACGTCGAAAGCATCGATGGTCGAGACTCGAGAGACTATTATTTTTTATTCGCGATTTCTTTTAAATCCCTGTAATTGGCCTTCGATTTTTTTTTAAACTGTCGGCGATATCTTTGATGAAAAAGTGAAAACACTTTTAATTAACGGGCAACAAAAATTAATAAATCACTCGCACAATGTTTCGAATTCTGTGCTCGTTGCCATGGGCTTGGCATTAAAAACGCTAATCGTTTATGGTAAGTTAAGTGAGTAAGTAGATATTTTCCTTTTAACTCTACTTGCAAACTAAACGCGCTATGTGATATAAAACATCTTTATAATACATTGAAGCAATAATTGGCAGCCTATAATTATTGTGCTTCCCGGCTATTTCTCCAGCTGCGCTGGTCAACTACGCGCTGTGCTAATTAAGCCTAAATTTGATTTAAAACCGGATGTTTTCGCACATCCTCTGTCACAAGATTGGAGAAAACAGCATTTATTACCCACGGCCTCCGAGATCCGATCAAGAATATCCCCGATCCTTCCAATCATCTAGCTATCCACGATCTCTTCGTCTCTCGCTTCACTTCCGGTGCATATTCTTGGCATTCTTGCCTTTGATCCCCATTTATTGTGATGGGGAGGGGTTAGTGTAGCGGCTACTGTAGCCTAATGGATAACACTCTGGCTTGAAGTGCTTACCGAACGCGGTTCGAATCCCGTATGGCCTCTGGTTTAGCTCTTTCTTTCGTTCCCTAGGTGGCAGTTAAGGCACATAGAGCTTGCACCATGCATGGTTGCAGCGAAAACCGAAAACAGCAGCTGGCTACGGAAACTTAATATTTTGCCAATTTTGGGAAAGACTGGTCGAAATTCCACTGCTTCCCTAACTCCCCGCACAATTCGTAACCGGAAGTCGGGCAGAGTGAAAATTGCCGGGGGTTGGAGGTTTCAACTCCCCAGTTTTTCACAGAGCAACATAGTCTGCTTTTCACACCCAATTCCATGCGGAGTCCAACCCCCAGCAATTTTCCACAATTCTCGCACTGCAGTCGGACGTGTATATGATAAACAATACAGGCTACACTAGTTTGCCGACATAAACTATAAACAATATACACTGTAGCTTACCGACATAAACTATATGCACTTGTTTACCGACATAAGCTCCGACCGTCACACTTCAAGACAGGCTACAGCATAAAGCCATAAACCAATCGGTTTATCTTCTCACAAGACAAGTCTTAATCGGACACTCGATGTTTATTCTAAACACCCATTCAACACAGCGAGTCTCGACGGTTCGTAAACAGTCGATCGTGCATGCACTCCTGCGTTGGCGCGAACACCGCTCGCAAGATGGCGCCGTTATTTAGAAACGCAGACTACCGATAGAGGTCGTTTCTGCGTTAATGACGCCAGATGGTGCACTAATTAGTAGGTATGAACGTGTCGGATTTACGGGCCGTCGATTTATTAGTAGATCTATGCACGCTTATACGCAAACGCACATTCTTTGTGGCATGCTTATTGGTTTAGGGAAAGTCACGTGTAATGCACATTAAACTCCAATGTATATTCGTTTAATTCAATAAACAACAGACAGAACGTTGTAGGTTTACATTAGCAAAATTAACAGTATGGCTGCTTAAAGCTTATGGTCAAAATAGTTAGTAGGGCCTACATGTTTTTGAATAACATTCTCGCGATAAAGTTTAACGAGTCTTTATTGGGGAGGATAAAACTGTGAGCCCTTTCTCTAAAGTTATATAGGCCTAATGAATCACGTTGTAGTGGAAAGAGGTTACGGAGGATATGAAGTTCATTTCCCTGAACAGCTTTGAAAAGCACTTTATCAGCTTCTTGCGCTAAAGTTTCTGCTGTAAGTGTATCAGGATGTAAGTAGCCGGCTCGTCTAAGTTTGAACAGTATATACTGTGCCTCATTAGGCTGTCAAAACTTAGATCTAGGTAGTAGGGTGTTTAGGGTAATGGTAAACACTGTCATGAAGAGCGCATGGGTGCGGGATCGCTTCCCGCTAAAACTTTCTTGCAACACAAGGAATTAATTTTTTCGCCATTTTGGATTTTTCCATCATTGTCAGGGCTTAAAGTGTGCCAGGACGGTCATGGACGGCGTCCATGCACTTATTTTAAAATCTGCACACCGTCCTGCCACTTATTGGCCAGCACAGACTGGAAAGACAAGGGGCGTCCAGGCACTTCTTTTGGAAAAGTAAGGGGCGTCCAGGCACTTATTTTCCCACACTTTAAGCACTGATCATTGTGTACCTCAAATGCAAACTAATCGCATAATTTTCCACTCAGAATTTTCACATCAACATTGTTCGCCATGTTGTCTGCTCCAGAAGTGGCCGCTCTAGGCCAAGAATATACCAGTAGATTTTTGCTCAGTGTACGTAATGGAATAAGTTTATGTTCATGTAGGCCTATATGTATGATATAACATGCATAATATTGTTTACGTTCTTATCATTGCATAAATCATACGAAAGATAGGCTACATTTTTTCGTAGAGCCTAAAATGGCGGATCTAATGTTTATCCCCGTCTTCTCTTGCTCTCCTGGAAAGGGAAGCAACTCGAGAGCTGATGATTATAATACAAAGAGGAATCCCTGAAAATAGGCTGATGCAGGTGAAACAAGTCAAAATAATGACGAATTGGAAGGGTTCATTAATTGCACGAAAGATATACTGCTGTTCTAAGGACGCTATATATATTATCTGTCTCAGTATGATTTCCTCTAGTGCCTGACACTCATGAATGCAGGTGTGTTCAGATCATGTTACACATATTAGTTATCACACGTTAAGCTATTTCCGTAACATCCAGCCCTGCCATGGGCGTATACAAACGCACATACATACACACACCTATACGCACATACTTGAGGCTTTTGAAATGTGGTTGTGGAGAAGAATGGCCAAGATTAGTTGGATGCACTACAAAACCAATGAAGAGTTGCTGCAACTGGTGCAAGAAGAAAGTTCGCTGATTGAGACAATACGGAAGAGGCAGATGAACTCTTTGGGGCACATGTTGAGGGAAGACTCGCTCTTGAGGACTGTTCTCGAGGGGAGAATGGAGGGAAAGAATCCACCAGGAAGACCTAGAAAGATTTTGTTGGACTGCGTGGTTGATGGACAGAGAAAAAAGACGATGGTAATAAGAAATCGACGAAAAAGCACAGAATAGACAAGAATGGTGTCGTTGGAATCTTGGACCTGCCTAAGGGCAGAAAACTAAAGAAGAAGACGCACATACATGTGCAATGTGCATGCACCCACTCACCCATACACAAACATGCGCACAATCCCCCGCACACATACACTGTTCCGAAACTATTCCAATTTGTTTCCTATGCGATTATGTGAGTCAACGCTGATGGTGCCTCAGACCCCTACATGTATATATTCTTCACCCTCGAGCTCTCCTCGCAAAACTGAAGTCTCGCCCCTTGAAGATTTCCTACCCTGACTTACCGATCCTTCGCCTTCAGCTTCCGACCTAAAATAGCACCCGCCTCGATCGTGACCTCGTCTCCTATGTCCCATCTGCTACTCTTGTTACTAGGAAGTAGTGGATTGGCCGGGAACGGGATGAATCCTAAAATTTCCGGGCAACGCCGGCTACTCCATCTAGTGTTTAATAATCGAGTGGCGCATTAGAAGCAATTGGAGTTATGGGCTTCCGCACATAGGGGCGAAGGGGTACTTGCTCTCACTGGAAACTTGACGCCTATTTTATAGATATAATTTATGACGAATTGGGAGGGTGGAGAAATATTATACCAAAACTTTTATTTGTAGTTTTTAGCAAATTCCTTCGCACTAAAGCAATAATGGTACTAAGGATGGCCAAAATTTCACAGTAAAAACTCTATGCAAAATACCAATGTCTTTAATTTCCTGCATTTTTGCATTTTTCAATCTCTTGCTAAACATTCATCCTAACCGCGACCATGGTGTTTTGTCCCCTCCTGCAAACACATCTTCGGGTGATATAACTTATATGTTTGGTGCAATGGAGTTACGATTACGATTACCATCCATGGCAGTCACAAAGGTGCCATCGTGTGGCCATCACCGAAGAAGTCTGGAAAAAGCTTAAGCTTATACTCTTAAGATATCAGCTGCCACTTCAGATCTCCTATGCATTCCTTAATCTCAGCTTTTGAAGAAGAATGATCAAGTAAATAAAAGCCGAGCAGATGTTTCACCATCTGGAAACTTTTGAAGACTTTGAACTGCTGCTGAAGCTCTGATCCGGCTTCAAAGGGAACCAATCCAGGTTCCGTTTGAAAGGAACCATTCCAGATTTCATTCAGAAAGAACCATAAGCGTGGTCTTGGTGCGGTCGAACATGACCCTATGTTGCACTGTACATTGTCCACGGCCACGGGTCCGGGGTTCCTCTCCCGATGCAGCTTTGCCTACATGCATGTATATACCGGGGAATGACGCATGTTGAGTGAAATAAATCGAATTCAGAGGTTGAAAGCATAACATACTAGGCTATTAGTCCTATTTCAAGCAAAAAAGTTGAAAACGTCCATGCTGCCTCGTCTGAATGTCAACATAAACAAGACGCCTGGCTAATAGAGCAACCAATCATGGGCGGAGTTTATCGGGGCTAGAGGGGGACTAATCCCCACCCCTAGATGACGCAGAGTAATTTTTACTGTATAAGTAGTATCTTTTCTCGGGCCTAGCCCCTTACCCGAAACACGAATGACTAAAAAAGAAAATCAACTTTTTTGGCCGGGAACATTGTTAGATTTCGCCGGGATTTGAACCCGAGGACTAAAAAAAGGTCATAAACCTTTTGGGCCGAGAAAATTTTTCTCGTTTTCTGGACCGAGTCTCAGCTCCAAAAATTTAGCCCCTCCAAGAACGGAAACCAAACTCCGCCCATGCAACCAATCCAACCGTCGCCGATCTCCCAAGTCTCTCCAACGCAACCGACCACCAACAGAACACCTCCGTCTCCTTGTATGCCTATATCCCTCTGCGCTTTTATACAGCGCATTTTTATCCTCTCGTAGCTCAGCACCTTCTTTCTCGCTGCAACAGGAGTCTGGCTTTTTTAAAGCAAGATCTGGACGTCCCTGATTTGGCGCAGCGCTTGTGAGATTTGGTCGACGCCCAACACTATAAGACGCTGATTACTGCTCCAGGAATTCTCGAGTTATATATACGAGTGCGACAAGTAAGTTTAGTCATTTCGCGGTACTTCGCCACACCTGCGAGCTTGCACAGCATAACCAAGCCGTTAAAAAGACCGATACTTGAACGTGACATAAGCCAGAACCGACACAGGATACGGCTTCCCATTGTATTTTCCCACAACTAATCGTGATGACTAACGTAAAATCAAATCGCTGATTAGTTACATTTTAGCCTATTGCCACCAGTGGGCTACCGGTTTGAGAGGAGGCAAGAAAGGTGCTGTCCTGGGGGACAAGGAAGTCGTGGTCCTGAAGGCCACAGGTTTGGTCCTCACTCTTCGGGTCCTGAAATGGGAGCAAAGGTAAGGTAGAAGGAGCAAACTCCGTGGAATTAAACTATACACTTTCCAATACACTTCATAATGTTCATCACTAGGCCCTATATACTTATCATGTCTTCTTTAAGTTCTCTGCCTTCGGCAGGTTTCAACTTCCAATGACGCCATTCTTCTCTTCGCTCATCGCTATATTTAAAGATTCTATAACTATAGTTCTCTTTGAAAGCAATTAATTTTGGTCTTGTAATACTATATACTCAGTGCTCATGAATAAGCTGGTGCCCTGCGCTTGGCTTTCGAGTGGCGTTCTAGAAATTTGGAGATTGCGATCATGTGTTTTGTATACTGTATAGTCTATCAGAGTGCAGAGGCTTCTAGGCTCATCCGGGAGGGCGCAACTTGAGCGCAGTGAGAAACTGGGGAATCGTAAATGAGCCAAAACTGAAGTAAAACCGGTCATGGATGGGAAGGACCGACTCGGAGGCGAAAGGAATTGAAACCGTTTGTGTAGTGGGGATGGAATCCACTATCAGCGTAGGCTATAGGCTAGATATCTACGCTATAGGAAAACTGTTTTTTTGATATTTTTGATGCTATACTTGAGACTATAATAGCTATAGACATCGAGCATGAAACACCTGCGCTCCCTTGTCTTATCCGAGTTTCTGCTTCTAAAATTGGATGACACAGCCTATATTTATTTTTCAGCAGGCCTACACCTTATGCCTTAACCAAAGGTCGAGGGTACGTACCATACGTATTCTATTTTGTGAAAGGTACGTACGTATTTTAACGTACCCTATTTTAGGGTACGTAAACGATAATAGAATGCGTTAGCCTAGTCATTGCTCATTATAAGAATGTTCAATTTGATTTAAGCAAACAATAATTATTACAGCAAAGTATACAGCGTAGTGAATTGCTGCAATGCCTATATTGTAGGCCTAGGTATATGTTTATCCAGCATACATTGCACTTAATGCACTAATTAATGTCAGTTAGTCGGTTCATTTCTGCTGCAGCACTTAAAAGTCCAACTCCAAGGTAAGGTTGAACAGTTGTATTCAATTAATTATAAAAGAAGAATTTATCGAATTAAATCTACTGCTACGCTACCGGAAATACCGATTTCAATTACGCATACAGTTGACTGCATGTATACGTACATGTAGGCTATGGGTCGCCCAGTAAGCCATAATTTTTTTCGTGCAATTGTATGGTACGGTACGGTACGTACCATACGCGTATTGTATTTTTTGAAAGGTACGTACGTATTTTAACGTATTCTATTTTAGGGTACGCGTACCCTCGAGCTATGGCCTTAACTCTTTAGCAACCGAGGCCATAGGAAATTAGGAATTCCCATGCCAATTAGCCTACTGGGCCTACACTTTGGAATGTAAATGGTTCAACATCACCCTCAAAAGTTGAAAAGTCGGGTGGCATGCAGCCTCCTTCCGTTTGCTGAATTTAATTTAGTAATGTTTCTTTACATACACACAACGCGACAGCTAGATCTCTTCAGCTGCATGGGGAGGGTTTAAGGTAATGATAAACACTCTGTCACGAAGTGCGCACGGATGGAGGATCGTTTCCCGCTGGTTCACTCAACCTTCCACTCGGCAGATGGCGTTGGCAAACTAAGCATTAGGACTTGATGGACGCCTTGCATAGCTGCCGACAGCTGTTAATTCGACTCCTGTAATAACTTGTGGTCATCCGTTCATATCCAGAGCTTTAAAAAAGAAATTTGTAGAACTGCACAGCCAGGAAGTTTTTCTATAATTATAGGCCTAGTGCGCCTTTGTCTGCATGGTGGCGAAAATTTCTCGTCGTTCCTGAAAATTTTCCCGCAAGTAAGCGACGAAAAAGAACTGATGATTTTTTTTAAAAGTCGTTTGTCAGAAATTTACAGAAATGTCGCAAATCGCCGCATAAAAAACTTACGACCTTTTTGGTCGTCCACTTTAAGATATCCTTCCTGCATATTTTCCACTGCACACAGTGCACAGGTCGATCGTTCTTCCTTGGAGAACCGGCTGCAGTTAGGCGTATACCTTTTTCTAATGATTTCTACTGTACATCTATGCTTTTACAGCTGGAAAGTTTCATTTACAACTGCACCACATTTTGTGTAGAAGTGCACGTTAAAAAGCCCTGCCTATATACTATATGAGAAATCAGAAAAAGAAACGACCTAGGCCTATGGGTGTACACTTCAAAATTCCAGGCCGGAAAACACAGGTAGGCGCTTGTACAGGCGCATAACGAAAGTTGTGCATTTAAATACCACCGCAAACACCAACAACGCTCATCCTGTTGTTTCCCCAAGAACAAGACAGCACACATAATCTTAGCCTACTTCAAAATGGATACCCCTCCCCTATTGGTCCAACGCACCGGACAGCCCCAGGCCACAGGCGCGTGTATACGCAAAAAAGCGTTGCGAAATTCTTGTGATAATAACGTTATAATCATTCTCAACGTGTGAGTTATAAATGCGCAAAACTGTATACGTTGATGGTGGAACCCGTGAAGATTTTGCAGTCAGCCTACGCAAGGTGGCTTCTGTACGAGAAAGGGTTTAGGCTAATTGTTTATTGCGTCTAAGCTTATAGCCTATGCATAGGTCCGCGCTTGCACTTTCTATTAATGCCGCATTCCTTTTGGACGGTGAAATCGTGTCGTACCGAACACGAGAGCTCCGTAAATACTTGTAGGAACAATCTCCAAAACCAAGGCCGTATCGTATATATATAGGGCGTGGGGTGTTTTCGGTGTTTGAACACTCCAAAATGAATTAATGCAAATATAAAACAATGTATCTACTGACACACGATGTAAGAACTATAAAAGGGTTTAATTATAAAGTTTATGTATAATGCATAATGTTGGGGTTACAACAGGGGCGGATACAGAAATTTTAGAAGGGGAGCCAAAAGTTTGGTCTCAGGGACAGGTAGGCAAAACGTTCGTTGATTTTCCAGCGGAAAACTGATGACTTTTTTAGTCATTTGGTGGAACTTGCCTTCATATATAGGCCTATATACAATTTTCCGTCCCAAAAAATCTGATGACATTTTTTATCATTTGGTTAAAACGTCTGGAAAATATACCATTGAAACCTAATGGACCTTTTTCTCGCTGCATTGATTGAAAGCTTGTTGAAACCTAATGGGGGGGGGGGGGCACGTTCTATGTACATTTATGGATGGGGGCCATGGCCGGATTTGCCCCCCCTGGATCCGCCCCTGGGTTACAAAGATATGGAATTATGAAGAAAGGTTGTGCTGACAACATTGAAGAAATAATAGAAAAAACAAGGAGACGATAATCGAGGTTCTGTATGTAATGGTACAATAATAACAACTGTACTACAGTGTGCATTGTATTGGCCGCCAAGGACCGGTTATAATTATGAGCGCTAACGACGCTTCTCCAAACCTTAGTCAGCTGATTCGGTTTGCTTGTCGGCTTGCTCAAGGTCAAGTAAATACCACTTCCCCGAAACAAAATCCTGGCCACGGCCTTGTCCAAAACTATATCAACTGTATATAGGCTACATTAGGCATTAGGCTTAGTAGAGTTTATGATTCCTGAAGCTGCTATTTTGTATATAATTAGACCTATGTGTAAAATTAATGTTAAATTTATTTGTGTAGAACGAGGAGCCTACGTAATAGGCCTAGGGCATGCAGTGGCATGCAGCGCCATCTTGCAAGTTTAGCAGATCGTTGGTGATGGGAGCTAATATGCAGCAGGTCAAAGAAATTAAATTAAATGCAAAGAAGATAAGTAAAAGTTCCAAAGGAATTTTGACAGGTCATAAATTCATAATTACGGCAGGTCAAGAGTAAAGTAGGCTGGTCAAATGGCTTGCCCGCCCGCCACGACCCACGGAGGCGCCGCCAAATGCGTAGGCCTACATGCGGTCGACTACCGAAGGTCCGAAACGAATATTCAAAACCCAAGATAACAGCTCTTTTGCCCTTAACTTAACATCAGTTAGGTCTATTGTTAATTAAGTGATATCATGCGATCTACACTTTAATAGCTAAAAGGTATAAAACTGCTGATGCTAAAAAAATGATCCTTATTGTATCATGTAAAAAAGGTTTAGACTTTTTCGTCGGAGACTGAGTTAGGTAAGCCTACCATTCGCAAGTCGAGGTTAGTATAATCAATCACCTTGATTCTTTAGGCCTAACAACACCGAACGTTTCTAGCATAGATGATATATTATTATTTGCCTACCTTAGCAGCACGATTGCTATTTCCGTAACACAGGCTCTAGTCGCTTCGACTCATCTATAATCCGCAAACTGTGCTCAAAAACAAACGGCACAAACGCTGACGCACCACGGCCCTTCGCTCAGACGCGCATCCAACACATCCAAGATCGTGTAAATTCAACAAAGTAGCCTACGCCGGCCATTGTTTCGATCGGATTGCAGGTTGCGAACGCCGCCTAAATTGATACTCCGTAAGACAGTGGTGGCCAAGCGGCCGCCGGATCGATGGTAATCTCCCTCAATCCGACTTTTACCGGTCGAGCGGTCTAGTGACGTATACTCTACTGCCTGATGCTGCCTGCCTAGGCGCTACCCACTGGCCACCGCCTGAAGGCCTCTCCTGGCACGCCGCGGAAGCCCAGGAAGTTTACAGCGCCCACGGAGCTCAAGACGGACGGAAGCAAACGGACCCGGCCCAACCGGTATTATTTACTGACGCATGAACAATAAAGCTGTCGGCGTGCGTGCACTTTTCCTCTTAACTCCGAAAGTATTATTTATTCCTCCGCTGTCCAGAACTGGAGAATATATTATGCGCAGAAGGAGAACAACGTGGTTGAATTCGATCTTGTCTTCACACTTTGGCCGGATGGGGGAGCAGCTCGGACTAGCCTACTCAGCCGCTGAGTCCGATGGATTTCGCGTTGGCGCTAGGCCTAAATATTACGAGCGCCTAATAATTATAGCAAGCGCGGCGCGGCCTCGCCAGCCGCTGCGCTCCTACAAAGTTTCGTGGATTGTGTTAGGCAAGAACGATCGCACGGGGTGAGGCAAGAATTCCGGAGGATCGTCTAAGAATACAACGACTGCACCAATCCTTTAACTAACTAACCTTAGTGTGAAAACGTGTGGGTCTGATTTGTGCGAAATCGTACTGCACCCCGTGCGAACGTTCGGTTCTTCTCGGATAGCGCGCACCTGCCGGTACTTGCTGGCAGTTCATCGCAACTTCTTACAGCGAGGCTCCCAACGCACAGCAGCAGCCGAGTGAGGCTGTTTTGCACCTTTAGCATATAGCCACTCGGCACACCTCTAATTTAAGCAACGGTCGGAATCTACTATTGCGTTGTGAGTAAGTAAGCAGAATAGGGGCGTATTGATAAACGACTTCATTGGCGTCCTATAAGCGCTGATGGACCTAGGTATTGGCCTAGGCTAACTGCCATATTGGCTCATCGAAGACCGAGAGCGCCCCCACGTTTAGGCTCTGCTTTATTTAAGCAATGTTTCAGTTTTGTCACAAAGAGGTGGCAAAGACACCTGTCTATAATACAGGCCTATTATTTATTTATTTACATGATGACCACTGTGTTAAGAAACGAAGCGGATCACTTAGTAAACGATGAGATTTTAATAAGATTAATCGCCATGATCCAGAACTGAACTAGCTTTCTTTAAGCCATTACCGGAAAAGGAAAGAACTAAACGCGAGAAAGAAGAACTGACGACTACATAATGTTAGGATAATCATAGTCGTTATATAGCGCTAGATCTATAAAGTCCAACACCCCTCCTTAACGACTACTTTACCATAGCATCATAACAAAAAATAAACTGTTCTCTCAATTTAGCCCAATTTCACTAGTAAACTTCCTAGTTTTAACTGCTTCCAAAGGCTTAGCTAAGAGATCAGCTATCATGTGTTTACTAGAACAATACTTAATGTCTAGTTCCTTCTTTCTGTACATTTCCCGTACGAAATGAGATTTAGTTCCGACATGCTTTGTTCTGTGACTGTTTCAAAACACCCGGATCTTTTATGACCATAGTTTTATTCATAAGTTCTTCAAACTTCTTTAACATTGTAGATTTTGTCGACAATTAGGTCATCCACATGAATTGAGATGTAAATCCATCCATCATCGTACTGTTTTGAATATAAACATAGATCATTGTCACTTCTCTTGTATCCATCAGTGACAAGTACTTCATTGAGCTTTTTGTTCCATTCATTAGCTCCTTGTTTGAGTCCATATAAATTCTTTTTCAATTTACATACAACTTTAGTATTTCCTTTCTGATATCCATCAGGTTGTTTCATGTAAACTTCATGAGATAAATCACCATTTAGGTAAGCTGTTTCCACATCATAGTGTTTTACTATCATGCCTTTAGGACCTGCTATAGTCAAGATAGTTCTCAGAGTTGATGGTTTTGCTACTGGAGCAAATACTTCATCATAATCTTCTCCAAATTTCTGAGAATACCCTTGTGCTACTAAACGAGCTTTATATCTTGTTATGTTTCCCTTTTCATCTTTCTTGATTTTGTAAACCCATTTGCTACCAATGGCTGTTTTGTTTTCAGGTAATTCTGTTAAGACCCATGTTCCATTTTCATTCAATGATTTCATTTCATCATCCATTGCTTTCCGCCAGTATTCTTGTTGTTGACTAGATATGGCTTCCTTGTAACTTCTTGGTTCTGACTCAACCGCTGTTATTTTATTCATGGTTTCAATTAGTCTGTCGGGCGGTTTCGCCTTGTTGACTCTTTCTGATCTTCTTAAATTTACCTGAGTGTCTGTAGTTTCTGTAATTTCCTTATCAGGGTGTGTAATTTCTTCCTCGGGTAATTGATGTGTCGGAAAAAGAATAGTTTCATCATCAAAATCTGAATTTGATGACTGCTCTTCAACATCAAAATCAAAATCACCCTCTGTTGACAAATGTGGATCTGTCTCGAGAAAAATTACATCTCTACTGACGTATACTTTGTTAGTATTCACATCTAGTAGTCTGTAACCTTTTGTGCCTCTTTCATAACCGACGAAGGTCAATTTCTTGGCTTTATCGTCCAATTTCTGTCTTTTCTCTGCAGGAATTGCTACGTACGCTTTCGATCCGAATCTCTTTATGTAGCTTAAATTTGGTTTTCTTTTGTTCCATCTTTCATAAGGAGTGACTTCAATCCCTTCAACTGGTAATCTGTTCTGTAAATGGTTTGCTGTCATTATGGTTTCACCCCAAAATTGTAGCGGTAGATCTGCATCCTTTAACATGCATCTTGTCATCTCGGTGAGATAACGATTCTTTCTTTCCGCACAACCATTCTGTTGAGGAGTATAAGGGTTTGTGAATTCTGCTTGAATTCCTTCACTTTTCATGAAATTCTGTAACCTTTGAGCTGTGTATTCCCCTCCTCTATCTGATCGAATTCTTTTCGGTGTTTTACCAAACCTTGTCTGAACATGCTTGACGTACTCTTGAATCTTTTCAGGTACTTCAGATTTATTTGCCAATAAATACACTTCTGTATATTTACTGTGATCATCAATCATCGTCATGAAATATCTTTTCCCACCAGGTGTTGTTGTCTGCATTGGTCCACAAACATCTGTATGTATTAAGTCTAGAATCTCATCTGACTTGGAATCTGACTTCTTTGGAATTGACTTTCTTGTCATCTTTGTTTGAATGCAACATTCACACACACTTGAGAATTTACACGGCTTGATGATGATCCCGGATACTTTATTCTGATTCACCATGTTTTGTATGGCTTTTGGATCTCTGTGTCCCATTCTGTTATGCCAAACGTGTATGCAACCTGTGCAACTTTGTGCAACCTGTGCGATATGTGTTTCCTTTACTTTATTCGTTTGGTCACAGATTCTCAATTCAAACAAATCATTTTTATCATCTGCAATTGCTATTGTTTCTCCATCCTTTATGATAGTGCATTTGTTTTCCTTGAATCTCACCTCACAACCTTTACTGACAAGTTTCTTTACTGAAATTAAATTTCCTTTCAATTGTGGGACGTACAAGACTCCACACAATTTTGCAACATGTATCTCTCCGTTTTCCTTTATGAAATTTATCATCACATCACCACTTCCAGCTGTTTTAATCTTTCGACCATCAGCGAGAAAAACTTCACTGTTGTACTGTCTGTTAATGTTCAAGAAGAAATTTCTGTTACTGCACATATGTGTTGTTGCACCAGAATCAACGTGCCAAACACAGCTTATGTCTCTTTCGTATGCTTTAAGACATGTATGTGCTACACTTTCTGTTGGTTTTTCTTCATTGAAATTTTCTCTCAACGTTTTAACCGCGTGGTCTGGATTTCTTTTCTTCCACTGGATATATTTTCTGCAATCCCTTTTTAAGTGGTTAGGTTTCCTACAGAAGTAACATGTGCGATGTTCCTTAGGATTTGTTTCTGGTTCTGTTGCCTTTAAAACCTTTAATTCCTGTCCTTTATGTGTTGAGGAATTACTTGTCCTTCTTGTAAACTCTTCAAGAAGTTTGTTTTTGACTAATTCAACAGTCAAATCATCTTCAGGTCTGCTTTCTAATGCCGTAATCAGTGCCCCGTAACTTTCTGGAAGACTACTGAGGAAGAAAGCAACTGTTAAATGTTCTGCCAACGTTTCTCCCAACGCCGTGAGCTGGTCAATTAAATTTTCCATTTCCGCAAGATGGTTTTGCATATCACCATGTTCTGTTAACTTTAATGCACACAATTTTCTCAATAAATTGACTTTACTGGACAGTGTTGCCTTTTGATAATACTTCTTTAATTGTTCCCATGAACCTTTTGCCGTAGTTTCTTTCCTTATTAGATGAAGTTGGTTGTCTTCAACTAACAAACCTATCGTGGCCCTTGCTTTTCCATCTTTACTTTGCCACGCTTCCGTAATAGGATCGGGGGTTTCTTTAGTGACAGTGTCCCACAAATCCTCTTTAATTAGCAGAAGTTCAACTTTAAACTTCCATGTCTGGTAGTTGCTATTATTCAGTTTTGCGATTTTACCTGAGCCTTTATCCGTCATCTTTATTCTTTCGGTGAAAAGAAATAAACAACTGTTTCTCGCATTTCTGTCGCGATGAAAGAAAACAGTCACGCTATACTGCGCTGTTGACCGGATTATCCTTATATGTCTTATTAAAGTTCTATATCATAAACTTTTGCGATCATTACGTGCTCTAGGCTTGCTGGGGCCATAACCTGTTAAGAAACGAAGCGGATCACTTAGTAAACGATAAGATTTTAATAAGATTAATCGCCATGATCCAGAACTGAACTAGCTTTCTTTAAGCCATTACCGGAAAAGGAAAGAACTAAACGCGAGAAAGAAGAACTGACGACTACATAATGTTAGGATAATCATAGTCGTTATATAGCGCTAGATCTATAAAGTCCAACACACTGTGCTGCATAAGGCTTCGCTGTGGTCACTGGTCACAGTGGTCAGCTTCTTGGTATTTCTTTGTTCCCTTTTTGTAAACGTTTGAAAGCTATGCATTCTCTTTAAATAATAGGTATAGGTCAGATCTCATGCTTTACCACCTACTTTTGATGGTCGTTTTGCGTATAAATATTATATTCGTTCCAATGGCGGATACAGGAATTTTCAAAGGGGGGCCAAAATTTTGGTCTTATGAGACAGGAGAAAATTTTTTAGTCATCGACCAAATTTTCCGGAAAAAAATACCATTTCATCCTTTTTTTTTAGTCATTGCCCAATTTTCAGGAAAATATACCATTTCATCCGCCGAAAAAACTGATGACCTTTTTTTTTTAGTCATCGACCAATTTTTTGGGAAACATCCGCCGCTGAATCGACGGGGGGCCAAGTCCCGTGCGATTTTTTAATAGGGGGCCTCATGTCCTGTTTTTCTCTCCCACTACATTTATTTAATGGCTTGTTGAAACCAAATGGGGGGCCCGGGCCACGTCCCATGCAATTTTTAAATGGGGGAGCCATGGCCAGATTGGCACCCCCTGGATCCGCCCCTGATTCGTTCAATTACTATAATAATATTATCGCAAATTACGAGTTGAAAGTGCACAGTGGTTTGACAAAAATCATTTGAACAAACCTCCAAGTAACTGAACCTTGACACTCAAGAATCTCTCACTCAGAATAATTGTCCCACGACATCGATCACAACTTAATCATCATAAATATTAAATGGGTGTTATAGCAAATCATGATGATATTAATATCAACATTGATGATGATGATGATGACGACGACGATGAATGATGATGACGATGATGATGATGATGATGACGACGACGACGATGATAACTCAAATTGTTCCAGCTGGTGCTTTTGAATATCTGGGCCTATGATCGACACTTCTAGTAAGCTTGCTGCTGGATTATATTTGGGCTTATATATGATCGATGCTATGACGTGAGACCTCTGGCCTCCTATGATGACGACTCGATTTGAGTGCATCATCATTCTTCGTCGAAAAGATAAACATCTGTCGCCACCTTTCGAACGTTTGCGTAGACGATCTGATATCCAACGTAGCATCATTATTTTTCCTGCCTCTGTATCCGGCATCATCATCTCTTTCCGCCTCATCTGTTGGCCTGCAGCATCATCTCTCTGTTTCATTTGTAGACCTATCTGCCTCTGTATCCAAGAATTTATCACAATTTCCATGACTGTACGTCCTCCTACCTCCTACACCGTCTATTTGTAAACATCCATCTTCACTCCTGTCTGTCTGTCTGTCTCTGTCTGTCTTTCTGTGTCTGTTTCTCTCTCTTTATGCAGACCTGTACAGCCTTCTCTGTTTGTCTGTTTGTGTGCCTGTGTCTGCACTCGAGCTGTTTCTAAACATCATCATCGACGTCATCATCATCCTCATCGTCGTCATCATCATCATTGTCATCATCATCATCATCATCATCGTCGTCGTCATCATCCTCATCCTCATTGTCGTCGTCGTCATCATCATCATCATCATCATCATCATCATCATCATCGTCATCATCATCATCACCATTTTGCTGTTCCCCTTGTCCTTCAGCTTGATTGAAGGAGATGCAACGCTTATAAGTGGTTGAGCGTGATGTGATCATTTCGAATGACCTTTTCCCATCACTATGCATGGCTAAACTGGTTACTCATCTTCATCATCACCAGTCTCTCACTTAAAAGCAAAGAGGCATAAGCTTATCCGCTCCGGAGTTTCGATGCTGAGACCCTCTGAATAGTCGTTCTGTGAGTGGCCCTACATAAATCTGTTGACATAATACTTGATAGGATGTTTCAGTAAGTTACGTATATATCATGCTGATGTTAGTATGTCATGTATATTCATTCGTTCATTCATTCATTCATTCATTCATTCATTCATTCATTCATTCATTCATTCAATCATTAAATCTTTCAGTCATTCCTTCATTCATTCATTTATTCAATCATTCATTCATCCATCCATTCATTCATGCATTCATTCATTCATTCATGTTATGTATATATTATTTCAGTCTAAGCAACTTAGTACAATCGAATAAATTCAAATGATAAAGATTCGGCTATTTTAATAACAAGTCGAAAATATACAATTGCCGTGCACCATCAGGGCACTACCACCATTCTCACCAGAACAAGATTTAGCCTCTAATGACGAGCTGCACGGGAAATAGTTTGAGTACACGCCCATTATTTAAATGTCAAGCAATAGCATTAGGTTAGCAGATTTATGAGGCATGATCAATTCCTTCTTTTTTCAAAGGCAAGATCTATTTTACATGAGTACGGTAATTCGCTAGATTTAGATGCGAATGGTTAACCTACCGGAATTTTCTGTAAAATATTTACTTACCAACGACGTTTGCAGTAAAAAATGTCAATTTTGATAAACAATTTCCATTTTGTGCAAATTTTCTGTAGGCCTATCGATGCACATTTTTCAACTTGGTGCAAATTTTCTATTTTGATACAAATCTTCTGCTCGGGTATCTTTGTTGTACATTTTCTATATTGATCAGAATTTTCCATTTTGATGGAAATTTTCGATTTGTTGAAATTTTATATATTGATTCAAATTTTCTATTTTATTCAACGCTGGGATTTTTAAAATAATGACTGTGCAGAAAATCAAGTGAAATTTTCAAGCGACACGATTCGGTTACTCAGGCAAACAAGAAGAAGGACGTCCAGATAAACATGCAGATAAAACTAAACATTGCGACAGAAACACACGTCTGCCCCGCTCTAGTCTCAGTTTCTGAATTCGTTCGTGTTCCTTGTTCTTTAAGCACAGCAGCGAGTGACATCTAGTGGTTGGTAGGTTTGTATGGGAACGTCCAGCGCAAGATGGCGCCGTCCGTACTGACGCTGATGATGTGCTGTTCGTCTGGACTGATCTTGACACGTGTGACAGGGGCGCTGTGACCGAGACCGATGTGGGTCATCTCCCCCTGATCGTAAGTCCAGACCTGGAATAGACAGTGCAATGTGTAAATGTAAGATGAGTATAACTGTAGTGTGATGTAGCCTAAATGTAAAGTTAGTGTGATGTAATGTGATCATAGTATAATGTAACCATAAAGTTAATGTGATATGATGTGATTACAATGTAGTGAAACTCCAATGTAAAGTTAATGTGATATAATGTCATTGCAATATAATAGTGTAATTGCAATGTACAGTTAATGTGATAAAATGTGAGTGCAATATAGTGTGATTGCAGTGTAAAGTTAATGTGATAAAATGTGAGTGCAATATAGTGTAATTGCAATGTAAAGTAAGTTAATGTGATAAAATGTGAGTGCAATATAGGCCCAAAATAACTATGCGTAGTTGTAAGTTAATGCAATTGTGATTAATGTATTTGCTATTTAATTTTAATTCAATAAAATACAACTGTAATGTAGCTGATATATATTGCAATCATTATGAAATACAATTTAGGGCTATGTAAATGTGGCGTAATTGTTGCAATGTAAACTAGATTAACATACCAAACCAATTCTAGCTTAAATAACCCAAATGTTCCAGATTGTTCAAGCTATGATTACTATTTCACGTAGTTGGTTAATTAATGTCAATATCCGAAAATAGGTCAAAAGTAAACAAACTTGACATAACAAATTATGTTGATATGAAGCTTAGTAAAAAAAACATATACGGTGAGGACACTGCATCAGAGTTTCACGCCAAAGCACACGAGCAATTGCAAGTGAAGGATTTGCTCAAGGTCCCTACTTCATGGCTTGAGGCGGATTCGAACCTGGAGCCTTCTGACTTCTGATTCCAAGGCACCGAAGCCACCAATACACCACCACACCCCACGATAATATAATTATCATTATTACATTGACTATTTTGTCATCATCATTACCTTGACCATTTCTTCATCATCATCTTTACCTTGACCATTTTTGTCATCATCATTACCTTTACCAATTTGTCTTTATCATTACCTTGACCATTTTGTCATCATTACCTTTGCCATTTTGTCATCATCATTACCTTGACCGTTTCATCATCATCATTACCTTAATGGTATCTTCATCATCATCACTACCTTAACCATTTTGTCATTATCATTACCTTAACCATTTTGTCATCATCATTACCTTAACCATTTTGTCATCATCATTACCTTTGCCATTTTGTCATCATCATTACCTTGACCATTTTGTCATCATCATTACCTTTGCCATTTTGTCATCATCCTTACCTTTACCATTTTGTCATCATCATTACCTTGACCGTTTCATCATCATCCATTACCTTAACCATTTCATCATGATCATTACCTTGACCATTTTGTCGTCTCCTCCGCTGACAAAGTACGTTCCATCTGCGGAGATGTCAAGTGAATTGACGGATCCTGACAGCGATCCTTCCAGCTCTCGGATCATCGAAGCATCAAACGTCTCCCAGTATCCAATCTTTCGATCCGTTCCTGTCGTCAGGATCTGGTGCTCATCCGGATGGTAGCAGACGTACTTGAAAAGGGTGTTCACGCGCAACATCTGGCGACGACACTTGGCACTAAAATATTTACATATTCATCATAATTCATATTTTATATTCAAATAATTTTTAACAAGGATGATTTTTACATATTAATATAATATATTATATATATACATGTATGATGTTCACTTACAACAACAGTTATCATGATAGCATTAATTTTTCTTAACATACAACAACACAACTGAAATTGATACAATACAATACAATTGAATTTCATACAATGCAATACAACTGAATTTCATACAATGCAATAAAACTGAATATGATACAATACAATACAACTGAATTTCATACAATGCAATACAACTGAATTTCATACAATGCAATACAACTGAATATGATACAATACAATACAACTGAATCTCATACAATGCAATACAACTGCATCTGATACAATGCAAATCAACTGAATTCCATACAATGCAATACAACTGCATCTGATACACTGAAAATCAACCGAACTTGATACGATACAATACAACATGCAATCAACCAATCACAAACCAATCAACCAAACAAAAATCAACGATTCAATCAATCAATCAATCAATCAACAACCTACACAAGATCCCAGATGATACATGATCCATCGATACTCGACGTGATACACTCCGAGTCGTTCCACCGCACCCGAATGCACGTCACCTCGGCCTTGTGCTCCTTCAACAGGAAGTGCTTGGTCACGTGAGCCCCCTGGCGACGGACGCTGTTCTGCGACGGAACATCCCAGACGACCACGTGACCGAGGTTGCTTCCGCTGATCACGTGACAACAGTCGGCAAAAACCTCGAGCGCTGTAACGCTCCCTCCGTACGCGTTGTCCATCGTGTACATCGGCTTTCCGGATTCAGGATAGAAGGCGCGAATTCGACCATCATCCCAACCTACATTCATTATTAATTGATGTAATATTATTATTAATTATTAATTCGGTTTCGAGGGCAGAACTTACTATATAAATATAGTAATTTCGTAATTTGGTTCATTCTTCTCCTGAAGTGGCTGGCGCTATATAAACATATGATTATGATTAATGTTTTGTCTGAATAATTATTGTCTGTAATTAATAATATAATCTATTGTCTGAATAATTGTCTATGATTAGCAATCTATTGTCTGAATAATTGTCTATGATTAGCAATCTATTGTCTGAATAATTGTCTATGATTAATAGATTATAATCCATTGTCTGAATAATTGTCTATGATTAATGCACTGTCTAGGATATTGTCTGCTGACCGCTGATGACGCTCTTGCCGTCACGCATGATGGCGACGGCGTTGCAAGACATGTTGGGCACAGTGATGCGTAACAGCTCCTGGCTGCTTCGCGTGTTCCACAGGCGCACGTCTTGACCCGAACAGGTGGCCACAAGCTCCGAACAACCACTGCAGCCGAAAAGCATCACATACAGAGTGAGATTCCGGTGTTTAGGTGAGTGCGTTGTATATTTCAAATTAATTAGATGATTAAAAATAATATTGATAATAATCAATTATAGTAACAAATATTAATAATAAATATTAATAATAATTATTATTAATATATAATAATAATAATAAATAATAATAAATATTACTAATAAATATCATTATTAAATAAATATTATTAATAAATACTAATATCAATAAATATTACTAATAAATATTACTAACAATTATTATTGCCAGTCTATTGTTATTATAAGTATTCATTCATTCAACAAAAACAATAATAATAATAACAATAATAATAATAATGATAATAATAATAATAAAAATAAAATAAAGTAATAATAATAATAATAGTAGGCCTAATATAAACCGTGTAACTACATTGCGTGCACTCACTGAGGGAAGGCAACATCGCTGACGGCTTCATAGTGACAAGTCGTGAGTAGCTTCGGAGCGAAATCCGCTGTTTTGAAGTTGTATATGTTGCCCTGGATCGTACCGACAAAGAACTAAAAGAAGAGCAGAAGCAACGTTAAAAACATCGGAATAAGAACTGCGATGGAAAATGTCTGGAAAATGCAGAAAATGTCTGGAAAATGCAGAAAATGTCTGGAAAATGCAGAAAATGTCTGGAAAATTTAGAAAATATCTGGAAAATGCTAATGGAAGAAGTCTCTTGGTTGAAAATCTGAGCAGCAGATAATTACAGCAAAGATTCAAGAATTGTTAAATTGTAAAATCAATCACCTGTCAGTCATTGATCAATAAACTTCATTAGGTAATATTATATGATTAAGATTTCTGCATGTATTTGGCATATTAATAGGTACCGTTAAGTACTTCACAAAATTCCTACCACCATAGCAATGTCTCATTAACATATTGCTGCATACAATTAACATATCATTAACATATCACTATCATTGTTGCATAGCTGATTAATTAACCTGTACTGACCTGCTGACCCTGAAGAGAGACAGAGGTAACAGCACCCTGAACTTTCTGTACTTTACTGAAAATGCAAATACAGGAACACACAATTTCAATGCAAAGTTCACAAATTACAATAACCATCATTATTTATTAATAATTAATTCAAAGTTTTATTGGAATTGAGCATGTGCACACAAAAAACTAAAATTTCTATCAGAGGTAAAAACTCTCAATCTAAGATTTGCGGTCAATGGGTTATTAGTGATAATTAGATCAAAACTGGAGGATCATTAGGTTATCTATTTATGATTCATCATCATCATCATCATCATCATCATCATCATCATCATCATCATCATCATCATCATCATCATCATCATCATCATCATCATCATCATCATCATCATCATCATCATCATCATCATCATCATCATCATCATCATCATCATCATCATCATCATCATCATCATCATCATCATCATCATCATCGTCATCATCACCGTCATCCTCACCATCATCACCACCACCACACCACCACCACCACCACCACCACCACCACCACCATCACCATCATCATCATCATCATCATCATCATCATCATCATCATCATCATCATCATCATCATCATCATCATCATCATCATCATCATCATCATCATCATCATCATCATCATCATCATCATCATCATCATCATCATCATCATCATCATCATCATCATCACCGTCATCCTCACCATCATCACCACCACCACACCACCACCACCACCACCACCACCACCACCACCACCACCACCATCACCATCACCATCATCATCATCATCATCATCATCATCATCATCATCATCATCACCGTCATCCTCACCATCATCACCACCACCACACCACCACCACCACCACCACCACCACCACCACCATCACCATCACCATCATCATCATCATCATCATCATCATCATCATCATCATCATCATCATCATCATCATCATCATCATCATCATCACCACCACCACCACCACCACCCCCACCACCACCACCACCACCATCATCATCATCATCATCATCATCATCATCATCATCATCATCATCATCATCATCATCATCACCACCACCACCACCACCACCCCCACCACCACCACCACCACCACCACCATCACCATCATCATCATCATCATCATCATCATCATCATCATCACCGTCATCCTCACCATCATCACCACCACCACACCACCACCACCACCACCACCACCATCACCATCACCATCATCACCATCACCATCATCATCATCATCATCATCATCATCATCATCATGTTGTTCTTCTCTGTCAGTTGACAGGTTCCTAGTCTCATGGTGCCACTCCTCTTATTGTTTAGCATCCTCTTTCAGCTGTTGATGTCCCTCCCGCATCATCCAGTCCGGAAGCTTCTGTCTTCCTCTTCCTTTCCGTCCCTCCATTCTTCCCTCTATTATTTCCCTCATAAGGAAAATTTATGATTCATCTTGGTTTTATTGTATTCATTCATATATATTTATATAGCGCTCCTTCAAGTAAAAAAAACTACTCAGAGGCGTTCCCGACTGCAGCGCACCCAAAAAGAACAGTTTTAAGTTTGGTAAGCAAAGATCCTAGTAGAGTCCCAGGGTGCAGGCATAGCTCAAAAGGAAGGCCAATCCAGACCACTGGACCAACCACAGAAAAGGCTTGACTCTAAATACTTTTTATGGTAGTAGTACGAGCAAAAGGAACTATATGTATTGTATTGCATTGTATTGAAACATTTTTGAAGCGCCTCTGTTTAGGATGAATTATGTGATATTCTAGTTTCAAGGTCACAGGGTCGTTATTACCTTGTCCTCTTGAAGTGATCGGCTGCACCCTTCACGAGGCAGACGGTTCCATCTCCACCACCGACGACCAGCTCACCAGACTTGAGGAGCGCCAGCGCCGTCACCCCGAGGCTGAACCGATCCTTGTCCGGTCCAAGCAGCTGGAAGTTGAAGGTCGACATGTTGACCGCCATGATGTCACCGGAAGTCGTTCCACAGAAGAAGAACTTGTCGTCGTCAGAGACCTGGAGTTAGAGGTCAGCAACAGCCAGATCAAGGTCAAATTTACCAATTCAACAATTAGTTAATTATATGCTGTTATAAATATATACAGGGTGGGCCAGCATAAATGTCCCGACTTTGCAGGCGTATAACTTCGCCAATTTTTAACATTTATTTATACTTGATGCCCACCATGTACATAATTATATATCATATTATATTATATACATAAAATAATTATGTGTGCATATATCTATGCATGCATATTTTTGTATTAAGGAAACTTAGTCTGTTTTCTGTCATTAGTATTATATTATTATGTATTTGAGTGCTGTATTTATTTTTTTTATTTTTTATTTACTTTTATTGTCTTAACAATTCTGAATAAAAGATCGATATTATTGGATCCCTCTCACTGCCAGAATACAATTCAAAGTTCTTGTTTTGTTTCTTAGCTCTCAATTATTGGGTCTTGCTCCGAAGTATCATGTGATCTTATATACTTTGCCCCATCTCTCCCACTTTACTGCTTCCTCTTAGATCCTCTGATCGGCTTGACCTCTTTGTTCCCGCGTCATGACTGCATGACTGAACTCAGATGCTTTGCCTGCATTGGTCCCTCTCTATGGAATGAACTTCCCCCATCAGTTTGCTCCACCTTTCTCTCTGGTAGTCTTTCCTCATCGTTTTTTTTGTCTCAAAATCTGCATTTTCTCTCGAGGTCGATCGTCCTGGGAGCACTTAAAAATAAAAAAATTCTTAAAGGCTTTTGCTGAGGGAAGCGCTTTACAAATGGTCATATACAATACAATATGAATAATAATACAAAGTTACTGTAATTAATTAATTAATTAAGTAATTGCAATCATCATGATCAATAATCATCGGATGAACTTTGAAAAGTCTTAAATTTGGAATTGAAAGACAACACAAAGCAAATAAAAACCATTGACAGAGAAAATTGAACCTCCACTAAGTATCGTCACATTTTATATTTCCATTAAACATATTATTAGTTAACGTATGGTTTTTATATTCATTTGGATTTAATAAAATCAAATAAGGGTGTCAAAATTGACAAAATCGTCCACAATAATTGATGTGATAAATATGATCAACACGTGTATCATGCAATATATATATCGATGAAAGATGGAAACTGGAAACGTTTTTGCAGAAGTGTCGCAGAAAGTGATTGCATGATATTCAACACAACATACATAAAGTGACACTGCAAAGAATTATTGCCACTTCATTTCATATTATTTTACTGCTTCAGTGTCATTTCAAACCTTAACTGCCATGGCCATTTCGATGTCGTCCCGTAATCAATTATTGATGCCAATTCAAGAATTATAAATTTTAAAACTAACAGTACAATTGTCTGAGATATAGAAGGCATACCCAAAATGGAACATAAGTCCCACTTCATTTATAGGGTCACCTAGAATTAAAATAGCTACAGACCAACAATTGACAGCCTTTAGGAATAATAGAATATCAATATTCAATGAAAATCAATATGATATGATAACTGTTACCACCACTTAACTGGCTTATTCTTGCAACAGTACTACTTTGAATTATTGCATGCTATAGAAAGTCCGAGTTTGCAATAATTACAATGATACCACAGTACAAATAGCAAACAGTATGTCAACTCGCATTGCTACATGTCAACTGATTTTTCTAGTCGGCGCCATTTTGAAAGAGAGCCTTCACGCGTAACTTGTGACGTAAGATAATACCATAAAAGGAGTCTTTACATCATCACTAGACAACATGCATTGTGACAGCAAACATGCTGAAACCGCAGTAAACGGCTCTCTCTCAAAATGGCGGACAACTCTGACATCATTTACACATTCTGACTGCAGCAGAGGATGAAAGTCAACAAACTGTTTGCTATTTATACTGTGATGATACCATGACCATTTCAAGTCTGTGCACACAATTCCTGTGAAGCAGCATGCCATTTAAAAGGTTCTGAACTAGGAAATCACGTCGGACAGTGAGGGGGAAAGCAGGGAACCAGCGTAAACGAAGTGGTCCCACGTGACACACACGTTCCACACCCTACCTGGATGTTTCTAAACACGCGTCTGTACTGGCCAACGTGAACATCGGTTGGCACGATTCTATTCGAGCCAACAGTCAGCTGCCAAACTCGAAGCGTACAGCTGCGTTAATTAAATACACCAAATGCTATTATTTATAAAATAATTCGTCAGAAAACACAATTTTAACGTTGCAAAGGTCACGCTCTTACGCACCAATGGTCATGACCTCAGACTCAAGGTCATTTTTAGAAAAAACTACCATTCGTTTCTAAAAGAATACCAAAGCGTCGCAGTGGAATTACCATGGCAACACGTTACCATGCCAACCAACCTGAATGCACCTGACGACCCTCTTGACCTGCCCCGTCTTAACGTCCGTTGGGCGGATCTTTCGATCTGCGAGGCTCAGATTCCAGACGCGGAGGGTGTCCCTGAAACGAGGGTGAGATCAAAGAACAACACTAACACCAAATCTAATCTACACCACCGATTCGATCCGACATGACACCACTTGACCTAATCATCTGCATCTAATCTGTAAACAATTCTGTCCTTCAAGCTACTCTATCAAACCAACATAAAGAAATCAAAAAAAGATAAAGTAACATAGCGCAGATGGCAAAGTAACTGCCGGGTTGTTAAGCAAGTAACTACAGCAGCCAAGCAAGTAATTGAAAATTTAATATAAAAACTGTATAAAGTCACTTAAGGAAATGCATTTCTGGGCAAAAGGAGACAGCCCACTATTATCGAATGGGGTTGCTTAAGGCTGGTTGAAAGAATGATCTTGCAAGGTTGCCATAATTAAGTCGGGTGGGAGCTAAAAAAAATTGGGAAATAAACTGGGGTGGGGGTTGACCCGGGTTGTTGCTTTCTATAATTATATCAATTGACAGTTTTGTCTTGTTGCCATTTCAAAGATGATTAGTGTCACCCTCCTCCTCTATCCATGCTTGGGACTGGCACTGGTCGTTCTGTTTGATTTCTGAGTCTCTTATATGTAAGTCGGCCGAGAGCGGGGGAGCTGTTTGTTCTCCCATTCCCGGTGGGGGGGGGGGGAAGTTTAGATGCCAATGCACTACCACACAAGATCAGGTTGAAGTCTTTTGAAGTCTATGAAGGAATGAAGGTTTGCTAGTTGTGACCAGTTTCATGTATTATATATGCATGTAAGTAGGTAAGAAGGTAGATAGGCAGGTAGGTAGGTGGGTGGGTAGGTAGGTAGGTAGGAAGGTACGTAGGTAGGTAGGTAGGTAGGTAGGTAGGTAGGTAGGCAGGCAGGCAGGCAGGCAGGCAGGCAGGCAGGCAGGCAGGCAGGTAGGTAGGCAAGTAAGTAAGTGAGTAAATATATTCTTTATTATACATTTACTGCATCGAGACACTTCTGTTAGCACATAAAAAGTCTTATGCTACTCAATAAATCAACCTGTGTCAAACTCCTATGAATGCAATTGAATCATGAACTTTATCTGAAACGAAAGTCAAGACTGGCAATCTCCAGGAACATGAGAAACATGGATGTAGAAATGTTTGCATAGATCATCATGCACTTACTTTCCTCCAGATATGAAGATATCGTCGCTGTTGTTCGAGTAAGCGAGCGTATGAGTCAGACCAGCGCTCGGAGCCTGAGCAGGCGAGCCGCAGATGGCTTCCTTCTTGTTTATGTTCCACACCACGATGCTGCAATCAGCAGATAAATCAATCAATGATTCAATTCATCAATCAATGAATCACTTCTCACTTTTTCATCTTCGTTCATTCAATTAATAAAATTAATTAATTAGTTTAATTAATTAATTTAATGAATTAATTTAATGAATTAATTCAATTCATTCATTCAATTAATTCATTCAATTAGTTCATTCAATTCATTCATTCAATTCATTCAATTCATTCAATTCATGCATTCAATTCATTCATTCAATTCATTCATTTAATTCATGCATTCATTTGAATTGCATTCAAATGACAGACAAACCTGACTGCATCACTGTTGCAACCTGTCAGCCCAGACATAAAACAGGAAAGACTGCTTCTCAAATCTATAGACATCTCCATCAACCTACACATCCATCTCCTTTGGATAACCCCCCAAAACACAGACATAAAACAGCAAAGACTTTAAGACTCTATTCCTGACATATCTACAACTGGCCGATACACTTGTCTATTTGGATAAGACCCCACAATCACAGACACAAAACAACAAAGATATTTTAACTCGCATATAGCGCCTGCAAGTAACTGATACATCTGTATCGTTTGGATAACCCCCAAAATCACAGACATAAAGCAGAGAAGACTTGCCTGCCATCGTCCTGTCCTCCAAGAGAGACGAGGTACTTGTCGGTGGGAGAGAAGACGAGAGCCTCGACCATGTTCCGATGTAAGGTCAGCTTACAGTAGATCTGTCTTTCGTTGAAGTCCCAAACAATGATGTCAGCCTAACAACAGAATATATCCTCTAACTCAGTGATTCTCAAACTTCTGCAGGCCACGGACCGGCAATAATTTTTGGCTGAAGCTCGCGGACCGTTAACTGAAATGGCGAGTGCAAAAACCGACCTTTAATTATAACACAAAGACTTAGAAGGCTATTTGTAATTAGCGGTTTGTTTCAATAATTAAAACATATCCCTATAATAGCATTTTACTTATTTCTCAATTTAATTCTCATTTAATTGACAATTAAAAAGTTGAACTCAAAGTTTAACCATGAAAAACTGCCCAAACAGGCTTTTTGCGTTAGCTCATAGATCCTTGAAATGCTTCAAACACATTGTTTATATTTCAAATTTTATATTATTTTAGAAAGTTTACTAATCTACATCTAGCATTGAATTCAGAATGAATTTAAATTGTTTGAATGCGCCATGTGGATGAACATATAAAGCGCTTGCAATTATTTAATAAAAATTAAATATTGAGACAGAAATTTTGATAAGTCTTGGACAACAATTTGAATAATTTCACAATTTCACATAATTATATCAATTTATAATTACAATTTATTTTAACTCCGTTCCACGGACCGGTGCTCAGTACTCCGCGGACCGGTGCCGGTCCACGGACCACCACTTTGAGAACCACTGCTCTAACTGTCAATTCGCCTGACAATAAATAGGGCTGCACAGAATATTTGCATCAGCGTTCGGGGCCGAATAGCGGGCCAAATGGCTGTTCGATATGCGGCCGAATAGTAATGGTCGGACTGAATATCAATTGTGGTCACGTGACATAACGAGTGAGCTGCAGGGCTTTTTTTAACGTGCAGTTGTACACAAAATGTGCAATTCTAAATGTATTTGTGCAGTTGTAGAAACACTTCTGTACAGTTAAAACTAGCAAAAAATGGTTATTGTTCTCCAATTGGAAGTAATTTACCATGGAGGATGGGAAGGAAAAGAAGGGGTTGTGCAGTTATAAAAATTCCTTAAAAACAGCCCTGGTGAGCTGAAGCAATTCTCTCAATAACAAAGTTATGCTGTACGTGGCTGTTGTCAGGCACGCAGTATCGAAGTGTCAGACTGTCAGTAGGCTAGTCTCATTCTTTGTGTATTCTGTACAGTGACTGAATGTTGTAGATAGACCTATTTTCTTGACTATTCGTATGCGTATTCGCCGAATAGTTGATCCGATTATTCGTATTCGAGCGAATAGTGACAATCACAGATTCACAGCCTTAATTTACAATGCAATCAAATTGGTCAGAAAGTAAGGTCACAAGTCATCTCAAGTTCTCCAACCGAGCCATATCCAACTCAGCACCACGCCTTTGGAATGATCTGCCTGCTGAGTTCCGATCCTTTTCAGTTCCTACTCCATCATTACTAATCACACACCATCACCTTCCTCAGGCTCCTCTATCCATCACACCTCGGGCCTTTCACTCGAAACTAAAGACACTCCTGTTCAAGAACTCTTATCCTGTTTCACCTGATCCCCACCCTCCAATTCCCGGCTCAGACGACACCCACCTTAGTAGCTGTTCCACACCTCTGATCATACGGTACCTCGACCCGGACCACCATGGACTACTCTTACGGACAACCCTTTTGACTCAACGCATTTGATCCTGATCCTATGGTAACTCGACCCGGACCACCACTGACTACTCTCACGGACAACCCTCCTAACTCAACGCAGCGCTCGTGAATAAGCCGGTGCCCCGCGCTTGGCTTTCCAGTGGCGCTTTAGAAATTAGGAGATTACGATTACGATTACGAAGTAGACATGTACGCATACGCACTGTACATGTATGTATGTATGTATGTATGCATGTATGTATATATGCATGTATGCATGTTTGTATGTATGTATGTATGCATGTATGTATATATGCATGTATGCATGTTTGTATGTATGTATGTATGTATGTATGTATGTATGTATGTATGTATGTATGTATGTATGTATGTATGTATGTATGTATGTATGTATGTATGTATGTATGTATGTATGTATGTGTGTGTGTATGTATGTATGTATGTATGTATGTATATATGTATATATGTGTATTTGCATATATGTATGTATGAGCACTTGTTTATAGTACCCCTTCAATATTTTCTACTCTGAGACGCTCCCGACTACAGAGCGGACACTGCATCATAATTTCACGCCGAAGCACATGAGCAATTGCACGTGAAGGACTCGCCCAGGCTCCCTACGCAGCAACTTGAGGTGGATTCAAACTGCAACCTTCCAGCTCCAAGACACCGAACATACCCACTACACCACCCCGCACCATACCACCTTCTGACTTCACACCTCAACACCCATTCAGATGACTGACCTTGAAGCCCATGTAGGTGACCTGACCAGAGGCAATGTACCGTCCACTCTTTGCGATTGCCACACAGGAAACGTTGTTTGTGTGGCCAGACAGGAAGTCCTGTCGCTTCGTCTTTATCTCCTCGATTGCCACGGTGCATCCGATCGGATAGATGAGATGCTTGCCATCCGGGTGAGCGAGCAAACCAGAAACAATGGAACCTGCGCGAAAATTAACAACCAACTTAGCACGATGTAAACAGCTTGCTTTCTTAGCTGTTCAGTGTGTTTATATAACGTGTCTCTGTATATAACTTAGTAGTAGCACCCATTAGTATAGTACTTATTGGTACTACTTATTAGTAGTTATCTGCTAGTAGTAGGCCTACCTGTTAGCACTATTCATTAGTAGTAGCCTACCTATTAGTAGCACCTATTAGTAGTACCTTTTAGTACCTATTGGTACTTATTAGTGGTACCTATTAGTAGTACCTATTAGTAGTACTTGTTAGTAGTACCTATTTGTAATTTGTAATCAAATGTGATGTTACCAGCGCATTCATTTATCCACGGCATAGTTACATATATATAGCACTTCTAGTGATGAGGCAAAAAAAATAATGTTGTGTTTCCGGTAACCCGACCGACCCTCTTTTATTGCCGCGACCCAAATAATTTTGTAAAAAAAATTTATTTAAAAAGAAAATTTATTAAAAAAAAAAATTTAATTTTTTTAATTTAAAAAAAAATTAACATAATACAGCGGCATTGCCTTCCATATAGAGTTGGATCTTAGCACATGCTTCCGGTAACCCGACCGCCTCACTTTTATTGCCACGACTCGGAAAATTTTGTGGATTTTTTAAAATTTACAGTGGCATTGTCTTCCGTATATGAGATGTACATAGCATTCACTAAGCCAGGCAACGATCGTAAGCAGCCGTCTTTCAAGGTATATAATGGTCTGTTAATTAGAGCAATCAATAGTTTCCCACGTAGTTTGACAAGGCAGGCGGTTGTGGGGTGGATGGGGGAGAGAGTAATAGATCTGAAAGGAAAGCTCTTGAGTGCTGTAATACGCCGAGCAAATTTCTGTCCAGGGTAACGGCCTCTGTTGTCATAGACCCTATTCAAATCGGATCCATCCATCCCACGGTAGCTCGTTGCAGGCATTGAGTACAGTGCCATCTAGCCTGTAGCACATGATGGCCATACACAGCCTGCTGCAAGTTTATAGTTTAACTAGCTGTTTTTCCGTCCATTTTTGCTCACTTTAACTTCCTAAGCAGACTAGGCTCTCTTGTGATCACTGTGCCCTCCTTTGCTCTCTGCCTCTTTCTGCTTTCTTTTGCTCAGTGTGCTCTTGTGTTTACTGTGCCTTTTTGTGCTCAGAGTGCTCTCTTCTGCTAACTCTGCTCTCTTCCGCTCACTGAGCCGTTCTCTTTTATTTCGAGCACTCTTTGGTGAAGGATTTAACATTCATTTATTCAAGTAGTTATATAGCACCTCTTCAAGGAAACTACTCAGAGGGTTCCCGACTCCAGCATGGCCAAAAAGAACAGTTTTCAAGTGAATAGAATGTCTCATTTTATTTTATTGATCTCTCAATTTCTATAGCACCTGTTCAAGCTAACTACTCAGAAGCGCTCCCAACTACAGTGTGGACACTGCATTAGAGTTTTACGCCTGCCTAACTACTTCCTGGCTGCCAGTCTTGAGAAACCTCTAGCCTTATCATTCTCACTTGAGCCACCTCTAACGGTGACTAGGGAAAATAAATCTAGCGACCTCTAGGTGTAACTAGTAACTGGCTCGGCCAGTCTGGAACGACCCCTAGCAGTGATGTTCTGTTCGCACTCATCTTCCCCTTCCCTTCCCACGTTATCTTACCAGAAAAGATTATAACAAAATGAAATTAATAGAACTGTTTTCTAGAGCAGTTTTAGGTGCAGACAGTCGAGGAAATAGGCAGTTTATACTTGCTTAAAATACGTACTTTGCCGCAGCGTGTACCTTTTACGCAAAAAAGAGTAGTGGGGTATAATTTTTCGGATAATCACTGTATAAAAATATTTTACAAAATAAAAATATTTTTCGACCTACCCAATTTTTTTTAGCTCTGTTACCGGAAACACAGCATTATTTTTTTTGGCCTGACTACTCTGTTCAGCATAATGCAATGAAATGTTAAACACTCATCCTGATGTAATGTAACATTGTAACTATGTAAGTAATACAACACTTACTCAACACCTATCGGACAACTCTCAAAGGTGCAATAGTAAGTTCGGGCTACCTTGAGCAAGTGCCTAAAGCTCTAAAATCACCGCACGAATATTAGTGGCGCAGTGTTGTCGATTCACTAATGCAGTTGGTCTGTAAATCAGCGGTCGTGAGCTCATGCAAAAGGAGCATTAATAAATATTTAAAAAAATTAATATAACATCCAAATTCACAAACGTTGTCTCAACTGGGTCCTTCAGAGATATACCAAGTTCAGTAGCCATATGGCCACCAAGGGGGGAAGGACACAGATGGGTTTTAAAGACTCTGGAACGATGAAGACTAGTAGGCTAAGGACAGCTTGGGTATCAGGATTCAGGATAAACTGATTCACAAAAGAGGTGGTTAAGAAGTGAGACGTTATTCTCAACGACGAAGCTCTATGCATTTATCTTCATATATTAATATCTTCATGTATTATCTTCATATATTATCTTCATATATTATATTCATATATTATCTTCATATATTATCTTCATATATTATCTTGATATATTATCTTGATATATTATCTTCATATATTATCTTCACATGTTATCTTCATATATTATATTCATATGTTATCTTCATATATTATCTTCATATATTATCTTCGTATATTATCTTCATATATTATCTTCATGTATTATTTTCATATATTATCTTCATGTATTATTTTCATATAATATTATTATCTTCATATATTATCTTCATATATTGTCTTTATATATTGTCTTCGTGCATTATCTTCATATATATTATCTTCGTGTATTATCTTCATGTATTATCTTCATATAAATTATTTATTATCTTCATGTATTATCTTCATATATTATCTTCATATATTGTCTTCATGCATTATCTTCATGTATTATCCTCATGTATTATCTTCATGTATTATCTTCATATATTATCTTTATATATCATCTTCATATAATTATTATCCTCATATATTATCTTCATATATCATCTTCATATATTATCCTAATCTCGCAAAAGCAAAAACTACAAAAGAGAATCGCGTTGCGTCAACTGCTTTGCTCGTTAGTTCGTTAATCGAGTTAGTTCGTTAATCTGAACTCGATCTGTGCGCCAAGCCAAACCCAATACAATAATTACGGGCGGCAAAACATCGCACCCTTCGAAACGGATCTTATATTTACCTCCGAAGCCAATCATGCTCTCCAAACCCAAAAGTGGCATATCGGAATAATCGTCCGCCATTTCGATTAACGAGTTTTATTATCCGCTAAAAGGTTTGCGAAGAAAAACGACTCTCAGCGGAAACACAAATCGGTTGCCAAAGCACCTGCTCGTCGGAAGTTATGCTGTTGCCATGGGATACACACAGCGCCTCTAGCGAATGACAAAGCAGACTTCCGTATGATCATTGTGTAGCGCTATAATTTTGTAAGTCATGAATTAATATTCTTCGCAGATCACCAAATAGCCTTTAAGACAATGGTTTTTTCCACCTAGTTCCAGTCGGACGTAAGCCACACATAATCGTTTGACGGTTTGAGACGTTAAGTTTCAACAGCAGGATCGCGTTTCGCGAAGCGCTGTAGTGTAAGCCTACATATGTACGGTACATAATATAGCCTATAGGCCTATTAGCCTATAGATGATTTGTTTCACGCTAATGTTATTGCATTTTAGTAATTTTACTCAACTTGTGATTTAATCTGTGCGTTTTGTTACCAATTATTACTTCGATGTACCATAATGATATTCTATGTCCTATTGCGCGTTTGCAAGTGGAGTAACAAAGAAAATGCTTACTTTAAATATAAAGCAATCGTCATCGGTCCCACAAGCATATATATATATATATATATATATATATATAATTTATATATGACAACCAACGACGCCATATAGGCCTAGAGCAATCGTCATCGTTCCCTACTCTCCAAGGACGACCATCTTCTGACCTCTCGTGATCTCGACACGCGGCCGCCTGGCGTCGAGATTAAAAATTAATGCTTCTACGACCGACTGACCCAGTCACGTGACACCAACCAACCGGATGAGCGGCCATTGTCACGTGACTTAACGAGAATTCACGCTATGACATTTGACACTAAAACAGACGGACGTATACGTTACTATAAGTTATACTGTGGCCGTGGAATTGCCAGACTTTTTCGCAGGTGGTTTTGTCGATGATGAAGATGGTACGGAAAAATAATAAATTATTATTATTAAAACTGATGGGATGGGCAAAACTACAAAAACATCGAATCTACACCATTCCTAACGTAGGGGTCTTGGCCTCTTGACTTCCATGAGTCTGCCTAAGACCATGCAAGCACTCCACCGTTACAGACTTTTTGTATGTGCACTTGTTATAGCGCCCCTTCAAGCTCTCGCTACTCAGAGGCGCTCCCGACTGCAGAGCGGACACTGCAGCGGAGTTTCACGCCGAAGCGCTGAGCAATTACGAGTGAAGGACTTGCCCAAGGTCCCTACGCGGAGACGTGAGGTGGATTCGAACCTCAAACCTTCCGGCTTCAAGGCAACGACGCCACCACTACCGGTACACCACCGCGCTCAACCACCACGGCATCATGGCAAAGATCGAGTTCCTTAATAATGCTAGGCCTATATGGATGCCATCACCATACTGTTAGGCTACAAGTTTGGACCCAAAGAGAGTATTCGTGACAAAAGACAGTAACGTCTTTCCGACACTTTATTCTCAATCTCCTAATCAACCAAACAAGACGCGAACATCCATCAGTGAGATTGGCGAAACTTTTCTTCCGACCACGGTGTGGGGTCAAATCAGGACCGTGTGAAATGAGTTCCGGAAAAAAATTTGCAAGTGCAACTGCCTTAGATTTCTATGATTGTATCGCCGAGATTACACTGAATACACTCACTAGACGAACTTTCTGCGGAACCATATTATTATTATCCATATAGCAAGTCGATATGATATAAAATTAAATAATTATGTGGCCAGTAAAAGAAATTTTAATCAGTATGCAAAACAATGACCAGAAATCGTGGAGTTACCAGTGACGACATTACGTATAGATCAAAGCGGCGACGTCTAGAGACTGCGGTTCACGACAACGCCACCGTCAAGCAGTCACTCTTTGGTGGTGGAGAGTGCACGCCCTGGCAATCCATTGAAATAATATCCATTGAATGTTTTGCTCACGTGACCAGGGACGAGAAGACTTGGTTCGAGAAATACAATAGGGCCTACTATTGGCGGTTAGAGTGCAGTGAAATAAATTCCCGCAATCTGATTTCAAAGCGAAAACCTAGGAATCCAGTGCACTTCGAATAAGATAACATGAAATTGAGCACCTTTTTGGATTGAACCTACATGTTTGGTTCGATGCACCAGCATGGGTCTTAAGTAAGTGAATAAAACTGAAATGATCCGAAACAGCGATCGCTGAACACACGAAACGGTCGAAACCTCTTTTCCCCAATGGGGAATTGAAGGGGAATGAGGGGGAGGTGGGCGGGCGATTCCATTTGTTTAAAAATGAAGTTTCGATGTCTCATATTTTTACTCTTCGTTGCACTCATGTTGTGATCTGATTTAAATAACTGCATTGCATACGGCTGCACAGTGTACAAGTGTGTAGGCTGTAGACTCTGTAGAAACTGCTCTGACTGTTTGGTTGAGATTGTTTCTTGCTTCCCATTAATCACAAATAAGCACATTCATTTTTCATGTTGCTGTTAAGACAAAATACAAAATAGGATGCTTATTACTTAAACTTCTTCTCGTTATAGTTTCCGCCGGAACCGTTTCCTTACGGAGTCGATCTGGCTCCAGAACTTCTGCGCGACGCCAGTTGGACGCTCTATAAATCCGCCAAGGGTCGACTTGAAACAGACAATAGCCTGACCGGAGACAATAAGCAGATGTACAACCTGTGGGGGTGGGGTGGGTGGGGTTGGGATGAGCTGCAAATCAAAGAAGCCAAACCAGCGAACACTCATCCAGTTAATTGGGTTAGAAGACGAATCTTCGGAATTGCATTTACGTGTGGTCGTTTCCAGTCTTCCATTGAGAAGAAGCCCTCCATGGCCGGCAGACAATTCGGAGAAATCCTCCTGCCCCTCTCCAATTCTCTCATAGAAACCCCGTAGCCCCTCCTCGCCAATCCTCTTCCGAACCGAAGAGATTTCTTTCTATGCGTGCAGCATTTTACGTATTCTTTACAGGATCGTCATAAACTAAGACGCTGGGTGGGTGGATGGAAAGCGGGCGGAGAGAAGGGTGGATGGATGAACGGACGGATGGGATGAGTTGGTGGATGGATGCATGGATGGAGAAGGGATAGATGGAAGGATGGACGAATGGATGTTTAGGTGGGTGGATGGATGGATGTATGTATGAATAGATGGATGATAGATGGATGATAGATGGATGGATGATGGATAGATGGGACGAATTGGTGGATAGATGTTTGGGTAGGTGGCTGGATGGATGCTTGGATGGATGGGGGATAGATGTTTCAATGAATGGCTGACTTACTTGCTGGATGGATGAGTTGGTCGGTGAATGGATGACTTGAAGGATGGTTGAGAGAATGGCTGCCTGGTTACAGATTAACAGATATGCTGACTTCCCTGGCTGGATGGGTGGCTGATCAGGGACGCTGGCCGGAGAGTAGGTAGCCTATATCCCTAACGGGTCGGAATTATTTCGTTTTAAGTGGGATGTATTCTGGTACGGTAGGCTACTCGGTTATATATCTACTCCTCCGTTTCTTAATCCTAGGGAAATGTCTTTGTCTTGTCCTTATCTGCCCTTCACACTATTCCTATTTCTCTGTCTCTTTCTGTCTCTCCCTCTGGTCTTGTCCCCCAATCTCTCTTCAACGCTTTGTCTGTATAATTATGCCCTCTGCCTGTCGCTCTGTCTGTCTATCTGTCTGTCTGTCCTGTCTGTCTATCTGTGTCTGTCTCTGTCCATTTTTCAATCTCTGATCTTTCTCTAACTGCCTTCCTCCATCTTGCCTTGCCTACCTGTCTCTGTCTCTGTGTCTCTGTGTCTCTGTTTCTTTCTGCGTCTTTCTGTCTCTCCGTTTATTTGCTCTGTCAGTCTTGCGTTATCTTCGGCTCGATATCTCTCTGCCTCATTTCACTCATTGTATGTCTGTTTATCCGTCTGTCTGTCTCTCTGTATCTCTCTGTGTCTCTCTCTGTATATATGTATGTCCGTCTCTGTCGTTCTGTCTCTGTTTGTCGTTCTGTCTCTGTCTAGCTCTCTTCTTCTCTGTCTCTCTCGCTTTCTCTCCAGATGTATGTCTATCTACTGCAATGTCTCTCGCCCGCATTCTTCCTCCTTCTTTGTCTCTTTTAGTCGATCGATAAGAACCCAGTGGTGCAATCAATCGTCCAGTCGCAAATGGCCCCTGCATTTCCCAAAGGCCACAATATGTCCGCTCTGCAGTGGGCACCACTGTGGCCTGATAAGCATCAGCTGTCTAGCACAATAAAAGCGCAGCGTGAGCGCTCGTGTCTAGACATTACATGGCGCCTTTTCAAAACCTCTCAAGCATTCTTCGCCATGTTATGTATATCCCGCAATGTATTCTGCCCTGAAAAGCCAAAACACAGTAACTGCCTTACCATAAGAGTCATAGTTAGTAGTTACTGTGTTTTGGCTTTTCAGGGCAGTATTATCCGGAACCATTGGATTGCAACCAGGGCACTATAGCGCACATGTTTGTGCTAATGTATGAATGAATGAATGGATGGATGAGTCAGTGAGTTGGTGAGTCAGTCAGTCATTCGTTCAGTCAGTCAGTCAGTCGGTCGGGCAATCAGTCAGTCAGTCAGTCAGTCAGTCAGTCAGTCAGTCAGTCAGTCAGTCAGTCAGTCAGTCAGTCAGTCAGTCAGTCAGTCAGTCAGTCAGTCAGTCGGTCAGTAAGTCGGTCGGTCGGTCAGTCAGTCAGTCAGTCAGTAAGTCATTCACTCATTCATTCATTCAGTCAGTCAGTCAGTCAGTCAGTCAGTAAGTCATTCATTCAGTCAGTCAGTCAGTCATTTAGTAAGTCAGTCAGTCAGTCAGTCAGTAAGTCATTCATTCATTCAGTCAGTCGGTCAGTCAGTCGGTCGGTCGGTCGGTCGGTCGGTCGGTCGGTCGGTCGGTCGGTCGGTCGGTCGGTCGGTCAGTCAGTCAGTAAGTAAGTCATTCATTCATTCAGTCAGTTAATGAATTGATTGATCATTGTAAACGAGCGAAATCTTGGGCAACCTGATGACGGCTATAATAGTCGGATCAGATTGGACACAGAATAAGGTCAGACCAGTTGGCCTTCATTTGAACAATATTTCATTATAGGCTACAATTAGGCCTAACAACAGGTAGTAGGCCTATTGTCAGAGCAACAATAAAAATTATAATAATTTTTTACTCCTGATGGTTCTGAATGAATGGAGGAATGGACGGATGTGGGTGGATTGAATGTTCGCGAGGTTGAATCGAGTGATATTATAGGCTAGACTTCGTCGTGGACTGTAGGCTATTAGGCCTATACTTTGTAATTTCTTGTGAGTGTGAGGCGAACTGAAATATCCTCCAGAATTCTTCTCGTCACAATGACATCAAAAGTCTAATCCACCAATCGACAGGAAATCAACGCTGCTCATCTGTGTATAATATTGTATATATAAGACTACACAGATTCAAATCGAATCAAAATCAAATCAAAACTTCATTTGGCAACCATAATGCGAACCATGCAGCCAGCGGCGCCCGCAGGCGTAGGCCTACGCACTTTCGGAGAAGAATTTTATCGGAAAAAGGCAAAAAAGCATCAATCAACTCAACAAATTGGCTGGAAGTAGAGACTTGGCATAGTTGTTAAGTATACCCCAATCACAAAAATAGGGCCTACCAAAAGTCCCATAATTCAGTGCTGTGCTCGAGCCGCCATCTTGGAAAATGTCGGCCTAAATTCGGGTTTCCGCCAATAATTCAAGAACCGTTAGAAATTATTAGCTGCTGATTGTGCTGAAGTTGATGCTAGGGTAGTTCGTGATGTGGTGCAACATGTCAATCGCGTCCTGATTAGCCTTGATCCACATCTACTACTGTATAAGAAAAAAAACTCACTCACGCCCTATACAGCAATCACAGCATCCATTCGTTCTGCCAGGACTGGACGTTAAAAACTTTATTCCGAGAGTCTCATTTGCTGACCATCAATGACAAGCAGTTCTGTTTACGTTAGTTTTATTTGTTTATAATGTGCATCGACATGAAACTAGGTGCGGTGGGTCCAATTTTTGAAATGAACGAATTAGACTACAGGCAGTAGGCTAGCGGCCCTAGGGGGTTTGCCCAAAAAGGTCATCCATTTTTGTTCCCATGTAAAAATGAAAATTTCCTTGCTCAGCCCCCCTAAACTTGAAAAGCATAAGCAGTAGATTTCGGTCGAATGACTAAAAAAAGGTCGTCAGAAATTTTGGCGGCTGGAAATGGGAATTTTCCGCGGAAGTTCAGCCCCCCAGACTGAAACACTGACTATAGGCCAGAGTCCTTGACTATAATCAGTGTTGCCACCAAGGTTTCTGAAATAAACCCAGATTTTCTTCCAAAAACCCCCAGAAAAACCCAGACTATTCATATAAGCTATTTTAGACCCTCTTTGTTCAAATTAAGTTGGTTTTTAGCTTATTCGCATGAGGATTAACACAATTTTCGTAAAAAGAGTCGAATAAAATGTAATTACAACTTTAAAAGTATCAATTGTCATTTGTCAAAGTTGTCAGAGACTCGGGATCCATACTGACAATAAACTCAATCGATATATTCGTGTGCGCATGCGCAGCGGGTCGAGTCTACCAGAATTTTAGCCTAAGCACATAACACACGTGGCTTAAGCTAACAAAGTTTTAAAGTTGTCCGAGGTTTCCAGCCAAATTTTCTTAATACACCAACAATCCAACGTTTTAAACACCTAGTCTAGAACATTAATACTCTGCAACAACTTGACTATTATACCACTATAGGATTGACCTGACCTACAGTGTATAACAGTTACTGTATAGGCCTATGCATTTTATTGAGGCTTTACAAGGAAAAAGACGAGTGACCTGACCTATTTGGAAATGTCAAAATGGTTTATTTCTGTGCAGAACTATTCTTCAAGTTATAAATTATTTGTGAATTGACAACATGAGATCTTGATTGTGGAGTTTAAAATTAAAATTAGTGGAAAAATTATGTATCACAACCATTTTACATTGAATTTCACAGAATATTCATGTGTTGTAAGTAAAAAATGTCAACTCACCAAAATAAACCCAGATCTTGCCCCAAAAAACCAGAAACCCAGACGAAGGCCAAAAAACCCAGATCTAGTGGAAAAAACCCAGCTGTGGCATCACTGACTATAATTGACTTACATAATACATTACTAAAGCTATAATGGCACAGTTTCACACTCATTCATTCATTCATTCATTTCAAGAATTTATATAGCGCATCTTCAAGAAATCCACTCAGAAGCGCTCCCAATCCAACCACGGTGAAACAAAAAAGTTTTAAGGAGCTTGTAGAAGACTGAAGAGTCAACCCTTGGTAGCAGGCGCACCTGCAACGGGAGACTATTCCAGACACAGGATTGGTAGATCTAAAGACGCGTATTTTGTTAATGACTTTATAATTATTATTACGAATAATATACGAACGAACAAAATGACTTTAGATCATTTTATTTATTGCGTCATTGTATTCCCTAGATGATTTTTATTCTGTGAAATGACATCTAGTGCGTTGTAGGGCAAACTGGGTTATAGTCTCTGATATGACAGAGTTTCTTATCAGGCGCGATGCGATTTATACGTTGGACGAAGCGAACGAATGGGGCTCATGTCATCGGCGCGGAAAGATCGCGTGTCTGCAGGCGCATGCGCGCTGGCGAGAGATCCGCGGCGGAAGCCAGATGCATTTTGGGATCTGACGCAGACAGGAAGCGTGAGAGACCTGCGATCGGGACGTTAACCCGCTTCCGGTGACGTTGCGTCGTGGAAAACGTGTTCAGCACAGATGACGTAGTTTGTTTCAAGGATCCTTCGGCGTCGTCGACGTACGCTGGTGACACCTGGTGACTGACGGCAAACGAAGGAAAAACAAGAAGAAGACGAGGCAGCTGTGAGTTTAATAAATTTGGACGACTTGAGTCAGTTCCTAAATCTGTCCCCTTACTCTGGTTTATCACGGTCTGTGGGGGGTCTGTGTGGGGTGGGGGTAGCGGGGGGCCGAATTAGTATCTTATGGATGACCGCCGTCCGCCGATCGAGGCCTAGCAGGGGCGGAGTTTTGGGAAAGGGGATGTGCCCCACTCCCACCATGAATTTGTTTGCATTTCCACATTGTGATGGTAGAATTTTAAACTGTCTTCTTATTTCTTATATAAATTACTCTGTTATTTCAGTGCTAATGAGAGTGGTTTCAGATTTAAGTCAATATGTTAATAATTACATTAATAATTTCTTTATTCACCAAATGCAACAGCTGAGTTCTGCTACTGCCCCGGTGCAGTGTTGAGATTATTTTCGTGATGAGTAAGTTCGTCTTGGCATTGCACTGAAAGGTCAGAGCAGCATTCATCTGTTAAGCTTCAGTTTGAGTCTTGTTTGAGTTTGATTGCACAAGTGCACGCAATACTAGGAAACCAGACATTCGTTTACATTAATATAGACACTACAAAATTTGCTCTATTTTCAAGAAATGTAATAGGGTAAACCCATTTCTTTTACATATAAACACTTCAATAGTAAGTGGGCTTCCAAAAAGTTTGAAGTTGAAGCAGAATGTATAGGCTGCTGACATTTGCTTGTAAATCCGACGAATTTTAAGTACTAGTGTGGATGGATGGATGGATGGATGGATGGATGGATGTATTTATGCATGTATGCGAGTGTATGTATGCGCGCATGTATGTATTTATGTACTATATGTATGGACGGACGGACGGACGGACGGACGGACGGACGGACGGACGGACGGACGGACGGACGGACGGATGGATGGATGGATGGATGGATGGACTGATTGATTAATGGATGAATGGCTGAATGGTTGAGAAGTTTGGAGGCAGTTGCTCGATAAATCGATGAATGAATGATAGGAGTATTGATTTAATTGATTGGTTGATTGTTTGATTGATTGATCGATAGCATTTTTAGTGATTTATGCTATTTATTTTTATTTATTCAATTATTTTATATATTATGTATTGACGCCCATCATGTCTATTATCAAGTTTTTAAATTATTTAAGTCGTTACATTTCTCTTTTTCTCTATAATAATTTTTGTGTCTATTTTGCTCATTTAATCAAGCAATCAACTGATACAATCCTGCATTTAGTAATCCTTCCAATTTTTTGCTAAGAATTATATTGCACATAAATTATTAAACATGAGTGCCCGTGTTGTTTACAAAATTTATTGAATTTATTAAAATGCAGGGAGTGATGGAGGACGAGGTCCTAGCGTCGCCTGGTCCTGGCAGGGGCCACGGCCAGCCCTCAGTGCCCAGTCCTCCCTCGTCCAGCCACGCAGGCCTCCGTCGGCCTGACCCCTCGGACCCCGATCGCCATCACCTCTCGGCTGCCCCGTCCGTTCCTCCTCGTCGCAGCTCTCCTCTCCTCCATCCACAAGACTCTCTCAGGCGATCCCAACTGGAGGCCACTCCCTCTCTTACCCAGTTCCTCACGGACCGCCACGACCCATCGGCCATGGCTGTGCTCAACGTTGGCGGGGAGAGGCATGAGGTTCCGTGGAGGGTTCTGGAACGACTTCCGAGGTCCCGACTCGGTCGGCTGAGCCAGTGTGCGACGCACGACGCCATTTTGGATCTGTGTGATGATTATGGAAGGCATGGAAGCGATGGAAAGATGGAGTTCTTCTTTGATCGACATCCAAGGTCGTTCATATCAATCATGAACTTCTACCGAACTGGAAAAATGCAGTTCGTCGATGAGGTATCATAATAATATATTGGTTATTTTTTAATTATTGTATTATGGTGATTGTTACAACAGAACATTATTATTATCATCGTTGTAGTCGTTGTAATAATAGGCTATTAGTAATTATTATTAATACGCAACTCGTTATTGCTTTAATAATAATAATAATAATAATAATAATAATAATAATAATAATAATAATAATAATAATAATAATAATAATAATAATAATAATAATAATAGTAATAACAATAATAATAATAATAAAATAACGATAATAATAATATTGTTATTATTATCGTTATTGCTTTCCTTGGTTTTAATTTTATTGCTGATTATTTCACTATGATTATTATAATTATTCTTATTTCAAATACTATTAGTCTAATGTTTGTTGTTTTTACAATTACAACAACAACAGCAGCATCAGCAATTACTACTACTGCTGCTGCTGCCATACAACAACAACTACTACAGTAACAACAACTATCACTCTTACTTTAGTTTAACTATTACTACTGCTGCTGCTGCTGTTACTGCTGCTGCCGCTGTTTCTAGTTTCTACTACTACAACGTACTACTACTACTACTACTACTACTACTACTACTACTACTACTACTACTACTACTACTACTGGAATTGAAACCGTTGACGGAGCAATCAGTTCTCTGTTATCTCCCGATTTTTGACGATGCAGAAGTCAAGAAGGTTGATAATTAATGAAAGCCCATCGTGGTTTACTGGATCCAGAGATTCAAATGAAATGCACGGCGTATTCTCGGTTGCTGGTCCCAGATGAAACATTCTTCCACCGAACATCAGA
>OX457043.1:45518752-45521252 GCA_949752735.1 Lumbricus terrestris
AGATAAAAACATCTGGAACGGCACCTAGTCGTCGTTGAAATCCAGTGCAGGAAATAATAATAATAATAATAATAATAATAATAATAATAATTATTATTATTATTATTATTATTATTATTATTATTATTATTATTATTATTATTATTATTACTATCATTATCACTATTATTATTACTATTATTATTATTATTATTATTGTTATTATTATTATTACTATTATTATTACTGTACACTTTGTAGATGTGCGTTCTTTCGTTCAGCGATGATCTTGACTACTGGGGTCTCGATGAGTTATACCTGGAGTCGTGCTGCCAACACACCTACCATCGCTGGAAGGAGCATGTCTATGAGGAGATGCGCAGGGAGGCGGAAAGCCTCGTCGTTCCGGAGGAGGATGTCTTCACTCCAGGTGCCTGCCTCTCCTGGCGTCAGAAGACCTGGGACCTCCTGGAAAAGCCTCAGACCTCGATGGCAGCTAGGGTAAGGACCCCAAGAAGCACCATCGCGGTGGTGTATATAGTGGGTATGTTCGTCTTCTTGCAGCCAAGAGTTGCAGGTTCGAATCCACCTCAAGTCGCCGCGTAGGGACCTTGGGCAAGTCTTTCGCTCAGATGCAGCGTCCGCTCTGTAGTTGGGAGCGCCTCTGAGTAGGGAGCTTGAAAGGGCGCTTGAAAGGGCGCTATAACAAGTGCACATACAAGACAAGCATTACCATCTTAATCGTCGTCGTCGTCATTATCATTGGTATACTATTTTGTCGTCGTCGTCTTCGCTGTAATTGTTGTTGTTGTAAGGAAGTTGTTGTAGTTGTAAGGAATTTGTTGTAGTTGTCGTTGTTGTAACTTGTAAAGAAGTTGTTGTTGTTGTTGTCGTTGTTGTTGTTGTTCTTGTGCGTCACGAGTGGCATTCGCAGCTTATAAAAAGCGTTGATTAAATTATTGTTGATAGACTTCTAATAAATGATCACCTTTTCTTGCTTACTTACTTAATTGTTTATTTACACACATACTTAGGCTACCTGTCAGCATTGGCCTTGTTTAAGGCATTATAATGTTACCTGAGCAAAAATCAGTCATTAATTAATTAATTAATTCGTTCGGTCGTTTTATTAAATGCATTCATTCATTCATTCATTAAATAAATCTTTCAGTCATTAAATCTTTCAGTCATTCCTTCATTCATTCATTCATTCTTTCGTTTCTTCATCCTTTCACCTATTCTCTATTTAATTCTTTCATTCCTTCCCTTCTTCACTCACTCATTCATTCACTCACTCATTCATTCATTCACTCATTCATTCATTCACTCATTCATTCATTCAGTCTGTCGTGTTAAACGGATTGGCTCTACAGTTTTTTTGCATAACAGGTCAGTTTAATACATTCGTCAGTCAGATACAAGATGATACCTGCATCGGCTGTATACATATAGGCTAACCCGCGTGTGTATCCTATACGAGTGAGAAGTAAGTAAGTAGACGGGTGCAATCGTGAGGTGTCACACGACATAATACACGCGTGTTGTGTACACACGTGTTCTTCACGCAGTCGGTCGCCGCCGCACTGTGGCGCTAATGCGCTAATTTATGTTGCGCTATGCACGCGGTCATTAAGTGGACAGTGTCCAGGCTGTGTCCGGCTGTGTCCTGTTGGCTCCGGGCCAGATGTGGTCATCCACAAGGCCAGCAGTAGCGCCCGCTCGACATAAAGGAACCGCGCTCCGTGACCGCGGCTGTGAATGACTGCGAATTGTTCCAACTACCTCCCTCGTGTCGTCGCACCTCAACCCCGTTCCTCTGCTCCCAACAGTCACCCTCTCCCTTTTGTTCCTACACACAACTCCTCTCTCTCTCTCTTTCGGAGCTGTCTCTTTTGGGAACGTCTGCAGTTGCATGCATGGACTCAATCTGTTCACATGTCGGATTGCACATGCACACGTACATGCAGGCGTACACATCCGTATAAAATATGCATACAACTTACACATACATATCTATAATTGTATATGTATTATGTATATAATATTATATATATATATATATATATATATATATATATATATATAGCTACGCGATTGTACTGCACACACAAACACTTGCGTAAGTATTTACACTACGTTCAAAATATACGCATGTGTACAAGAATGCGTGATATCTTACAAACATAATTTTAGGAATCAATGCGTATTCAGGTTTTTACACATAATTATATGTGTAGCCTCTATGCGCACATATATTGCGAGTATTATATACCGGTATTATTATACACATTATGTATATATATATAGATATATATATATATATATATATATATATATTCATTCATATAGGCAATGGCGAAGACTTGGTCCTGGCTTGGGGGGGGAAGAGCGAGTGACCAAAGGCCGATTGCCGAGTAGGGTCTGGGTCTGGGAGGGGATGTGCCTCTTCCCATTTCAAATTTTTTTAATTTTCACTCTGCAATGGTAGCATTTTAAGTTGCCATTTTGACGAAATTGCTCA
>OX457043.1:45523752-45638752 GCA_949752735.1 Lumbricus terrestris
AGAGGCAGGGAGAGTCAGAGAGAGAGAGAGAGAGAGAGAGAGAGAGACAGACACACAGACAAAGACAGAGAGAGAGAGAAAGAGAGAGAGTCAGAGGGAGAGGAAGGGAGTGTCACGCATATCTACACGTATATGCGGCATACAGATTGGGCAGAGAGAGACGTAGAGACCAACAGACAGAGACAGACAGACAAACAGAGAAAAACAGATAGACAGACGTAGGGATAGTTACTCAGGGAGAAAAATAAAGGGAGAAATAGTGAGGCAAAGGCTGCACGACTTCTGTGTACAGATCGTTGTTGGGTGGGAGTGGCGTTCTGAGATTTAGTGGGTTCGCGACTGGGTGCGCGAATCGGTGGGTGGGTGCATTGGTTGATGGGACAGCGGCGGGTGGAGGTGGGTGCGGTGGGGGGGTTCGATGTGTCCCTGGGGCTCGAATGTGATTGGTTTTGGCGTCGGAGAAAAATGAAATGTCGATGGATTTAGCGGAGACGGAGACAGATAAGGAAGCGGAGGATGAAGAGATGGAAAACAACACAACTGCTTCCATTGCAGAGAACATTGGCTGTCGCTTCATCATCATCATCATCATCATCATCATCATCATCATCATCATCATCATCATCATCGTTACTCAATTGAAGGAATGTGAGGCGCCTCTCACAGCATTAAAACCATCCTCTTGAATGATGACCTGGAAAGGTCGCTATATAAATCTCCGTATTGAATGAGTGAACGAACGAACGAATGACGAAACTATTCGGAGGCGCTCTGTGCGTGAAAGTCCCGAGAGAGTAAAAATGCTTCAAGCAGCGGGCAAGCAGATGAGGTCTGTAGCTCCGCCAGTCCGCCACTGATCGCACTCTGACGGTGCCAGTCCCAAGCCTGGATAATGGAGGAGGGCGATACTAATCAGCTTTTCTATGACACATGTAGTGTCGTTAAGCAGAAACGAGGACGAGCAGAAAAACTTCGAGCGTCAAGCTAAAGAAGGTGAAGGTCGTTTTGCAATGGTAATGACACTGCATGGGTTGAGATATGTATCAAGACGTTGGCATGCATGTTAACCCTTGTCGCTCCGTCCATCTGTGCTCTGGCCTTCCGTACTTCCGTTCTTCCATCCATCCCTGAGTATCTGTCCGTCCGTACAAACCTCCGTCTCTCCCTCTCTCGCTCCCTCCGTCCCTCCCTCTCTCGCTCCCTCCGTCCCTCTCTCCGTCCCTCGCTCTCTCGCTCCCTCCGTCCCTCACTCTGTTCCTCCCTCTGTTCCTCCCTCTCTTCCTTCCTGGTGAAAGAGTCAGACGAGGATTTCGTTTCATATAGATGACTTTCGAGCAGAAAATTCGATTTCACGGATTAGGAATTGCGTCGGATTCGATCCGGTTGTGAAAGAGTCGACTTCTTCTTTGATCTTCGATGCGACGAAACCCAGAGTCTCAGCTCTGCAGCAGGTGCATTACAGCGAAAGAGATTTAGCATTGGGCAGATATGAATATATATATAAATTATATACATATATATATATAATTTATGATATATATACATTATATATATATAATTTATTATATATTTATATATAATATAAATTTTATATATATAATTTATTATATATGCATGGACGGACGGATGAGTTGGTTGGTAGGTGAATGTGTGGATGGATAGATGCCTAACTGCATAGCGAGACAAACGTGAATATAGGAAATGGAAAAGTGAGAAGCAGTGGAATGATGGAGAAAAAGGGATGCAGGCATGAACGAGGCGAAGAGGAGATGTAAAAAATGTAAGAAAAGAAGGGATTGGAGAGGAAAGGAAGGAAGAAAGAGACGTATGGAAGAGTACGGAAGAGTATGGAAGAGTATGGGAGAGTATGGAAGAGTATGGAAGAGTATGGAAGAGTATGGAAGAGTATGGAAGAGTACACAGTGTTTGACGGAGAAAAGGAAGGAAGAGGATAAGGTATGGAGATTGGTAACAGGACAATTGTCCTAGAACCTGTGGAGAACGTATGAATGGAAGAGATGTTATAAAGAGAAGATTCTCTGTCTGTCTGTCTGTCTGTTTGACCTGCATGGATACATTTCAACAGTTGTTGAGCTTTTCACTCCAAACCTTGTGAAGTGAAGTGGGGTGGGGTGGGGAAGGGGGTGGATTGGGGTGGGTTGGGTTGGTGGGGTGGAGTGGGGTGTGGTGATGTGGGGAGGGGTGGGATAGGGTGGGTTGGGGTGGGCGGGATGGAGTGGGTGGAGTGGGTGGGTGGGTGGGAAGCGGGCGGCTGGGGAGCTGGCGGTTTGAGAGTCGGCAGTGAGGGTGGGGAAGTAAGGAATTGGCCGGGAGCGGGGCGAATCCTAAATTTGCCGGGCAACGCCGAATACCCCAGCTAGTAAAATATAACCAATGACCTTCAATGGGTTAAGAGTAGAGCGAGGAAAAGGAACGATAGGCAAAGGATGGAGCGAGAAAATATTGAAAAGATGGATGGAAAATTCAGAGTATAATTATAAGCTGCAGGAAAGAAGATCGAAAGAATCCACACAACAACAATGGATAGAAGGAAAATAATGGAATTTTGGAATGGACGAATCGCGGATGAAGGGTGGAGGGAAGAGAGAACGAAATGGAAAGGAGAACAAAGGAAGAGCGCATGGAGAGAATTGCATGCAAATAAAAAGCAGAGGAAACCAAAGACGGGGAACAAAGGAACGCGAGACAATGCAAACAGACAAATGGCAGATCGCGTTCGGAAACGGATTTGTTTTCATTCATTTCCGACGATAATTATTACGGCCAGCGATTTCCAATTCCGCTCAAGCGCTGCAATCATGGACGACACACACACACACACACACGCACACACACACACACACACACACACACACAGACGCACACGCACGCATACACACAAAAACACGCGCACACACATGCACGTGCACACACAATGCGTATACACACACATACACACACATATACAGTTATACACTCATGCACACACACAGACAAATACACGGATGCAAGCAAACAGGCAAGCATACAGCGCGTAAATGCAAATGCGCTCGCGTGGGTCATTATTACAACATTTGCTGCCGGAGATTGAACCTATATGGCTGGTGCGGAGCAATCACAGAATCCGAGGAAGGGGAGAGGCAGGGATGCCCGTGGAAAGGGATAAAGGAAGACGGAAGGAGGAGGGAGTCAGGAATGTCTGAGTGAAAACGATATGGAAATGGAAGAAGAGGTGGAAGCAGGGATAATGGGAGGCAGGAATATGAGTGGGAAAGGATGGATGGGGGTCTGCAGAAACTGGGAGAACATAGTAGTATGGAGATGGAATAAATATGCATCTGAAGGGATCCAGGGTAGCAGGGAAAGTGGAAGGAGGTAGGAGAGATGGAAGCAGGGTGAAGCAGAAACGGAATTAAGAGAATGCAGGGAGAGGGGTGGCTCAGGAAAAATAATGGGCACAAGAGGTAAAAAGACATTGGAGGTGAGCCACATGGAGTGGCGGAAAGAATGAAAAGAGCTGGAATGCATCATGGAGGAAGTAGCACAACGGGAAATGAAATTGGGATAAGGAGAGGGAGTTGGAGAGAAATAAATAGAGAAAAAATTATAGAGACAAAGGCATGGGCGCCCACGCATCGTGGGGGACACTTTACCCCACCCATGGAATATTGACATCTTTTTTTTAACTATACTACATTTGGGTTCTATATAGCAAATGTTTTGGTGCTAAAGCACTAAATAATGATATATCAACGATTAAACAGAGTGAGACGAAAAATTCGCAGTTAAAAACCTGTATGAAAAAATACCACGTTCTTCATATAGGCCCACCGAGAGGGAGGGGCAAGGGGGGGGAGCAAATGCCCAGGGCCCCGGCGACGTTTAGGGGCCAGGGCTACACTGATTATATTATTTTTCGTATGTTAATTGCAGGCGGCGGGCCTATAAAAGGCTATAATCACTTATGTGACTTAGTAGCGGTGGTGAAGGATATCACCCTCAGGGTCGAAGCCATAACACAGCCGCTATATAAATTTGCGATTACATTTACATTTACATTTACATTTACATTTAGTCCGTGTATACACAGGCTTGCTCGGCTATAACATAATTATTATGAAACGGATCTCCAGGACATTCGGGTAATTTTCCAGGCCATAAGGAAAGAGTATTTCCGAAGTCGCAGACAAAATGGAGACTATACATACTGCAGGATTATCCTAAACGATTTCCTGCAGTTAAATCCTGAACAGGTTGGTAGTTGATAAGACTACCATAATAATTACAATATTACTTGAAAATCAAATTCTTAACAGTAGGCCCTATAACAACTGATTAAAATCGTAAATGCATGAATTATCGTATACCCTACATGTCTCCACGTCCACACTTTTGATATTTCTATTTATTTTGTTTTAATTCGCTAAAAAGTCTACAGACAGTTTAGGGCCCGTGAATTCTTTGTCTATATATGGCCCGAATTTCTGTCGGCGGACCTGTTCACAGAACTTGACAGAAGTGATGTGCCCTCTATGTGAACGCGTACGGTACATAAAATGGATGACTAAAAAGTCATCAGATTTTATATACGGCAACTTGAGACATTTCTGGGAAGAATTTCGGACAAACGACTACAAAAATTCATCAGATTTTTTACCCGGCGAATAAAAGATAGTTTAGGGCCCGTGATTGCCCTGCAGGGGCCAGGAATTTCTGTCGGCAGCCTGTCTTCAAATCCTGCAGCTTTGCATTTTTAAAGCTGTTGCTGAAATGTTTTAGCTGCATCCATTGTCTTTTGTCTTTTGTCCAATCCAGCAAAAATATCTGCGGCCGAACATGGACAATTGTTCCACAGACAGACAAGAGACAGACAAGAGACAGACAAGAGACAGACAAGAGACAGACAGACGGACGGACAGACAGACAGACAGAAAGACACACAGGTAGACAGAGGAGATAGAGAGATAGCGAATGAGAGACAGTGACAGACAGATGGATACAAATAAACAGAGAGACAGACAGAGAGATAGCGAAAGAGAGCACAGAGACAGAGAGACAGACATACAGGCAGGCAGAGATACGGACAGGGAGCTAGCGAAAGAGAGAGACAGAGACAGACAGACAGACAGACAGACGGACAGAGGCAGAGACAGACGTACATCAGCAACTATCGACCGGGGACCTGGGGTTGCCATTTTGGAAGCGAGTATACAGGCGCCGGTGCAGTGTGGATGAAGCTGGCATTATTCGCATCCGAAGAGAGAGAAAAGGATGAGCATAAAAACGCTGGTCGAACGGAGGACTGTCATGGTCCCTGGCTAGCGTCTATCATAACGCCGCTTTCGAGTCGGTGAGGGTTGGGAGGAGCAGGAGGAGGAAGAAGAAGAAAGGGAGGGAGGGACCGAGGGAGAAAGGAGAAAGAGAGGGAGGAAGATCCGGAGATAGTGACAAAATATGGCGCATGCAGGGTCTGCAGGGAGAAGGAACAAGTGAGAGAATGCGGGGGAATGAGAGTACATTATGAACGACTGATAGACGTGGGCCTACAGATAGACAGACAGACAGACAGACAGACAGACAGACAGACAGACGGACAGATAGACAGACAGACAGACAGAGAAATAAAGAAAGACAGAGAAAAACAGAGACAGAGACAGAGTGAGAGAGAAAGAAAGATAGAAGGAGACAGATACAGAGAGTGGTGCCTGCTCTGTTCTGTGTCGTGGCGATGGAAATCATAATTGCAGGCTCTCGGATAAAGCCGTTAAGAACGGAGGCATGGAAAACAAACAGCTCGAATAACAGAGTGGGAAGGTCGGAGAAGGAGGAGGAGACGGAGATAGAGCAGGAAAAGAGGATGAGGAGGAGAGGTAGGAGGAGGAGAAGGAGTAAAGAAGAGAAGGAGGAGGAAGAGGAGATGAGGGGGAGGAGAAGAAGAAGAAGAAGAAGAAGAAGAACAACAACAAAGCAGGAATAAGAATAAAAACCACAGGAACAATAAGATAAAAAAAACAAAGAACATGAAGAGGAAAATGAAAGGAGCAAGATACCAACAGAGAGAACACAGAGCAATAGAGACAGAGACATGCAGAGACAGACAGAGACAGACAGAGACAGACAGAGACAGACAGAGACGTGCACTGAACGAGAGACAATATGCGATCGCAGAAGAGACGACACAGACAGATGGAAATGGGCGGAAAGATAGCAAAAGGAGTCTTGCGCATTCGCACAGCAGCATGGAGACAATTAGAGAGACAGAGGAATTAAGGAACGTTGTATATACATGTATGTAGGGAGGAGTATATGGATGGAAGGAGGAAGAGAGAAGATGAAATCAAAAGCAAAGAGATTGGCAGATGGCTCATGAGACAGATGATTAAAGTCGGAAATAATTGGAAGACGCAAATCCTTCCCCCTCCCACCCTCCCCCCACCCAGATCGATGCCACACTCTCCCCCTCCCCACGAAGAATAATTTTCTCCGTGAAAGATTTTGGAATATTTTATTGACAAAATGCATCGCATAGCTCACCCTGGAGGACTCGGGGAGGGTCTGCTTCTGTTTTCGACAAGCAGGGCAGAGCACAAAAGGGAGAGGGAGAAAGAGAGGGAGAGGGAAGATTGCCCCCAACCCCCATTAGATGGAGGGTTCAAGCAACGACTAGAAATCGCGACCCCGTTAAAGGGGTCGTAAAGAAAATGTCCCCCGGTCGTTAATTCTCGTCACACTGTCCAAAGGTCGAGAGCCAGGTCAACAGTGTGTCTACGTGTGTCTACGTGTGTCTGCGTGTCCATGTGTGTCTATGTGTGTCTGTACGTGTCTATGTGTGTCTATGTGTGTCTATGTGTATGTGTGTATGCGTTTCTGTGTGTGCCTGCCTAAATCTCTTTGTTTCTATGCTTCTGTCTGTCTGTCTGTCTGTCTGTGTGTGTGTGTGTGTGTGTGTGTGTGTGTGTGTGTGTGTGTGTGTGTGTGTGTGTGTGTGTGTGTGTGTGTGTGTGTGTGTATACATGCCTCTCTGTGCTGTGGTGCAAGTGTGTGTTCCTGCGAGCAGTGGGTGGAATGACTTGGTGTACGCATGGATGGATGAGAGGTGTGTGATTGGTGTGCGGGTGGGTGTTGTCTGGCATCGCGGCAGATTCATCGAGGTCAATTTGGACGAATGACCGTTGACTCGCTTGACCAGACAGAAGATCAGACTGACCAAGAAACAATGGCCGAGCAAAGGTGGAGCATTGTAGAACAACTTATGGGTCTCTCTGTCTGTAGGTCGTAACCTTTATCTCCATCTTCTTCATCGCCCTGTCAACGGTCTTCTTAAGCATAGCATAGCGTAGCCTGTTAGGCTACATAACATGGCATATATAGCATAGCAGAACATAGCAAAGCATGACAAAGCAAAAACAACATGGCATAATATAGCGTAGCCTGTACTAGCATGGCATATAATTATAGCATAGCAGAACTTAGCAAAGCATGACAAAGCACAGCATGGCATGGCATAGCATAGCATAGCAAAGCACAACATGGCATAGCATAACATAGCATAGTAAAACGCGGCATGGCATAGCATAGCATAGCAAGACACAACATGGCATAGCATAGCATAGCACAGTGGCGCCCGCAGGATATTTTTCTTGTACGCACAGAAATTTTCGAAGGAGGGGCGAACAGAGAAAATTTTTCGTTAGGTCGCCGAAAAAACTGATGACCTTTTTTTTTAGTCATCAAACCTAGAATTTCCCAAAAACATACCTTCTGGGTCATCGCGCTGTACGCACTTACGTATGTGCGTACGTCTGCGGGCGCCGCTGCTGTACGCACTTGCGTAAGTGCGTACGCCTGCGGGCGCCGCTGGCATAGCCTAGCAAGACACAACATGGCATAGCATAGCAAAACACAACATGGCATAGCATAGCATAGCAAAAAACGAGATGGCATAGCATAGCATAGCAAAGCACAGCATGGTATAACATAGCATAGCATAGCAAAACACATCATGACATAGCATAGGATAACATAGCATGGCATAGCATATCATAAAAGAGTATAGCATAGCAGAACATAGAATGGCATAGCACGACATAACCTACCACAACATAGCATTACCTATACAACAACAACGTAGCTTAATCTAACAAAGCATAGCATTACATTCCACAACATACATGTATAATAGTCTATCACAACATAGCATAACATAGCACAACACAACATAACGCAGATGTGCTTATGTATGTATGTATGTATGTATGTATGTATGTATGTATGTATGTATGTATGTATGTATGTATGTATGTATGTATGTATGTATGTATGTATGTATGTGTGTATGTATGTATGTATGTATGTATGTATGTATGTATGCATGTATGTATGTATGTATGTACATGTATGTATGTATGCATGCATGCATGTATGTATGTATGTATGTATGTATGTATGTATGTATGTATGTATGTATGTATGTATGTATGTATGTACATGTATGTATGTATGTATGTATGTATGTATGTATGTATGTATGTATGTATGTATGTATGTATGTATGTATGTATGTATGTATGTATGTATGTATGTGTGCAGGTCGTAGCCTTAATCTCCGTCTTCTTCATCGTCCTATCGACCGTCTCCCTCACGCTCAACACCCTCCCGGCCCTCCAGGGCAAGGACAAGAGCGACCACCCGACGGACAACGAGCACCTGGCCACCGTCGAAGCAATCTGCGTCGGCTGGTTCACCCTCGAGTACCTCCTGCGCCTCTGGGCGTCGCCCAACAAGTGGAAGTTCCTCAAGGGCGCCCTCAACTTCATCGACATCCTCGCCATCATGCCCTACTACGTCTCGCTCGTCCTGCACGAGTCGAACATCGGCTCGCACGGCTCCGAGCAGATCCAGAACGTCCGCCGGGTGATCCAGATCTTCCGCATCATGCGCATACTACGCATACTCAAGCTGGCGCGCCACTCCACTGGTCTGCAGTCGCTCGGATACACGCTCCAGCGCAGCTACAAGGAGCTCGGTCTCCTGATGACGTTCCTCGCCATCGGCATCCTCGTCTTCTCCAGCCTCGCCTACTTCGCGGAGAAGGAGGAGAACGCCGACATGTTCTCCAGCATCCCGGAGACGTTCTGGTGGGCGGCAATCACCATGACGACGGTCGGCTACGGTGACGTCTATCCGAAGACCGTCTGGGGTAAGCTGGTCGGCGCCGTCTGCTGTATCTGCGGGGTGCTCGTCATCGCCCTGCCCATACCCATCATCGTCAACAACTTTGCCGACTTCTACCAGGACCAGCTGCGCCGCGAGAAGGCCATCAAGCGCCGCGACGCCCTTGAGAGGGCCAAGCGAACCGGAAGCATCGTCTCGCTGCCCAACATCAAGGACACTTTCGCCCGGAGCATGTCCTGCATCGACCTCGTCCTCGCCCAGGCCGCGTCCGAGGCCAGCCGCGCCATCGGACTCATCGCCACCCGCTCCACCACCGCCACTGTCCCTGGCCCAGGACTCGCCGGAACCGTCGTACAGGAACACGACGACGAAACCGAAACTGGACCAGGTTTTGCTTCTGGGAACGGACCATCCGACGAACGAAACGGGTCCGGACTGGTGGTGGAAGAGGAGGAGGAGGAGGAGGAAGAAGAAACGCGACTCGGAGACGTTGGAATATCGTTCGTCTTCGGATGCGAAAGTGGACTTGTCGAAGGCGGATGTGGAGATGATGGAACCGGAAGCGGAAGTAGACTCTTAGACGTCGACGCTGATGTTGTTGCTACGGACGATGGGAAATTGGGGGAGTTGCCGTGGGGTGGAGGGGAGAAGGTGAACGACGACGACGACGACGACCTTGGAAGATGGAAGAGCGGTGAGGATTACGAAGAGCAAAGAAGAGATTGCGACGAAGCGGAAGGAGGAGAAGGAGAAGGAGGAGGAGAACTGGATGTCAAGGTTAGACGATGGATTAAATTCGGAATTAGGTGAGGATGGAAGAGTCGAGTGGAAGGAGGGAATGGAGACCCAGATGGATGGATGAATGGATGGATGGATGGATGGATGATTGGATGGATGGATGGATGAATGGATGGTTGGATGGATGGATGGATGGATGATTAATTGATAATGGATGGATGAACGGACGAACGGATGGATGGATGGATGATGGATGGATGATGGATAAATGGACGAACGGACAGACAGACAGACAGACAGACAGACAGATAGACAGACAGACAGACAGATAGATGGATAGATGCATACATACATAAGACGGAATTCCGAATGATAGCAGACAATATTCATCTGCTTTTCCACCAGCAAGCATGTCTGTCTGCATGCCTTCTTGCCTGCTCATCTGTCTATGTGTCTGTCATGACTGTGTCTCTGTCTGCCTGCCTGTCTGTCTGTTTGTCTGTCTGTGTGTTTGTCTGTCTGTCTGTCCATCTGTCATGTCCATCTGCCTGCCTGTCTTTCTCTCTTCCACCTTACCTGTCTGTCTGTCTGTGTGTATGCAATGTCTATCTGTCTGTCTAGCTGTCTGTCTGTCTGTGTATTTGTCTGCCTGTCTGCCTATCTGGCATCTCCATCTGCCTGCTTGTCTATCTGCCTGCCTGTCTTTCTCTCTTCCACTTTATCTGTGTGTTTGCCATGTCTATCTGTCTGTCTATCTATCTGTCTGTCTGTCTCTGTATGTATGTACGTATGTATGTATGTCTGTCTGTCTGTGTGTATGTCTGCATGTATGTATGTCTGCTGGCGATGTAGATGCATTTTCATTAGTCCTCCTGTCTCTGCCTTGGATTCAACCTTTAAGCTCCTTCCTCTTCTTCTTCTTCTTCGTCCGGTTCAACGGCCATTGATCGATGGCCGCAGTAGCAGACGACCCTAATGAATATTCACGACGACTGCCTCATGCATATTCAAGCAGTACAACTTTGCATAATTAATACGTAATTATTTTCCTCCTATAGACTACATTTTGTGCTCTCGTGTTTTGCATAAATTATTGATAGTTCAGCTAAAGATTAATGTCTCACTCAAGTTCAAAAGCAAAACTTAAAATGTCAGAATTTTATATTCAATCCAGTCAAATGTAAACAGATGAAAATCAAAAATAATATTTTTTTAGTTGTCGCGCTCAAATTGCATTTATTGATTTTCTGACAACTGGTGCGACATTAAATGTAACTCGTAACGTAACATTAGGTTTTTAAGCGGTTAAGAAACATAAGAACGAAAGTCGTAACGTAGACTAATGTAGGCCTAGGGCTTTTACGTAGGCTATAGTTAAGAACAAACTATAATAATTATGGCCTGATCAAAAAAGTTGGTGGAGTATATATAGGCGGTCATTCTGCACAGAGAGATAGTCTGAAGAAAGTAGGCCCATTATTTTTTTTTAAAAATCCTATGAGGTGGCCATCCTCTTCCTCCTTTTACTCGTTCTCCCTCTCCTCCTCCGTCTCCTCCTCTTTCACCTTCTCTTCCTCGTCCTTTCGTTGTCCTCTTCGTCCTCCTTCTTGTCCTCCTCTTTATCGTCCTCCTCGTCCTCTACTTGTCCTCCTTCTCCTCGTCCTCCTCTTCCTCCTTCCCCTCCATTATCCGCCGCCTCCTCCTACTGCTTCTTCTCTATCTCAGGTTCCCTAGTCCGCTTCTTCCTCGTCCTCCTCCTCGTCCTCGTCCTCCTCTTCCTCTTCCTCGTCCTCCTCTTCCTCCTCCTTCTCAGGTTCTCTTCCTCTTCCACGTCCTCCTCTTCCTCGTCCTTCTCCTTCTCATGTTCTCTTCCTCCTCCTCCTTCTCCTCAGGTGCTCCTCCTCCTCCTTCTCCCTCAAAGGTTCTCCAGCTCCTCCTACTCCTCCTCCTACTCCTCCTCCGTCTCCTCCTCCTACTCCTCCTCCTTTCCCATTATCACTCGCGACCCTGCAACCTGCGGCATCTGTACCGTAACCAAATCCACCGGCGTTGCCTTACTGTCAGCCTGCCAAACAGGAGACCATTATTCTTGTACTAATCTGATGTAGTATAGGCATAAACCTGCTTGTATTTCTGTTTGTACTCGAGTACAGCAACTCGAGGAGACCTACCCGTTTCTCTTGGTCGTTAACTCTTGCACCCTGGACAGCGGTCATCACTCCTCATATTTTTTAAAGCAATTTTAACTGAATGCACGTAGCAGTGAAGAAATATGTAGCTCCCAGTTCTTGCGTTAGACATGTGTGATTGTATACGTTGTATATACATTATACATACAGTATATGATTACGTACCTGATTACACTTGAGACCTAAGTATTTGAGGCGTGTAAGTGCTTGATATCTATCTATGCATTTGCGACCAAAAGAGACTAGGGGAGGGTGCCCCAAGACGGGACGATTCGCAGTATTTCCTCCAAATCACCTTTGCTGATGATACTACATATTCGCTACTTCTTCCTTCCTTTAAACTGATCCTTTAACCACCATCTGACAAGCAATTTGCAAGAAAACAATGTATGACTTAACCGAAAAAATGAACTTTTGTTGACCTACAAATCGTCCCATCTTGGGCACCGGGGTGCCCAAGATGGGACATTAAAATATCAAATTCTTTTCCCATGTTAAACATCTTAATTTAATTTATCAACTTCAGACGATTGATGATTTCACTGTGAACAAGCAGTTTTAGCACATGCATCGTCATCGCACTGTTCTCACCAAACAGGACAAGGCTGAATTGACAAATGGGGGGAGGGATCCCACATCGAACGAGCACACGAGAAAATGAATTATAATACACAACACTAGTTAGCGCAGCCATGACCACTAATTGAGTGCGTGGTCTAAAGCTTGAATGCACCGACCTATATAATATCCTGACTAAGAAATTGTTTTGCTGTGCATACTGTACAGCTGGTGTGTTGCGGGTGCCCAAGATGGGACGAGTAGTTCACCATTGGGATATGACGTGTGCCCAAGACGGGACGCGTCCCGTCTTGGGCACACCAAGCATGTCCCATCTTGTGCACTCTATGCATGATGTGTGAACGCATCAATTTTTGATGTAAACACAACGTATTATCGCTCATCTCAAAATACATGCGTTAGGTAACATATTTTACTGTGTCTTGCCACCAAACACGTTTCAAAATGTGTCCGTACAGTGATGACTTTATGCGATTATTTAAACTCGCAAAATCTTAAGCTAACTAGCTCAAAAGAAAAAATGCTTATCTGTATATCGGATATCGTCAACACAGGAACTGAAACTCGTACATACATAGCCGAGGTAATCGTCGATTCATTGAAGGCTAATAAGAAAGAAACGCGCAAAACGACTGCGAGAAAACTGAATCGTCTCATCTTGTGCACCGTCCCGTCTTGGGGCACCCTCCCCTATAAATAGTTGCGAGCTAAGTACTTGAGAGTTCAACTCCGCCACTGGTTGTTCTCTGCCAGTGCCAGTCCCAAGCCTGGATAAAGGAGGAGGGCGACACTAATCATCTTTGATATGGCAGTGTCGTTAAACATGTAACAAGCCTACCTGAGAGTTGAGACTTATAAGGACTCGCAAACCAATGACTTGAGATCTAAGCACTTGTTGTTTAAGTACTTGAGTTGGGACTTATACCTCAGCACCTAAGACCTAAGTACTCAAAACATATAATTTTCTTGAGACCTAGGCACTTCATAGCCTATACCTATAGATTATAGACCGATTATATAGATTGAGACTGAAGTACTTGCAACATACTTAGGCGCTTGAGATATCTCTGGTGTTTAGTCCTTCTTAATAGGCCTCTCTTTCTCTCTGTCTTAGAGCTGTAATTGATTTGGAATCGACTCTGACTTTAAATTCCTACAACTTAGATTTGGCCCAACACACAGGCTAATGCCGTAGCCTGTGAATAAGCTGGTTCCCACGTTAGATTTTCTACTGCTGAAGAAGCAACTTCTATTATAATAGACCCATTTTAATATAACAACTCCATACCGAGGTATTATTCTGAATAAACATGGTCCACATATGGAAGGGCAAGATGTATATAATACTATATATACATTGTATATATATGCATGTATGTATGCAATCATATGCTGTATGTATAATGTATATACAACACATGTTGCATGCATAACTAAAGGCGTGTGTAGCAGTGACTTTATTTGATGTCTATGCACGAAAGTATACGATCAGCAATAATGGCTAAAGAGATAGAAGTATGGGTATATTATATATTATATATATCATATAATTATATTTGTGTATATATACACAGTCTAAGGATTGTGTATACACACATCTAGATCTATATAATATGTTGTATATGGAGTCAATTTTCTTAATGTCTTTAGACCAACAAAAGTCATCGGTCACTGGAAGAACTGTTAAGAGAAGACGAGAACTCGATTGAATAGAAGAAGGAAGTCAGTGCAACTTGAAAGCAGGTTGTTTTCAGTCCTTGGACAAAAATTAATAGTCACATGTCTGCATACATATATGTATATGTATACATGCATATGTATATATATTGTAAATCTGTATACATTTCTGTATACATAGCCTAGGTTATGATGGTACTGCAATTATTTTTAAAACTTCATCACATAATTAGGCTACGTCTGAACGCTTTGACATCCCATTTATGCATAGTCCCTGTTCCTTCCACATCCTCCAACTCCTATATATGTCAAGGGCGCATATAGGATTTTTCGAAGGGGGGCTATAATTTTCGGTCTTGAGGCAGGGAAAAAATTTCGTCTTGGTCGTCGAAAAATCTGATGACCTTTTTTAGTCATTTAGGCCTATCTCCATTTCCCAAGAAAAAGTTATAAAGATACCATTTTATCCGCCAAAATACCAGACTTCGTGGTTGTGGCGTTGGTGTGGGGAGGGCCTACGGAATTACTTATTACTTTCCGAGCCAGAATAGCTGGTCAAAAATAAAGATATTTCTAATTGGGGCCATGGCCGGATTGGCCACTGAATCCGCCCCTGATATATATATATAATATATATTATAAATATATGCATATACATGTATATATGTATATATAATATTCCTCCTAAATTCTTCAAAACAACTAGAACACTATATATAGGTTCAGCGGCGCCCGCAGACGTACGCACATACGTAAGTGCGTACAGCGCGATGACCCAAAAGGTATGTTTTTGGAAAATTCTAGGTTGATGACTAAAAAAAAAAGTCATCAGTTTTTTCGGCGGATAGAAAAGGGTATGTTTTGGGAAATTCTAGGTTGATGACTGATGACTAAAAAAAGAAGGTCATCAGTTTTTTCGGCGACCTAACGAAAAATTTTCCCTGTTCGCCCCTCCCTCGAAAATTTCTGTGCGTACAAGAAAAAAATCCTGCGGGCGCCGCTGTATAGGTTATAAGTTATGCGAGGGTCGCCTGCTTCGAGTGTGACGATGATTTATGCGTTGTCCGAGAGCAGTCAGACTGACGCACATACAGACAGCCTGACAGACGGACAGCACAAGCTTACAGACAGACAGAGACAGACAGTCATGTAGACAGACAGGCAGACAGACAGACAGACAGAGGATTGCTATATATGAAAATCTAATCTATTAAATGTTTTCTCTTTGTAGATGCAGCTTTTTTAATATTGGCGAGCGAACAAGATTGGAAGATTCTGATACTGCAGGATCAGCGCAGTGCATGTTCTGCAAGCAATCCAGGATCTCTGGAGGTCGAGTTAGGCAATCGGACGTCAACTAATTTGACGAATAGCGTAGACGGAAAGTGAATGCCGGGGAGAAGTTCTGCTCAATTCCTACTTGTAATACTAGCAATAACGGTGAATTACATTTACAGGAGCAGCAGTCTGTTAGGTATACTTGAAGCCAGCCGGCTATCGGTTAATTCGGTTTAAGAAACAGTTTTATCACGAAAGCTTTTTTTGTCAGATGAATTGAAGTCGATCAAGTGACGCTCTAGCAGCTCTATTATAAGCCTTGACCGTTCCAGTATTTCCATGAGCACTAACTAGGCCCATGAGGACTTTACCATGGGTCCTAAGAAAGACTGGGGTTGAGCCCACAGCCCCAGCGATTCTCACCCTGGCGCTAAGTCGCTATAGTATACGGTAGAAAATGATGATAATTATAAAGTTTGATAGGCAAAGAATTGTATGGTAGTCTACAAGACGCCCAGCTGTCCTACTGTTCATTTTACGGGGTGGGGGTGGGGTAAAGCTGAGCCAACCTTGTGAAGCTATAGGCCTAACGGGTATCGAACCCACATCCTTCTTATTTTTCTGCCAGTACGTTTTCACTCAACAAACACGTCACTGAACGTTAGACTTTCATGGTGAATGGTATAATTGTATTCTTCGGATTATTCAAGAACAATCAATCGATCGATCAATCGATCAATCAGCCAATCAATCAATCAATCAATCGATGGATCAATCAATTGATCAATCAGTCAATCAACCAATCAATCAATCGATCAACCGATCAATCAATCAGAATTTTTATAGCGCCGCTGCGGCCCTTCAAGACACCTACTCAGAGGCGCTCCCGGCCGAGATCGGGCGAAAAAACTGTCTTCAACAGTTCGTGAAACTGAGAACAGTTTTGGGAGGCGTCGCATTGTCAAGAGAAGTCCATTCCAGGTTGTTGGACCAACCATGGAGAAAGAACGGCTCTGCATTGTCGCAGAACAAGTGAAAGGAACCATTAAGTAGGCCTACAGAGATGAATTCACTCTGCGCACTACAAATAGCCTGCATGTAGGCCTATAGTCTCTCTACCCACTCTGCTTTGTGGGAATTGTGGCAATATATCTCGACCCATGTATGGATTGGGGAATAAGAAGTTTCAAAGTAGCCAGTAGAAACTAGAGTATGCAACACGTTCAATTAAAGTAGATTTATTATATTCAATTTAATTGTATGTAATTACATTGCTTTACTATATTCAATTGTAATAATTATTGTAATTCAGTTTAATTGTATTTGTTGAATTTTTAAAACATTTTTCGCATTTTATGTTATAGAAAATGGGGCTAGCCTATATGCGTTGTATTCAGTCTAAATGCGCTACCAATAACATTGTGTGGCATACATGTAGGCCTACCGGTAGCTGACTTGTCCGTACAGTGTATGCCTAATTGACTTGTTTGGAATATTCGCAGAGACTTGCTCAAGTAATAACTGCACCACAACGGTATTCTGATAACTGGAATTTTGTTTTATTTAGCAGTTAACTGCAGTTGGGAAGTTTGACGTCGAATGTGCAGCTGTTGGCATTTCCGAATATAGTTATTACGGTCTGATTTTAATAATTACGACATGCCGACTTAATTTCATGATTATTCAAAAAATATATATAGTTTCTCTTCTTAATTTACTTCTGCGTATAGTTGAATACTTGTGCCTAGATTTCTCTTAATTGTGTACGAACAATAATTCATGGACAAACTCTTCTCGTGGTCAAGTGCAGGCCTAGCAACAACAGCTCTTAGCATAAACATGCAGGTAGTAACAATAACACTTTTTTCCTTTCAAGCTCACACTGTTCAAGCACGAGTGCACAACTACTATATACAAATTATACATTCAGCTCTTCCTGGTTTTACATATAAATAATTATGCCTAACATCTGTCCCGCGTATGTGGATATTGGCGTTTAGTACATGTTTATTTATAAGGTCAACAAAAAATTTGGAAGTGAATACCTATGGGTGGTATAGCCTAATTATTAGACCCTATAGACTACTGCCTAACTGCACATATGCACTTAAAAAACAAGTCACGATTCATATGTGTAAGGATAGTAGACCTAGAGAATGAGTTTACAAAATATCATTGTGAGAACTGAGAAGTAAAAACCTACATATCAATCCTGGTAAGACCCGTGAGGAGATGGCCTGGCCTCCCTGCTGACGACCAACAATATCCTAGTAATGGTAACGGCGATCCACCACTGTCTGGTCTCTGGCAGTGCCAGTCCCAAGCCTGGACGACGGAGGAGGGTGCAACGCTAAAGAACTTTGTTATCACACAGTGTCGATCGCTATAGATGTGAAACTCCTATACTACGGCCACTTTCGAAAGAGTGATAAGCGTAATCGTAATCTACAATTTTCTAAAGCGCCACTCGAAAGCGAAGCGCGGGGCACCAGCTTATTCACGAGCGCTGCGTTGAGTCAAAAGGGTTGTCCGTATATCCGTAATAGTAGTCCGTGGTGGTCCGGATCGAGTTACCATAGGATCAGAGGGGCGGAACAGCTACTGTAGAAGGCGGGTGTCGTCTGAGCCGGGAATTGGAGGGTGGAGGGATCAGATGAGACAGGGTAAGAGTCATGGAAAAGGAGATCTCTTCAGTTTCGAATGAAAAGCCCGAGGTGTGATGGATAGAGGAGCCAGAGGAAGGTGATGGTGTGTGGTTAGTAGTGATGGTGGAGGAATTGAAAAAATCAGGAGGCAGACCATTCCAAAGGCGTGGTGCTGAGTTGGATATGGCTCGGTTGAAGAACTTGAGATGACTTGTGACCGGCGGTTGAGAGAGAGTAAGACAGGTGGATGATCGGGTAGAACGGGTTGGCTGGATGGTGAACAGTTCGCGAATCTATTGGTCTGCAGCTTAGCAGGATGGACTGTCAATTGAGACAGGTTGGGCGTTCAATTTTCAAATTCCCGCCAGAGCAGAATCTGTTTCTAGGCATATACTACCTGCGCCTATACTCGGCTACAAAAATATTGAAGGGAAGATCAGACCATGCATGAGAAAGAACTGGCTACCGGTGCTCATCTGCCGAGAATAGAAAAACCATGGCTGACCCAGGACTATTAGTCAATGGAGCATTTTCTCCTCTTCTCTAAAAGTGTTGATCTTCTAATTCAAGCAAAATGCGACTCAGTTGGGTTGAACAATGAACAATAATTACTCTGAGCAGAGAGTCAAATGGAACCACACTACTCCTAGGCATAGAGGTTGTAACACTGAACTCATCTGTACGCATGTGTACAACTGTACAATGTACAATTGTACATATATCTTTAAAGGCAAAACTGCAACTGTACAAAAAACGCTGCTCTCTGACATTGGCATAAAACTTTCACATTCGCATTTGTTCCATTGTTCACGGTATGAAACATGAGCAAAGTGTCTAATAAAAATTCACAGCCAAAACTCAATAAATCTAGGCCCACAACAATCGGAAAACGCCAGCCAGCTCACTTTATTTAAAAACAAAACTTCACCCAAGGCGTGCAGGCATACGTCAGTTTTAAAATGCATAGTCTTTAAATGAAGCCACAACGAGCTACTCGATTAATTACAGCAAACTGTTTGTGCAAATATATCACATCAGTAGATGTCAAAAAATTATTTCCTTTGCCAGAAGATTGCAACCAAGGACAAGCATATATATATATATATATATATATATATATATATATATATATATATATATATATATATATATATATAATATGCATATATATACATAAATTATGTATACAAGCGCACTACATAAACAAGGCACCTTCTCAAAATGAAACCCAAATGAGTTATTTGCGCAACAGTAAAGTTGAATATAATAAAGACGGCTGAGGTCGATAGATAATTCACGATGCATTTTTTCAATCATCTTTGCTACACCAAAATATATTCGTTCGTAGGAGGGTTTCAGTGTACTCAGACAGACATAGCCAGGCATGGGCGGAGTTTATCAGGGGCTAGGGGGCTAAGCCCCCCAAGAAGACCCAGATTCATATTTTTTTACCGTGTAAATGGTATCTTTTCCCGGGCTTAGCCCACCCCCAAGAAGGCTTTAGCCCCTCCAAGAACGAAAACCAAACTCCGCCCATGTAGCCAAGATTTACAGCTTAGAAAAAAATTTAATGATAAACTGCAAAGTGCAGGATAACATAACGTTAAACTACAAAACAACAACCAGACTAAAAAAGCAAATTCAGAATATAATTGACAGCAGCTGGATCAAATCTATACTACCATTGAACACAGTTTACATGCAGGAAGCAACTCCGGAGTCGGACACTTTGGAGCGGACAATCCGGAGCGGACAATCCGGAGCGGACAATTCGGAGCGGGCAATTCGGAGCAGACAATTCGGAGCGGACAATTCGGAGCGGACAATCCGGAGCGGGCAATTCGGAGCGGACAATTCGGAGCGGGCAACAGTTAACATCAGTTAAGATAAGGCACAGTAGGTAAGAGCTCCCTTTAGCACTGCACGGTCCACTCTGACTTCTCTTACGCTGGTCTCAAAACTCTCTGTGCTGGGACCAGGCAGGCATGCCTCTGAGTATATTAGTAGTCTTCAAAGGTGCTACATAAATCCTCTTAATCAATGACTAAGTGTAAGGCAAGGTACAGAAAGTGAATGAAAGGTAATCTTACGTTAAGTGATGGTAATTTCAGTTACAGTAAGGTGATTAGCAAATTAGGGTAAGATACAACAATAAATTCTTACCTACAGCACAAGATGTAGCCTAGACATAGGACACCTACGGGCATTGAGCCTATGGTTGTTGTTGATGATGATGATGATGATTAATTATATTTAAAGCTGCACAAAGAAAACATCAGTTGACATCGAGATGCGAAACCAGAAGGGACAACAAGTCCATTCCGTTTACAGAGTCATCCAGGTTTTTTATTATGTTAGAATGAATGAATGAATGAATGAATGAATGAATGAATGAATGAATGAATGAATGAATGAATGAATGAATGAATGAATGAATCGGGTTCTCGGGGAATATTAAATTCTCCTCAGGAAATATTAAGTTCTCATAAAAGTACATCAAATTATCCTCCTCCTCATGTATAAAATAAGCAAGTCTGAATAAGCTGAACGTGTGGTGAGATACGAATTCAAAACGTCTACCAGTTGTAATTGTAAATGAACAAAAAGACCATTATCTTTAAGTAAAAAACTAAAAAATAAACTACAATAAGCAGGTTTTCTTTTTGCAACACAATCTGCGACCATCACCGATGACACCAGGACCAAGTAACACCGATCAATTATTACGATATGCACCACCTCAAAGGTGATCAGTGATCACACCCTGAATAGATCTGCAATATTATTTACATTCATAATTTTCACAAAAATGTATCATTCAAAATTGTCCTTGTTATCGTCAGGCTACTATAGTTTAGTACAAAAAAGTTAATTTACATCCACCAGGCAAAATACAGAAAAATTCAAATTGCATGCTTTCAAAAGTAGGTGATGCACAAAATATCTATACTTTTTTTAAATTTTCATAAAATGTAGTTTCACGAAATTGTGACTGTTAATGCGAAAACCTGTAAAGGGTGGGTAAGTATCAAAACGTGGGTTATTGCTGGTTTTAAATTGGTGGAAAAGATCAATAATTAGCCTAAATGAAAATCACTCAGTACTATTACACGCAGTAAGACACAGTTCTCCAAAGAATTAGAACTCTGTGGTTAGCCTACTTCAGAGAAGTCACACTCTAAAGTTTACCATGGCTCACGCTAAGTCCCAGAGTAAATAAAACATTACAAACATTATTTCTGTGGGAAAGACGTTGTGAAGCTTAACATGAATACCTCTTCAGTTCTGTATAGATCTGGCTAAACTCTGAAAATTAATTTTAAAAAGCCAGATTTTGTTTAAATCCCGAAGTTTATGACTAAAGCAGAAATTAAGTCTTTGCAGCAGAGCACCATGATAAAATTGAAAATAAAACATGCTGAACAATCTTCCACAAAAGCGTAAGAAACAACGGAATATAAAAAAACGCAAAGAACTCATCGCCACTCGATTAATCATTTTAATCAAATTAATCATGTATGCTTGCCCTCTGAGTGCCAATTAACTTTCACGACCGCTTGTGGAAGTGTTTCCACGGGAACAGGACACTAATCCACGGCCCATTACTCCCCCGTCATTACCCGCCCCGTCATTACCCCTGACCATTACACCTATAGGATATTACCCCCTGCCGTTACATTTAAATCCAGTGTATGTATGTATGCATAAACATATGTATGTATAAACATACATATGTATGTATGTCATACATACATACACACATACACTGGACCTAAATGTAACGAGACGGGGAGGGTAATGGTGGGGTAATATCCTACGGGGTAATGGCGAGGGGGTAATGGCAGGGGTAATGGGCAGGGTGGTAATGTCCTAGACTCATTTTCACAGTCGCAAAAAACTCTTCAGTCCACTCCCAAACAACAAATTCAATGCAGTATCGTTGAGACCAGTTACTAAATTTCTCAGATATACATACGCTTGGTTATATCAGACAAATTCGCTCAGCGGCTTGCAAAAAAACACAGACCTACGAACTCATGGACAGCGTCAGAGGCGAAATATTCGTATCTTCAGTCAGGCTTTCGGTGCTGTAAGCAGTTCGCTTGCTTTTAACGAGAGACACAGCAGCGTACCCCTCTTCGCTGCTATCATCGTCATCGTCATCACAATCTGACGTCGCATAGATGACGTCAGCAGCTGGGGTATCTAGCAGCGGGTCGTAGTCCTTGTTTTTGAAGTTGGCGAAGGCGTAGTCGGATGACGAGAGTATTGAAGCGTTGTAGCCGTCGTCGTTTCTGCCACCGTCGTCCCCTTCTGGCGTAAGTAACTCGTCCACGGCCAAGGAGCATGGATGGAGGCGGTCACCCGTGACGTCATAGTTGCTACCACTAATGCTGCCATCTGGCGAATCGTTTTGAACTGACACGTGCAGAAGAGCGCAAACATTTTGAGCATCCTCCGCTTTCTCGTCAACCGGATCTACGTCCGGCGAACACAACATGGGAAGACGACCATTCCCCGGATCTACTACGCCACTTCCGCTCTCCGGCATCTCAACCGAGACGTCGTCAGCGGTCGACCGTGAAGGCCCGCTGTGGCAATCGCTCGTGCGACCAAGCGCGTAACCGCACGACGACACGCTTGAACCGTTTCCATCGCTGACAGCACCACCTCCTGGATTTACCGGGATCTGCGGCACTGGTGAAGCATCACCAACTTCTCCCGGATCCATGGTAGCGTTGGGTAAACATGAATCACTGTCATCGTCGAATAAAAAACTTGGTTCCACCGGAGGGGACGACGGAACAACATCCAGTCTGTTGTTCAGCTTCGTGCGCGTGTAGTTATCGGACGTGTTGTAGGAAGCAACGGACGCGTTGTCGCCATCGTCGTCGTTGTCTTCGGCGTTGCAACGACGACCTCTGAAGGGCGGATCGACAACGGTGGGAAGGTTGTTGTTCTTGGGGATAAGGTGATCGGAGGAAGAGTCGAGATTTGAAATCCAACCGTTGCTCAATGCTGAACCGTTTTCATGAACATCTATAAAAGAAATGATAACAGATAAAATGATTACCAAAGACGTTAAAGGGTAGTTTAATTCGTTTAATTGTAAATATTCACTCATTCATTAATTCATTTCGAGAATTTATACAGCACCACTTCAAAAAACCTACTCAGAGGCGCTCCCAGCCCAGCCTCAGCTAAAAAAGTAGGATTTGAGATACTTAGAAAATGCACTCATACCGCACGTACCCGTATATTATTTGCACGCTGTTCTACCACAAAATATCATCCAGAAAAAGGTCAATCCAAGCTTAACGGGTCAATTTTGACCCTCTCAGATTGACCTTTTGACCTCTGCGTCATTTTACTTAAAGCTGTGAGTTTGTACTCGTTGCACAAAATTCCTACTTTACACACAAACAGAAACAAGTTTGTCTCATCATCGAACTCTATATATAGTCATGGTTTCCGACGATCTTTCAACTTCAATGATACATGTAAGTAACTTTACAAGTCAACTTTATCACATAATAGATTTTCGTTCTGCTTACCAGAGAAGGTTTCACGTGGGTTGATATTAATATGCGCATAATCTGGATAAGACTCTGAATCGTCAGTGGATGCCAACGGTTGCGAACGTATGTCACGCTGAAATTTAGACAAGGAGAAATAAAAGGTCATTCTGTGGCACATTGTAGTAAATATGAAATAGATCAGATGATGGCTAACAATTCCAATTCCCGACTAAGACAACCCCCGCCTTAGTAGCTGTTCCGCCCCTCTGATCCTATAGTAACTCGACCCGGACCACCATGGACTCTTTGATTCAACGCAGCGCTCGTGAATAAGCTGGTGCCCCTCGCTTGGTTTTTGAGTGGTGCTTTAGAAATTTGGAGATTACGATTACGCTTAACAAGAAATAGGTAATTCGGTGACACAGTGGCATATAGAAAATAGGTCAAATGATGGCCAACAGGGAATAGTGCCACAGTGGCTAACAAGAAAGAGGTCACTTGGTGGTTAACAACAAACAGTTCAGTTAGTGGCTAACTACAAACAGGTCAGTTGGTGGCTAACAAGAAAGTAGGTCAGTTGGCGACACAGTGGCATATAGAAAATAGGTCAAATCAACAAACAGGTCAGTTGGTGGCTAACTACAAATAGGTCAGTTGGTGGCTAACAAGAAAGTAGGTCAGTTGGTGGCTAACAAGAAAGTAGGTCAGTTGGTGGCTAACCAGAAAGTAGGTCAGTTGGTGGCTAACAACAAGCAGGTCAGTTGGTGGCTAAGAACAAACAGGTAACTTGGTGTCTAACTACAAATAGGTCAGTTGGTGGCTAACAACAAACAGATCAGTTGATGGCTAACAAGAAAGTAGGTCAGTTGGTGGCTAACCAGAAAGTAGGTCAGTTGGTGGCTAACAAGAAAGTAGGTCAGTTGGTGGCTAACCAGAAAGTAGGTTAGTTGGTGGCTAACAAGAAAGTAGGTCAGTTGGTGGCTAACATCAAGCAGGTCAGTTGGTGGCAAACAAGAAAGAAGGTAACTTGGTGGCTCACAACAAACAGGTCAGTTGGTGGCTAACAAGAAAGTAGGTCAATTGCTGGTTAACAACAAACTGTTCAGCTAGTGGCTAACAACAAACAGGTCAGTTGGTGGCTAACAAGAAAACCCAGACGTGCTATTTACGGCGAGCATGGCAGCGCAAAATTATGCGCCTGTGTAAACCATACTACCGAGCACGTGACTCGCCCTCTGCCTTGGTCACTTGTATGACTCTCCTGGCTATGCTCTGGTTATAAACAGTGTCTACGCCGCCACTGCATACAGCAAATAAATAAATAAAGTTACTTCAAAAATAGAAAACGAAATAAAATGATACAAAAAAAACACGAAAAAACCAGGTTTAAAAAAAAACATAAAAAACGAAAAAACGTTTTCAACAACTATGTGTGGAACTAATACTTTGGGTTGCCCTTTCATAGCAGAGCGTGAGACCAACGTGACACCAACGCATATATTTGTCAACAGCAAATAGGTAAATTGGCACTGTGGATAATAAGAATGTCGCCACTTGGTGAGTTCCAGCAGAGCGAAAGCCGAAGCAGAAACGAAAGCCGACTGGTCGTTTTACCTGAACGATGACTGCAGGTGTTTGGATCCTTATTGTCACCCAGTCTTTGATTCTGAAAAGAGAAACGAAATCGAAAAATCCACTACAAGCAGGTGGTGATTAAAGCAAAAAAATGATCACCCATCTCATGACAGACAGACAGACAGACACACAGACAGACAGACAGACACACACAGACAGTCAGATGGGGCCCAATAGAATAATGGATAACATTCTAGCCTAGAAAGCGAGAGGTAACAAGTTCGCGACCCGTATAGGGCGGACATGCTTTGTAGGCTGCTATTTGCACCGATTATTGCAGGCTGTCTGTTCTGTCGTAGTATAGTTAAGATTTGTGTTTTCTGTCATTTGCGTTCCTGCAAACTGCTCCAATTGCATAATTGTACACTATAACCGGTTGCGGTCTGTCAACCGGATTGTTGAATAAAAGAGCAAAAAAATATTATTTGGTCTACCATGGGTGATAGAAACTTTATTCCGAGGGTTCTCTTTACCTCCAATTAATGACAGACATTGTTATGTTCACAGTATTTTTGTCGTTGCCGATTTTTAATGCACTTTGACGTGTAACTGGGTGAAGCGGTGTGTCACCTGGATTTGTCTCTGTTCTAATTAAACGAAGATTATCATATTAGAAACAAACAAAAGTATTAATAATTGTCACTTAATTTCAACACACCACCACCGTGTGATCACAAGTCAAGTGACCAGGGCAGAGGGCGAGTCACGTGCTCGGTAGTATGGGTTTACATAGGCCTATAATTTTGCGCTACCATGCTCGCCATAAATGATCACAAATAATTATTACAGGAGTGAAATTTAACTGTCTGGCAGCCATGCAAGGCGACCATCAAGTCCTACTGCTCATTTCACCAATGCCATCTGTCGAATGGAAGGGTGAGTGGACCATTGTTGGGAGGGCATGTAGGAAGCGATCCCATGTCTCAACCCCCTCCCCAGACAAAGACAGGCACCAAAATATTGAGAGGGGCGTAGGGCAATTGTTAAAACTTCGGCACCTTTACTTTTCCTATATCAACTTCATGTCACATTATTAACTTACCAAAGTTTAACTTCATGTCACATTAACTTACCAAAGTTTAACTTTATGTCACATTTACCTACCAAAGTTTAACTTTATGTCACATTAACTTACCAAAGTTTAACTTTATGTCACATTAACTTACCAAAGTTTAACTTTATGTCACATTAACTTACCAAAGTTTAACGTTATGTCACATTAACTTACCAAAGTTTAACTTTATGTCACAATAACTTTCCAAAGTTTAGCTCTGTCACAACCTTACCACAGTTTAACTTTATGTCACATTAACTTACCAAAGTTTAACTTTATGTCACATTAATCTACCCTAGTTTAACTTTATGTCACATTAACTTACCCTAGTTTAACTTCACACCATCTTAACTCACCCAGGTCTAACTTTACGTTATCTCAACTTACTAATTCCCCTCATCTTACCTTACTTTACCTAAGCTAAACTTGCTTTGAAAAGCTAGAACCAAAAGAGTAAGCATCCAGATAAAGAGAGTAGCTTACCGTTGACGACAAACAGCAATCACCATCACAACGACAAACAGGACAATGACCGAAATGCAAATGGGTACAATGGCCCAGATGCTCAGATGGCTTCCATCTTGACCTGAAATGTTCACTTTGACGATGGAGTTACTCAGAGAAGGTCCAGCGACGGACAGACTGGAGATCATGAAGAGATAACCTGTGTTGGAGGTCAGCTCATTGACCACCAATGAATCACCTTCAACAATCGACTCCTTTGAAGATTCTGCAACAATAAACGGAGAAAATGGGTAAAACAATATTAAACAATATTAAGCATTAGGCAAAACAATGGGTAAAACAATGGGAAAAAGAATCAGAAAAACAATGGGCAAAACAATGGGTAAAATAATGCTAGGAAATGTCAGATATTATTAATTAATTAGGTCTAAAGGCAACTCTTGCAGGGGTATGTTTGTTGCCTGGGAGCCGGAAGGTTGAGAGTTCGAATCTATCTCAGTCGTCGCGTAGGGACCTTGAGCAAGTCCTTCACTCGTAGTTGCTCAGCGTTTCGGTGTGAAACTCCGATTCAGAGTTTGTGCTGCAGTCAGGAGCACCTCTGAGGAGAAATCTATAAGAAGTGCTCATGTAGACATACATACATACATACATACACACATATACATACAGACACACGCATACACACAAATACATACATGCATACATACATACGTACATACATACACACACATGCATACATACACACATACATAAATGCACACACACATAAACACACACACACACCCAGATGCAATGGTAAACAGCTGACCGTCGTGGCATTTGGTGTCATTCTCTGACGACGTTTGACAGTACTTGACGCGGTAGGCATACGGAAACCCTGCGTTGCATTCGCTGCTTATTGAGAAGTTCAACTGCACTTTCGTCCCATTCACCTTCGAATTGACCTGAGGTGGGCCGCTGACTGTCAACAGAAATCGAAAACAATTAAGAATAGAAGACGTTTAGTAATTAAATTATTATTTAATAATGGTAGTCGTTTAGCAATTCAAAAATAATAATATTCACTAATTTTTATTCAGAAAATAATAGTATTCGTTAATTAATTATTCAGAAAATAATAGTATTCGTTAATTAATTATTCAGAAAATAATAGTATTCGTTAATTAATTATTCAGAAAATAATAGTATTCGTTAATTAATTATTCAGAAAATAATAGTATTCGTTAATTAATTATTCAGAAAATAATAGTATTCTTTTTATTGATTAAAAATGAATTCACCTTGCATGGCACTACATAATCTCTACCCACTCTGCTTTGTAACCATCTATCTTTCTCGACCCATTTATTGACGAGTTTGAGACAGTAAGAAGTTTCTAAGGGTGCAGTACAATTACAAGACATAGCGGCGATAGCGCCTTCATCAGGTCATTGCAGGGCGCTATATAAATGTCCACATACATACATACATACATACATACATACATACATACATACATACTTGCAAACATAGAAACATACATACATGCATACATACATACATGCATGTGTGCAATGTATGTAAGGTCATTAACATTCTGAAGACCTTTCTTTTTTAGTCACCACATGCCTTTCCTACCATTTTTCACTCAAAAACCCTTTGCCACGCCGTAAAATAATCTAATTTCAGGATTTTTCATCTAAAATCGCGATATTATCCTTTTGTTCTGCTCGTCTATGAATTTTTTACTTTGGTCTTTGTGAGGTAAATATACGCCGTATACACACATATGCCCTTGTTTTTCGAACAACGTACATGATGTCAAATTTTTCATGAGGTGAGTACACGCAGCATACCAACGTATGTCATAGAGCACAGCTCTGGTTGAGAGCTCTCCTGATTAGCAGCCTTGAAAAGGCATTATATAAGATACTGGTACAAATTTGATTATGACACTGTAAGCTAATAGCCTACGTCTGTGTATGTCCTATATAGGTAACAAAAGTGTCTTGTCACGCTTGTATATGAGGTTAGGCGTATACACAGATTCTTTATTGTGTTAATTTCATGAACGCAGTTTTTTCCGCAAAAACTGGTCGTCTTTACATTTTCTTATAAATAATGGCGAAAACGGACCGAATCATAATCAAATTTGTACCAGCATCTTTCATTTGATTGATGTATAGACTGACAAAATATTATAGAGAAATATGAAGCCGTTACTGAGATAACGCATTTTGAAAACGGTGAACGAACTTTCGTGTCACCCTATATAAATCTTTGCAACGATCAAGCACAGCTCACCACGAGACAAGTTGTACAGGCATTTCGTCCAGACAACCCCGCTGCTGTATCCATCCGCCGTCTCCACGGCTACGCCAAACAAATAGTTCTGCAGATAGAACGCCGGTAAGTCGGTGACTTCAAAGCGAGTGACGTTTGCTGGGACTTGACTCCACTGCATCGGTTCCTAAACAAAAGAATCACATAACAAAAGAATCACATAACAAAAGAATCACATAACAAAAGAATCACATAACAAAAGAATCACATAACAAAAGAATCACATAACAAAAGAATCACATAACAAAAGAATCACATAACAAAAGAATCACATAACAAAAGAATCGCATAACAAAAGAATCCCATAACAAAAGAAACGCATAACAAAAGAATCACATAACAAAAGAATCACATAACAAAAGAATCACATAACAAAAGAATCACATAACAAAAGAATCACATAACAAAAGAATCACATAACAAAAGAATCACATTCAGATTTACCATTCATTGTTAAACACAGACCAACAAATCAGATCGTTATTTGTGATGCGTTCTGAGATAAGGGCCCATAACTCTCTCCCCAGTTACGGAGAAAACTGGCTCTAAAGCAAGCGTAGGTCTATTTTGGTTAGCCTATAGTATGAAAAAACTAATTAGCATCCCTCTTTGTCATCGATAATTTTTCAAAAAAATAATTATTTCTTATCTATAAGATTTTCAGGATTTTATCTTCTATACTTGCAGAACACAATAAAAGCATCAACTCCATAACTTATAACTAATATATATATATATAGCATGCTTTCAAAGATTGCTGAAAGTTTAAATTGAAATATCTCGAAATTGTCATTTTCGCATGTTCTGTACTCGAAAAATTAAAAAATATACTTTGGATGGAGATATCAACTTCATTTTTTCTGTATTTTAATGAGATATTACTCAGGCATATGAACCAACACTTAACTCCATTTGAGACTTATGGGCCCTTATCTCAGAACGCATCACATTTATTTCCCGTATTTGCTACAGCGCCGCTTCAAGCTCACTACTCAGAGGCGCTCCCGACTACAGCGCGGACACTGAATCGGAGTTTCACGCCCAAGCGCACGAGCAATTGCAAGCGAAGGGCTTGCTCAAGCTTCATATGTGGCGGTTTGAGGTGGATTCGAACCTGGAACCCTCCCACTCCAAGGCACTGAACATACCCGGTGTCCCACAAATACACTTGCTTACATATTTGTATTCCAAAGTGCCTTGCAAAGGTACAACAGGGCTTCTTTGAAAGAAAGAATTTTTAGAACTGTACAACTTCTCTCCCCTTCCATCCCAAATGGTAAGGCAAAAAAAAATAATGCTGTGTTTCCGGTAACAGAGCTAAAAAAAATTGGGTAGGTAGGTCGAAAAATATTTTTATTTTGGTAAAATATTTTTATACAGTGACTATACGAAAAATTATACCGAAATACTCTTTTTTGCATATAGGTACACGCTGCAACAAAGTACGTGTTCTAAGCAAGTATAAACTGCCTATTTCCCTGTACCTAAAACTGCTCTAGAAAACAATTCTATTAATTTCATTTTGTTGACATCCTTTCTGGTAAGATAAAGTGGGAAGGGAATGGGAAGATGAGCGCGAACAAAACATCACTGCTAGGGGTCGTTCCAGACTGATCGAGCCAGTGACTAGTTACACCTAGAGGTTGCTAGATTTATTTTCCCTAGTCACCGTTAGAGGTGGTTCAAGTGAGAATGATAAGGCTAGAGGTTTCTGAAGACTGGCAACCAGGAAGTAGTTAGGCAGGCGTGAAACTCTAAGGCAATGTCAATGTAAAAAAATTTTACGCAAAATTTTCCGAGTCGCTGCAATAAAAGTGAGTCGGTTGGGTTACCGGAAACACAACTTTTTTTGCCTAAGATCCAACTCTATACGGAAGGCAATGTCACCGTATTATGTCAAAAAAATTTGGAGGAAAATTTTTTTTTTTTTTTTTTTAAATTTTCACAAATTTTTTTTTAAATAAAATTTTTTTACAAAATTATTTGAGTCGCGGCAATAAAAGAGGGTCGGTCGGGTTACCGGAAACACAACATTATTTTTTTTGGGCCTAACTTATTCCAAATCGGATTAAAATGAACGTAATTATTTAACTAATTTAAACTGCACAAAATTACATGCACAGCTGCGTAAATTCATTTCGAACTGCTTCTATTACCTCACACTAGAAAAAGCCCTGAAGTACTATTACAATCTAAATACTTGCCTAAATACATACCTTACACAATTACAATCATGGTTATAATACAAATAGCATGTTACTATATCAATATACCAATATGCTGACCCACACTGTATTTACAACCATTGCAATCCACGTACTTGCATACTTGCATGAGAACATACCTTGCACAAATACAAGCATAGTTATAATACAAGTACTAGTATGCCATCATATCCTGGTACCAGTATACTTGCAACCACTACAATCCAAGTACTTGCACACTCGCATGAGAACACCCTGCACAACTACAAGCATAGTTATAATACAAGTACTAGTATGCCATCATATCCTGGTACCAGTATACTTGCAACCACTACAATCCAAGTACTTGCATACTCGCATGAGAACACCCTGCACAACTACAAGCATAGTTATAATACAAGTACTAGTATGCCATCATATCCTGGTACCAGTATACTTGCAACCACTACAATCCAAGTACTTGCACACTCGCATGAGAACACCCTGCACAACTACAAGCATAGTTATAATACAAGTACTAGTATGCCATCATAACCTGGTACCAGTATACTTGCAACCACTACAATCCAAGTACTTGCACACTCGCATGAGAACACCCTGCACAACTACAAGCATAGTTATAATACAAGTACTAGTATGCCATCATATCCTGGTACCAGTATACTTGCAACCACTACAATCCAAGTACTTGCAAACTTGCATGAGAACATACCTTGCACAACTACAAGCATAGTTATAATACAAGTACTAGCATGCCATCATATCCTGGTATCAGTATACTTACAACCACTACAATCCAAGTACTTGCATACTTGCATGAGAACATACCTTGCACAACTACAAGCATAGCTACAACACAAGTACTAGCATGTTACCATATCCTGCACCAGTCAATATACTTACAACCATCGCCAAGTTGCTTGCATACTCATGTATGCCTTGGTTAAGCGGGGCCACCCTACACCAAAAGACGGTGAAGCCAGTCAGCTTCGGATGTCTGCACAGCCATGACATCCTGACAGTCGTGCCGTTGACAATGAACGCGGTGATGTTACGAGGCCATGCGTGAAGTCCTGCAACAAAGACAAAAATATATAAAAAATTAGAATCGAAAAAACAAACAATTAGAATCCATTTCATTGTTTCAGAGCAATAACAAAAATAATAAATAAAAAACCACTTGCACCATAGACTCAATTATAAAGCGAATAAAGAAAGTTTAAGAAACAAGTTAACGGCAAGAGTTAAATAAGAGCAGGAGTAACAGAAATAGTTAACAGCAGTTATGTCTGTCAGGTCTTGGTAGTATTAACATGTCAATATCAATAGTCTAATAGCAACAGTTAACAGCCATACTCAACATCAATAGTTTAATAGCAACAGTTTAATGGCAATAATTTTTCTTACCAACAGTTCAATAGCGATAGTCTAATAGCAATAGTTTAATAGCAATAGTTTAATAGCAACAGCTCAATAGCAACAGTTCAATAGCAATAGTCTAATGGCAATAGTTTAATAGCAATAGTCTAATAGCAACAGCTTAATAGCAACAGTTCAATAGCGATAGTCTAATAGCAATAGTCTAATAGCAATAGCTTAATTGCAACAGCTTAATAGCAACAGCTCAATAGCAATAGTTTATTAGCAATAGTTAACAGCAATTCAGCTAACCGCAAGAGGAAGCTGACGTACTCTTTGCAGCCAACAGATTGACGACCACAGGAGTGGCAACGATGCTGTCGTTATACCCTGCCTCAGTGGCCACGACCACGGCCACGCTGTAGTTGGACGAGAGTTCGAGGTCAGTGAAATCCAGTTCTAGACTCTCTCCACTGAACTCAATACTTGAAGAAACTTCAATCTGTTGAAGATCAATCTTTGTCAACGAAGCTCGATATGTGATGACTCTTCCTCTGGCAAGGGCTCGTGGAAGTGGCTACAAATAACAATAACAACAATAACAATAGTGGGGCGCGGTGGTGTAGTGGGTATGTTTGTTGCCTTGCAGCCGGAGGTTTGCAGGTTCGAATCCACCTCAAGCCACCGCGTAGAGACCCTGGGCAAACCCTTCACTCGCAGTTGCTCAGCGCCTCGGCATGAAACTCCGATTCAGTGTCCGCGCTGCAGTCGGGAGCGCCTCTGAGTAGCGAGCTTGATGGGGCGCTATAGCGAGTGCACATACAAACAAACAAACAAATGAGTGAAGTGAGTAAGTAAGAATAGTCTTTATTAGACTACCAGCAAACGCAAGAATAGTCTTCTTCTTCTTCGTAGGGTTGGATCATGTTGCTTTGGGTCGAATGTTGTACGGAGTAACCTAATGGGGAGAGAGAAAGTTGTGTGAAAGGGTGTGACAAGGGTTTAGCAGGATAGAGCGAAAAAGAGCAAAGTCGGCTCTAGAACAGAGTGTGCAATAACTAATAAAATCAGTAGGGCGGAAGACTGTCAAGGCGTGCACGCTTAATATCATTTGCAAATCCATAAAAAAACGTAATAACAAGAATAGTCAAGAAGGCACCTCCAATGAGATGATGGTTGAAGGGTAACACACTGGCAAGAGGACCAGAAGGACATGGGTTGGATTCCCTCTAGCACCATTTGTTATAATGTTCCATCAAGCTGATTTTCGCCACTCTTCTCCATGTCCACATTTCTAAGGCTTCCAGTCTCTTTGCAACATCTTTTCTCATGGTACATGTCTTTGACCCATATATATCACCACAATCCATAATCACTCCATAATCATATCATCAAAGGAACTATACAAATATCCATAAACAATACAAACATAAGAAACCTACTACGTACAGTTTGAATGCACAAAGAAGAACAATCATCATTGCTATCATTTGACAATAAACTGCATTGATATCCCAGTTGTCTTTAGTAGACTCTCACTGTCAAAATTTCAACAATGCTGGCCACATCTAGTCTCTAGGAATAACAGAAAACAATAGAGACTATTGTCTTGATTAATACGGACAGCAGAAACTACATTAAATTTTCTTCCCGTGTTACCATCTGGGAAAATAGGCCAAATAAGAAACTGACTTTTCACACCTGGGTGGGACTTGACAAAGAAAATACACTGGATATGGAAAAAACGGATAAACACTATTTGGGTTCTTTAGTGTTTGCAAAGAAGCTATACAGATATCCCTGGATACAATAAAAGCGCAACAGACCTACCATGTACTAAATGCTCTTTGAAGTTCATAATTATAGGCTCACCTTTGGAAAGATTCTGATGTGTGCTTTATCTGTTGACAGAACCTCAAAGCAACTACGGCATACGTCAGGAGCAGCCAAGGGAACTGAAATGTTTTTACATAATCTTAGAAGTTGTTGACCATCTATTAAAACTGCTTCACACATATCTACGCTAAATATAATGCACTGATACATGCAGTGGCGTAGATAAGGGGGGTTTCGAGGGTTAAAACCCCCCATTGGCCTAGAAAAAAGTTTCTAAAGGTTATTTATCCACTTAAATAACAAAAAACAAAAACAATTGCTAGTGGTAACAATTGTTTTTCTTACTTCATTCCCTTTGTTACTTTATTCCCTTTATATTTACTGTAATACTGTTGGGTTGGTGTCAGAAAGGGCATCCAGCCAGGCAAAAAAAACAACATCATCATAAATTCCTGGCTACACCACTGGATACGTGCACAAATAATAGAAATATTTCAGATTGATCAGATATTCGCAAATATATGAACAATTAACAGATGGAACAGGATAGTTCATAGTCACACAAACATAATTATATCACAGTGCAATCGCACGTGCACACTAAGTACATGCGCGCACTACATGAATACGCACATAAGTAAACAAATTCATATCCATACTTACATACATATAAATTTTAAGCATGTAATGAATCACATACACAAATGCATAAATGTATGTATACACAAATAAATACATGAAGAAAAACATCCATACATACATGCACAAACAAATGCATGCATAAAAACAGATTACATAGATACATACATACATAGTTACCATACATACAAACATTTGCAAACAAAAACATACAAACAAAGCGAATGCATACATACATAGTATTACATACATACATACATACGCACACACCCACATACATACATACATGCATACACACATACATGCATACATACACACATACATACACACACACGTACATACATACATATGTACATAGTACATGTTTACACAAATACACATATAAAAATACATATATAGACATAAGATACACTCAAAAACAAATGCATACGCACATAAACAAATACAAGCCCAAAAAACAAATACATATATACATACATAAGCAAACACATACATAAACACATGAATAACAAAGAGGATGAAGATAATTCTGACCATTCTGTGGCATTGTAAACTTTGTCTGGTTGCCCCATTCGCCCCACTTGCCATAGCTGTACGGCTTGGCTCTCATGGAGACACGACAGTCGGCATAGGAAGGGACTTTGGACACGCACTTCTCTTGAACGCTGTCATTTGACCTCGGAAGTCTCTGCAAAGCACCAAATCATTTCAATCAATCAATCAAACAATCAATCAGTCGAACAATCAAGCAAACAATCAAGCAAACAATCACGCAAGGCTACTCAGAAGCGCTCCCGGCCCAACCACAGCTAAATAAAGGCAGTACGAGGTTCTTAACGAACAGAGTGGAATGACCCCTTGTTTCACCGTGCAACTTTAGGTAACCTAGAATCTGGTGATTATAGTCCACTTAAGGCAAGAGTTGAGGTGATCAATAGTTAGAGTAATGGCTAGAATGCCCCATGGGTTGTCTGATGAGAGGATGGGGGGGGGTCAAACGCCCTGCAAGTGCAGAGATTTCTGCTCCACCCCTGTGCTGAATAACCAGCTCGGCCATAATGAGTAACCGACCGTATGCTGTCGGTTGGTAGTTGTTACGTAGGGCGAGGGAGAGGACTTGCCCTTATATTATGCCGATGACGCTAACCTTCCTCGGAAAATGCCGCTAACACAGGATGGGACACATAGGATGGGACTAGCTGAAGAAACTTCTCCCTCTTCTTCTCCACCTCCTCCTCCTCTTCTTCGTTCACTTCCTCTTCCCTTTGGTCCTCCTCGTTCTCCTCCTTCTCCATCTTCTTCCTTCTCCTCCTCCTCTTCCTTCTCCTCCTCCTTTTCTTCCTCCTCCTCGTTCTTCTCCTCCATCTTCTTCTTCCTCCTCCTTCTCTTCCTCCTCCTCCTCTTCCTTCTCCTCCTCTTCCTTCTCCTCCTCCTTTTCTTCCTCCTCCTCGTTCTCATCCTCCATCTTCTTCTTCCTCCTCCTTCTCTTCCTCCTCTTCCTTTTCTTTTTCCTCCTCGTTCTCCTCCTCCTCCTCTTCTTCCTCCTTCTCGTCGTCCTCCTCCTTCTTCTTCATTTTCCTCCTCCTCCTCCTTCATCTTATTCTTCCTCCTCCTCGCCTTCCTTCTTCTTCGTATTCCTCCTGCGTCTCCTACTAAAGTAAGGGTGATCAAGGCGAATGAAGATTAAAACAAACCACGAAAATATTCGGCTCTCCAAAGCATTTGAAGAGCAGTTCGTATATCAACTCGGCACCAGACTTTGGCGACTTGAATTTCACGCAGGCAGAAAAGTTGACGACAGTGACACTGATTATGTGAACTGGGTCAGGGGCCACTGAAAGTTCAACAGAAAACAATATCAGGTCAACCTCACTAGAATGTGATAGCAGTAAATACGATCAGGAATCAGTGTTATTTCTATTAACTGAAACTGTAACTGAAATAGCAGAATAACTGAAAAATCTTTGCCAGTTAACTGTAACTGTAACTGAAACTGAAAAATGTTGAATAACTGAAACTGTAATAGAAACTGAAAAATAATAACTGTATAACTGAAGAATCAAAAGGAGTTAACTTGAAAATAAAACAAGTGCTTTTTGTGCGACTTGCAGAGCTAGCCAGAATATTGAAGCCATTTAAGGAGCAGACAGATGCAATGCAAACACTCTTGCACTCTCCAGCAAGAAATGCTTTTAAAGAACATGAGACCAATGAAGAGAAACTAGTCATTAGTTGAGCCCTTACTGTCCCTTAGTGTATAGTATAGTAGTATGTTTGACTACTGCCTTTCTATAACATTTGTAATTCTGCTATTACATGACAAGTTGATTAATCACTTTGAGGGGTGTTTCACTCGTTATCTTTTGGTTTGTGAATATTATGTGAATTCCATTGTTCTTATTGTAAGTTATAATATGTTGACAGTGACACTGTTGGCATGTCATGAAAGGCACTTACATATAAAATACTTCTTTAAAATGTTTTGCAAGTCGAAAGTGCACAGACGCAAGTCGAGAGTGCTTTCTGGGAACTTTGCGCAATATGTGTGACTGTGATCAGTGTCTTAGTAGTTGTGACGTTTGAATATACACGTAATAACTGTAACTGAAACTGTAACTGAAAAATAAGAAATAACTGTAACTGAAACTGAAAAATCTCATCGCAGTTAACTGTAACTGAAACTGTAACTGAAAAATAAAAAAATGGATAACTGTAACTTAAACTGTAACTGAAAAACCATAACTGAAATAACACTGTCAGGAATGTATGTATTGCCATGAAGGTGCATGCATATAAATATTGTGATGGTTCTAGATAACTAGTTCCTGGACCGCTGACATCATTGAATACGTTCAGCTGTAGTAGTAGTTTATCTGTTATTGTCAGTTCAAGTAAAAAATCGTAGACCAATAAGAGAAAAAGGAGCATGAGAATGAACAAGTACTGCAACAGGAGCACAAATAGCGAATGAGGTTATAAAAAATACAATCAATTATATATTATTGAACCAAAAATCGAAACATAAATTGTGTAAATTATTAAGTCACAATCACTCTTGCCCGCATCCAGAAAGCAGTGTGTGGCCTTTCCAACCAAGTGGCAATAATTAACAGGTAAAAATTAGATAGGTAAGAAAAGCCAACAACAGCTAGCATTTAGAGGAATGAAATCTCAGGATGATCTCTCTGTCTGGAGGCAGAAATTTATTAAAATCAATAATGGACACGGTTGAGAACAAACAAAGGCTGGAGAAGTTGTTAATCTAAGAACTGATGGAAGGGAAAATTTAAGGAGCAGATTGTATCGGATAAGTCCATGACTAAGCATCTTCTCCATAAATCAGACCCCCACTCCAGGAGTGGATCCGGGGAGGGGCAATCCGGTCATGCCCCCCCCATTAAGAAATTTGCATGGGATGTAGCCCAACAGTAGGTCTCAACAAGCTTTCAATCAACACATTCAGCGGGAAATGATAGAGAGAAAAAGTAGCATTATAACTAAAAAAGGGTTGTGAGATTTTCGGCGAAAGACAAAAAAATTGGGGGCTCTAAACCAAACATTTTGGCCCCCCTTCAAAATTTCTGTGCCCTCTCCTGCACCACTCATCCATACAAGCGGTTCTTCACCTCTGCAGGGTAGACGAGAGAAATTCTGGGGGCAAAGCAGTCACGGCCCCTATACTATCTCAAGGTCTATGAGAAAATTAGAAGAAAACTGAAAAAATAAAAGTGCAAGGACGATTTTATAGTCATATACGCAAGAATATGAATTTTAGGTTATTCTCTGTAATATCATACTTAAAAAGATATAAATCATAACTTAATAATAACTACATAACCCGGGGCACCTAAAAATCGCTGGGCCCTCTGGTCGCTTGACCCAACTGCTCTTTCCTGCGACCCTGGACCTCTGCAGCAGGTTTCTTCATCTAAACATTTTATGTAGGCTACGCATGAGGAAACCATCAAGTTAGACAAATATCTGTTGTGCAGTAGAGCATATCATTATTATCATCCCAGGTGTTGCCGCGCAAAGCAGCAGCTGAATCATCAGCACACCTGCTATTCTATTTCCATATATTGAAGAGTTGCTTCGTGCTGTGAATCGTGGATATGTGAATTCAATAAATCAATGTTTTTTATTGAAACCAATTCAAGGCAAGGCAATCTTAATAAAAAAAAATGGCATGCAAAGCAGGACGCTTTTAAGGAATTTTTTAACTGCATGCACAACCAGCAATTTGAATATCTGGTTTGCCTTTGGTGCGAAAAATTTCTGACGACCATTTTTAGTCGTTTGTCAGAAATTTGCCCCAGAAATGTTGGAAGTCACCGTCGAAAAATCTTTTTTAGTCATTCAACAGAATTTACGCCTTTTGGAGTATGTTTTTTACTGCACAACCCTTTCTATAATGATTTTCACTGCACAAGATTGCTTTTACAACTGCACAAATTCATTTACTGCACATTTTGTGTACAACCGCACGTTAAAAAAAGCCCTGATGCAAAGACAATTAAATGGTTACAACAAAAGAAAGGATATAGACATCGCCCTGCTATGGTCACCTATTCAACACAAATTCAGTGCATTGTGATGCAAAGCAGGCCATGAATTGAAGATATTTGCAGATCGATAAATGATGCTGAAAGGGGATTTAAAACTGGAGGTAAACTCCGATTCAGTGTCTACGCTGCAGTTGGTAGCGCCTCTGAGTACTTAGTATCTTGAAGGGGCACTATAGCAAGTGCTTATACATACATAATACACACACACAGTCATACATGCATGCATGCATACATACATACATACATACAATACATACATACAATGTCATACATACATACACACATACATACAATAAATAAATACATACATACACACATACATACATACACACATACATACATGCATACATACATACATACATACATACATACATACATTGACACACACATATATGCGCACGTTTACATAAATTATCATGCCAATGTTGCATGTACTTTATCTTATTCACTGATAATGCCAACGGATTTTTTTGTTCTCGTAGGCCCTACAGATCCTAATAAAGATTGTATTAAACACAACGAATTAGCAGCCATGGCGAAGTGATTCTGTGCAAACAGACCTACACGTTTGATCTCGACCAAACTAACTTCATTGTATTTAAATTGCAAAGTAAAATTGGTTCCACTGCATAACCTGATGTTTGTTGTTCGTTAATCCTGCTCCTATCTCAGGCTGACTTGAAAAAAGTTTTTAGGAGTATAACTGCCTATGTAGAGTTGTAGACCAACACATGCCATGAAAAGAAAACACAAAAATCTCAATAAAATTACACAGAACGTCGTTATCTTACAACGCACTTTGATAGGGATTTCAGCCAACCGGTATTTGAATACTCCACCAGCACAACAAGTTGTAGCCTTAAATCTACGTGTATCTCTGTTCCATGAGAAAAATCTATAAAATATCTCTGGAATTTTTCCATATTGATACAATATAGCAGACAGGGAGATTATTTTTTTAGAGTGTAAGAAGAGAAGAGCAGGATAGACGTCAACAGTATAATTAATCTTGAAAGCATCCGCAATTGCTCGGCTTGTTTACATTTCCCATGTAGAAAAAGTTGAGCCAACTTGTTAAAGAGAGGAATTACACACAATGAAAAGGAAAAGTAAAATTCTGAAAAAGAAGGGAGGGAGAGGATCTGTTGCTACTAAAGCAGAAAGCACCAACAGAACCCAAAATAAACATCAAGAGAAGGACAGGCATTTAATAAAAACGACACTAGACATACACAGACAGACAGAGAGACAAATGCAGAACACACACACAGACAGATAGACACAAACGCACACAGACAATAGACAAACACACAGAACACAGACAGAGAGAGGCATACTGAGACTGACAGTGAAGGAGACATGGATAGAGATTCAGACTGACAGAGGGAGACAGGAGAACTGACAGAAAGGTAGACGGATGTAGACAAAGAATGACACACACATACAAACACAGAGAGACACAGACAGACAAACAAACAGACAGACAGACAGAGACACGGAAAGACAGAGATAAAATTCAGAAAACCAAAGCAGAGGAACCAGCTATTAGATGCTGGATATGAGAAAGAAAGAGAAAGAGATCAGAACAAAAGGATTTCTAACAAAAGGACAGCGCTCTCAGCGAGCAGGAAGTGAATTAGTCAAACGTAATTTTGATCAAGATGAAACTAGACCACCTCACAATGCACCATTTAATAAGTGGGCGGTCAAAAGTAACACAATAATGATGTTGGCGATATTGTTGCTACTGCTGCTGCTGATGATGACAACGACCACGACGACAACGACGATGATGATTATAAAGTTGATGATGATGATGACGACGACGACTGTGTGATGATGAAGACGACGACGATGATGACGACGACGACGATGATGATGATGACGACGTCGATGATGACAATACAACGATGATTTTATATTAGGCGGTAGTGAAGTCCCTGAGGGATCCTGTATACCTCGGTTTTTAAATTTAAACCAAAAAAAATAAATAATAATAATAAAATAATAATAATAATAATAATAATAACGACAATCTATATGTCACCATGACGTGGCCATACCGCTACAAAGGCGCCTCACAAACAGCTAACTGCTACATGTTCTGCGAACTTTGTCCTTCCTTCCCATAGCTAAGTGCCCTTATCACCTGCGCCCCACCCCGCAATATATTTCAAACTCCCTGATAGAGATTATACTAACTATATACTTTATAGAGGATCTAACCTCTGCCCTAACTCTTATCTTTATGTGTATTTTTCATCTCTGTTGTCATTGATTGTCGTTTTTCACTCAAGTTTAATAAATGCAACAGAGTGGAGTGGAGAAAAGTCTGCATTGCCCGATGTGCAGATCTACACGGGAACAACTAAGATCTAAGCCACTAAGCCTCTAAGCCACCAAGCCAAGGGTTATTTTGTTTGTTTGTATGCGCACTTGTTATAGCGCCCCTTCAAGCACTCTACTCAGAGGCGCTCCCGACTGCAGAGCGGACACTGCATCGGAGTTTCACGCCAAAGCGCTGAGCAATTGCGAGTGAAGGACTTGCCCAAGGTCCCTTGCAGTGACTCTATGTGGATTCGAACCTCGAACCTTCCAGCTTCAAGGCAATGACGCCACCACTACACCACCGCACCCCACGGTTATGTTAGCAAATGAAGTTAGAATCTTGACTGAAGTTGTAAAAATATGGAACAGTCAAGGATATCAGCTGCAGTCACTTGACTTTAAAAGACGAAGAAGAGAAGGTCTCGGAAGCATGGAGTAGGGGAGCGGGGCGGATCCAAGGGGTGGGGGCAATCCGGCCAAAACTTGAGTTCAACATATGGGCGAATCCAATTTAGGAAGACGGGATATTGAAATTTGCACAGAATTATAGATAAAATAATTATAGCGAGAGAACCATTAGAGATCCCATTCTGATTTTCTCAGAGGATGTTCAAAACCATTCAGCCTATAAGTGTGAATTTTTTCAGATTTAAAAAAAAGGGCGAAGGGGTCAAGGTCAAGGTCAAAGTGCTAAATTTTCAAATATGGTCACTATCTTAAACTTTTAAACAGTCATAAAAAATCTACTGAAATAGGTCATCAAAAGAGCTAAATAATGACACCAAGAACACCTTTCTAGCTCTCATACAAGCTAAGATACAGACGTCCAAAGGAATGTGGTCATGCGTTTTGGGTCAAAGTTTGACGACCCGTATCTCGGGCAGTAGTTGACCCAAAAAAATTTGTTTGCAGATTTTTTTTTCTCATCCTCCCACAAACACTATACAATCGGTGTACTCATCATAGCTGGGCTGGCCGCAGTAAGGAGCCAAGGCAGAAACAAGTTAATTTCAGTAATACCTATGTCGTAGAGATCCACGATGACCTCAGGACTGGTTGCAACTCCAACAACATTCGAAGCATTGACCTTGAAGATCATTCTGGAATCGACGGAGAGGTCACGGTCCAGCGGAAGGACGACGTTCACTTCACAGGACTGCGTGCATTCTTCGTCCATGGGACACTCGCTGAAGTCGTCGAAGGAACTGCAACGGCAGAAAAAAGAAAAGTCTGAAAGTCTTTTGCTCATAGTTTTTAAAGAAAAGTCTGAAATTTTCGATCATAGTTTTTAAAGAAAAGTCTGAAATTTTCGCTCATAGTTTTTAAAGAAAAGTGTGAAATTTTCGCTCATAGTTTTTAAAGAAAAGTGTGAAATTTTCGCTCATAGTTTTTAAAGAAAAGTGTGAAATTTTCGCTCATAGTTTTTAAAGAAAAGTGTGAAATTTTCACTCATAGTTTTTAAAGAAAAGTCTGAAATTTTCTATCAAAGTTTTTAAAGAAAAGTGTGAAATTTTCGCTCATAGTTTGTAAAGAAAAGTGTGAAATTTTCGCTCATAGTTTTTAAAGAAAAGTCTGAAATTTTCGCTCATAGTTTTTAAAGAAAAGTCTGAAATTTTCGCTCATGGTTTTTAAAGAAAAGTCTGAAATTTTCGCTCATAGTTTTTAAATGAAGAAACCCTGCCAATGTCACGATATAAAGTCTCGCCGCGAAAGAGAGTCTCCGTGGCCGATACAAAGTCTCTCCCGGGAATTCTGTATTAGAACGAAGTTTTCTGGTATCCGAATCGTTTCCTGTTAAACTATATATCAACGCATAAACTGTGGCGTAACCCGATTAGTCTTAAATATGTGATTGAAGCCTATCTCATGTTGAAATATTTCAGCGGGGGGGCGGGGCGGGGAGGAGTGAAATATTCTCTCTCTCGCCTCTCTGGGGCAAATTCATCCTGAAACATATACCTTGCAGAGGGGAGGGAGCATCTGTTTCTAATCCCTGTGGGAGACTTTTAGGGGAAGAGTTTGTCAGGGGACACTGGCCCGATACACAAAAAAGCAAGCAGTTGCCTGAGGCGCCAAAATCCGGAGGGGCACCAGCAGTGTTTTAACAGTTTCATGCTTTTCACTTCTATGGTCAGTTTTCAATCACAATGATATTTTCAGTTGCATTCAGAAAATATTTTAACATAACATAACATAACATTTTTTATTCGGCAACCAACTCATTCATTACAAATAGTATAATTATACATATGTAATCTAATATGTCGGCTCACCCAGGAGACCCAAAAGTGGTCAAAGATCCCGCTAACCAGGGCCACCTGAGAGAATTGGGTTAGAAATATGCAGCACGGCCGACTGGAAAATGAAGTAGCTTCATGAGCAATAAATTCTTAACTAGCATAATATATACAAACAAATGTTGAGTTAGGAGAATAGAGTAAAAATTTAATTAGTTCAGTTACATACATTGAAACAAGTGCACACTCCCATATTAAGGTGACTTATCAGTAATTCCGAAGAATGTTAGAGGTTTACATTTCTTGTTGGATGTAGGCAGAAAACACCCTTTTGAAAAGACGACGAGATGGCAGCGAGCGAATATCAAGAGGAATACTATTCCATGTTCTTGGTCCAATACATTTTATAGATTTAAGCCTTGTATTAGTGTGGGCAAAGGGAATATAAAAAGGGTTAGTATTTCTCAAGCAACGTGTGTGCATGTTAGGGTGGTTCACAAATGCATGTCAAAAAAGAAAGTTCAAGTCAAACCAACACACCCTCTCAGTTTGTTAGACCTATCCTAGTACAGTATCCTTGAGACCACACGAAAGCAATAAGTACCGCAATAAGTACCGCAAACCATAACACGTGCCCACGCATCATTTCGATAATTATCAGGAAGTAGCGTTGAGTCACTCGAGTGCTGCCAAAAACGTAGCAACATCAGAACTGTTCAGATACCGCTATGTAACACTAAACAACCCGTAACTAATGCTACACGTAAATAACAATGTTTACAATGTAAAGTAGCGTCACAGTCGTACCTGAAGTTTTTATACCAAGCAACGTATCTCGTTGTATAAACGTCATTTCTCTTTTCTGTCCTCCAATAAAACGTTAGCTTCTCCCAATTCTTTACCGTGGCAGGTCGAACGATGGGAACGAATGGTCTATCTGAAGGTAACAAGTACATTACAGTTACAAGGCAACAAGTACATTACAGTTACAAGGTAACAAGTACATTACAGTCACAAGGTAACAAGTACATTACAGTTACAAGGTAACAAACACATCACAGTTACAAGGTAACAAGTACATTACAGTTACAAGGTAACAAGTACATTACAGTTACAAGGTAACAAACACATCACAGTTACAAGGTAACAAACACATTACAGTTACAAGGTAACAAGAACATTACAGTTACAAGGTAACAAGTACATTACAGTCACAAGATAACAAGTACATTACAGTCACAAGGTAACAAGTACATTACAGTTACAAGGTAACGAGTACATTACAGTTACAAGGTAACAAGTTCATTACAGTTGCAAGGTAACAAATACATTACAGTCTTTTGTTGCTGTTTCCTCAGACTACAAAAGCAACCTGCAAAGGCTAATCAACAATTATCATTAGGGTTTTTACGGAACATTAGCTTCGTATTCTATTCTAACGAAAACAAAGATTAAAACTGATTATGAAGTATACTACAGAGACTGATTTTGAACAGTTATATCTGTAGCCCTGTTTTGAAAAACATGAACATTACTCATGTCTAAATTGGAGCCAGGTACGATCTGGGGCATTGACTAAATAGGCCTATTAGCATATTGTCCTAATTGTTATATACAGGGTGGGCCAGCAGGAATGCAACAACTTTGACGCCTTATAACTTGAACAATTTTTATCTCAGTGTCTTGTGCAATATATCAGATTGAACATAATTATCCATTGTATCATTCTGCAAAATATCTAAGACGTTTTGAGATAATGCTATTAATATTCGATGTGCCATTTTTCGACATAAAACTGCAAGAAAAAGTCTGAAACTGAATATGTCAATTCTAAACAATCACTTAGTACTAACAATTAATAACAATTAATATCTTCAGTGGATTTACCATCAGTCAAACAAATACTCAATATGTCCACCATGTGCTTTAATGACTGCATCAACACGAGACGACCACTGATCGATGGCTGAGTCCGCCAGTGCTTGCAATGTGTTATTTCAGCCCAGTAGCAAAGAATCACTTCTTTCAAACGTTCAACGTCACGTACCGGTTCATGATAGACCAGTTGCTGAAGACAACCCCAGATCGAATAGTCAACCGGGTTTAAATCCGAACTGCTCAGTCGCCAGTTATCAGGTTCAATTAACTCTGGCGCGTTAGCATGAGATAGGCTTCAATCAAATGGTACCTATAAACTACATGTACATTGTTTTTGACCAAATGTTGTAAAGCGCTTCTCGCAGCAAGAGTCTTTCAGAAGCGCTCCCAGTGTGTTCGACCTCAAGAGAAAAGGGAGATTTTTAGACGAGAGAAGGACGAGGAAAGGCTACCAAAGAGGATGACCCATCTTTGCATCTTGGTGCGTTTAATAGCTTAAGGCACTTTTCTTCTTCCTAATTACTTATGTGTCATTTGATATTCAGTTGAATTCAATTTTTTTCCTGGACCAACTTACCTAATAAAAATGTTATGGCAGTGAACTTTTATGATCAACATTTCTAGTGGTTGTCATGGTGAACTGATGGGGGGGGACTCCATTCCATAGGGAGGGACCAATGGAAGCAAATGACCAGGATTGAGCCATGGTGGTGATTACACACTGATCATTTATATTTTGCTGCCTTTGACTCAGCATGTACTGGTTGCTGCAAACGGACCTATAAAAAGGCATATCTTCTATCTAACATCTAATTCCTTGCTCTAGACTCGCTGGTTTTCCCCGTCCAAACCAATCTGTAACTGGTGACAGAAACCAGATAGACTATCCAGGAAGCAGAGGCGTAGTGACCGCCCTCCGTACCCTCCGACCGAAGGGGGCCCCCGGACGGAAAGGGGCCCCAAAAAGTGGCAAAAAATTAAGGTATAACTAGGTAAGTGACATTTATTGACGCTATTATGTCAGTTTTACTGATAAAACCGGGAAGTAAATACGGAATAGGGCCTACATGTACACTGCGGGTCTATACAATACAAACCCTGTATGTTGCATGAAATAAATACCGCATTCCATTTTCTGTATTGTAAGGGGCCCGCCACCCCGGACATAATGTTCGGAGGGGGCCACGCTCTTTGTTGCTACGGCCCTGCCAGGAAGCAATGATACTAGAACACAATCATCCACCAGATGAAGGAGGATTAGTGTCACCCTCCTCCTTTATCCAGACTTGGGTCTGGCACCACCAAAGTACGAGCAGTGGTGGAGATGTGACCGAAATTTATATGCACCAGGAAGTCCAGGATAATAGTAATAATAATAATAATGATAATAATATATTTAAAATAAATAATAATAACAATAATAATTCAATAAAAAATAATAATAGAATAGATACATAAATAACTGAAGTGCACTAATTCCAGAACAAAGCAACTTTTCATGCGGTTTCTTGTAGAAAATACTGCGTTTAATAAATAATAATAATAATAATAATAATAATAATGATAATGATAATGATAATAATAATAATAATAATAATAATAATAATAATAATAATAATAATAATAATAATAACAAGGCCAAGAACCAGAGTAGCGATAATTATTCTTCGGAACATTTGTTAAAAGTAATAAATGATTGTATAATAATAATAATTATTATAATAATGATGATAATAATAATAGTAAATAAATAAATAAATAATAATGAACAGAGACCCAGCAGAACTGAACGAAAGCTCTACGTGATATGGAAAACAATCGATTTCATTAACATCTCAACTTCAACATTTCAACTTCAATGAAGAATAAAATTAAAAATAATAACTCAACAAAAATCTTGACGAAGCTGGTGATGGCCATTCTGCATCGAACGTCGTGTATACTCCTAACAGAACTTCTGGGGATCATAAATATCTTGGGTAAAAATATTAATAACAATAATAATAATAGCAGCAACTAACAAGCCTCATATTTTATAGCTCCCGTCATATATCTAGCCGTCCGACCCGTTGAATACGGTACCCTATTCTGTATTCAAAAGCTCATCATATGATATTGTCAAAACGTAATAGGTACATAAATAACTGAAGTACATTCACATTATAATAATAATAATAATAATAATAATAATAATAACAACAACAATAATATTAATAACAACAACAACAATACTAATAATCATTATTATTAATATTATTATTATTCTGAGTAGTATACTTTAAGAGGTGCTATATAAATACTCGAATGAATAATTGAATGAATGAATGAATGAATTGCAATCGATCGTGGTTTCATTTTGCTAAGGCGGGAGAGTCTCTGATGAATTTCATCTGTATTGGCTCAGCATATTTTTTGCTATTTAAATTTTGTTTTCCTGAACCAAAACAACAAACAAACATGACAAAATTATGGCAGTGAACAACACTTTAACATAATTTGGTTAGGAAGGGGAGACCCAGAAGGGATGGACAATCCCACTAATAGGGCTACCCATAAATCTGCACTATCCCGGGTCCCCCCACGGTCCAGGGCTGAAAGTGAGCCGGGTCTGTCCGGGTCTCAGACCCGGCATTCTTTTGTTGACGCTTGAATAAACAATAGTACATTACAACATGTATTTAGCAGCCTTTGGCCCAAAGAGACCCGGCAACATTTTCAAACCGCTTTCAGCCCTGTCCCCACCCCCACATTACCACTACTATTAGACAATCACACTCAAAAACTGAATAACAAAAGAAAGAACAATCTCCGACCAAACTCACAGCCGATGAGGATGTGAGTCCTCACGCAGATGCTCTGTGAGTCGTCGCCGCCCTCCGCATCCAAGCAACAGTTGAGGGACGCTTCCTGGTATCTCTTCGTCAAGCCCGGATGCTCGAGCCGCGCCTTGTACCGGTTTACGGGCCTAACGTAGCTCGGATTAACCTTCAGGAAGGGACCTTCCCAGTCGTCGTACTCGCTCAGGTCTTCCGAGGAGCAGTTGGAAGGGTCATCCGCCCCCGTCGTGTTGCACGGAGAAACATCATCATCGTCGTCTGAATCTGTTTCGTTCGATTCTTCCACCTCCTCTTCCTCTGGAAAATAGTTGCAGTCTCCCTCTTTCGACGAGGCCTCGCTGCTCGTCAGCAGAGACGGATCCGTCAGTTTGAACTTGAAGACGAGGTTCGACGCGTTGTATCGTCTGCGCAGCGATTGGTTGACTATGGAGCAGGCGATCGTGACGTTCTCCCCGTAGACGACGGTCAAGCTGGTGGGCTTGAGTCCTGCGGAAAAAGAAAATATTCATCAGAGTCCATGTTGCACGGGAGTAGCGTCGCTCAGTGGTTTTTTTATCGCAGGCGATTTCCAGCTACGGTGGGCTAAGTAAGTAAGTAAGTAAGAATATTCTTTGTTATACCACCAGCAAACGCACAGTAGTTTACAGAGGAAATAAATAACAGAAAACATTCATGCAAAGTTATATAACATTCGCATAATAAAACTGTTTCTGGCAAAAGAATCAACTCTAGGAAGGGTTAGATTTATGTACGGAGTGACCTTAAGGGGAGGGAGGAGGTCGTGAAGAATGTGACAAGGATTTAAGAGGATGAACAGAGAGTGTCAACACTAGGAAAATCGGTTGGAAGAAAGCTTGAACTGGTCAATTTTCTTAAAAGAAAACATCTGAATCATGTATCTTTGTATCTGTCGTGTAACTGTGACCTGATCATACTAATATATTAGCATGAATGTAATTGTATGCGCAGGTCAGCGGCCATATTGGTTGTTTATCAGACCGCTTGCATTCCGCGGTGCCTTCCCAGCGTAGCAGGATCTCTACGGTGATTAGGTGCCGTTCCAGATGTTTTTATTCTGTTCTTAATTAATATTTAAGTTCATGAGGGATCCTAAATATCTCAAGGCATAAAAATAATAATAATAGTAGTAGTAGTAGTGGTAGTGGTAGACTGGTACTGGTAGTGGTAGTGGTAGTGGTGGTAGTGGTAGTGGTAGTAGTAGTAGTAGTGGTAGTGGTAGTGGTAGTAGTAGTAGTAGTAGTAGTAGTAGTAGTAGTAGTAGTAGTAGTAGTAGTAGTAGTAGTAGTAGTAGTAGTAGTAGTAGTAGTAGTAGTAGTAGTAGTAGGCTAGTAGTAGTAGTAGCAGCAGCAGCAGTAGTAGTAGTAGTAGTAGGAGTAGGAGTAGTAGTAATAATATAATAATAATAATAATAATAATAATAATAATAATAATAATAATAATAATAATAACAACAATAATAATAATAATAATAATAAAAATAATAACAACAATTATGTTAGGATCACCAACCGCAGCACTATAAGAAAACTTGTTACTCACGCAGCTCGCGACAACATTTATCAGACACTGTTGTCGAAACGAGCGCCAAGAAGATGGTGAACAACATAAACGGCCACATCTCAGTAACTCATCGGATCAAACGAACAGTTATCTCGCAAGGGTTTCTGGGTAATCGGAAGCAGACGACGACGAACGAAAACATCGTCTGAAAAGAATTCAAAATGAATTAGGCTGCATTATTTTTTAAATTTTAATTCAGTAGCCGGCATTTAGAATTGCTAAATCAACTGCACATGTGACTTCACGCTAGGCGTTTGATGATTACAAACAGTGCACAGAGAAAACGGAATGCAATTACGTAACTAGTAGAGGTAGTATTCTCATGAATTGACTTAAATTCTCGTTTCGCCACACAAGATACAGGTTGCTGCTTCTCCCTTAAAGTACTTAAAACTGATACCCATACTCTAAATATATTGCATAGCAATCTATGGTTGTGTCTGAAAGGTTCCAATGCCCCTTGGGGACAAAGAAGGGGAGACGTGTAGCCTACACTCATTTTCTGTTCCTGGGCCATTCAGCCGTAAATGGACAAATCCCAGGTACAAAATCAGGACATGGAACCATTATATCATGGAACTTACGGGCTACTTACAGCCTACACCAATCATAGCTTGGTAACAGAGATAACGTACACCAAAATGTGAGTAGCCTAATAAACACATGCACACAAACACATGCATAGAAGCAGGTGTGCCCAAACATGCAAACACAAACATGTCAACACAAACACATGCACACAAACATGTGCCAACAAACACATGCACACAAACAAATGCACACAAACATATATGCACACAAATACATGCACACAAACATATGCACACAAACACATGCACACAAGCACACAAACATGTGCACACAGGCAGTGCACACAACCACTTGCACCAAAACCTGATATTAAAGAATTGCACAGGGTGCACAAAAGTGCATTGGATGTCTGCACAATAATTACAGATACAGGTGACAACAACACTGACACGGGTAAGAATTAAACCAACAAATAGTCATGACTGTCTTCTCCACATGATGGCATTTATTTTGCATTGGAGTTTCCAAGTAAAAAGTGCTTCGGAATAGTCATTTTTATCGAGGCATAATATAAATCTACAGAGATAATATGATAATGCAGGTAGGCCTACGGGAGACATAGGAATGGCTAAGTGTCACCAGGTGCAAGAAGTCAGTTGCTGAGAATGGTTTTGATGGGCCACTGTTTACCATTGCTTGATATACTATTGACTTTCAGTCAAAGAAACAATAGATATCAAACAGGTGAGGTTCCTGGCAGGTGCTTGCACACATGCACACACGCACGCACGCACACACACACGTGTAATCGTGTATATATGTATGCATCCAAGAAGAGATCTTGAAGAAGCAATATATAAGTTCGATTGATTGATTGATTGACTGATTGGTTGATTTACTGACTGATTGGGGCCAGCCAATGCAGCACTTTGTGATAAAAAAAGCTAAGTCAGTGTATAAATTACAAACTAATTAAAGCAACTGAGAATTCGAATTAGCTCACCATATTAAAACCCACTCAACCTGTCATTAACACATTGTATCATTACGGTATGTCACTTGACATTATGTTACATAACATTAAATATTTAATTACAGCGAGCGACAGTAAATGCATTGCATTAAACAAAATCACATTTGCATCATGATTCTGCATTACTTTGCATTACATTACAATAATCTAAAATCACAGAAGAAGGCAGTTTTAAAATCTTTAAAAAATTTCTTAAAAATAAGCAGTTAAACACTTGACATGAATATCAGCCGAAACTCATGCTCACTTTAAAAAAATTGAAACGAAAAACAGGCAGCCAACCTCGAAAAAAATTTCAACCAGATATATATCGCTCAGTCACGAAAGAACAACTTCTATACAATGATAGTGTCATTTTTTAACACCGAACGATCTTTTAAATTAGACGCAAATTGATCCTCAACTGACCTCAAGCCTTGGTGAGAATTGAAGGCACAAGCGAAAGGGGAAAGAAATCACTAAATGACATCGACAGATCATAACAATTAATTATCGTATTGTCTGCCGTGCATTGTCTCCACTAATTACCGGACAATCATCACGTGCGTTAATTTTATTATCGAAACTAATGATAATAGGTCAATTATGCCACCAAAGGGAAAATACTTAGCCAAATCCTGTGTGTTCCGTGTTCAGTTCTAGGTTTAAAGTCAACACAATTATCTCCTTTTAATGCCAAACGATTAACTGTGCATACATACATTTTATAAATTTAATATACAATGTGTGTGCGTGCTGGTGTGTTTATAATATATATTCAACTCAATTCATTTAAATTTATTGTTCCAAATGCATACATTGCACAATTATGAAAGTATCATTCCTTGTAATGTCACAGCATATTGGAAATTCAACAGGAACCCAGAGGGGACTTAGTCCCTTTAAGACTGGGCTTATAAAATAATTATAAAATGATTAACAACTTCAAGCAGAGCAGGGAACTTTCACATTTACTTACATAAGAATAAGTACGGGTATTAAAATCCTAACAGCGTTCATGACAAAACCTTTCTTGTACAGTCAGTACCAGATATATAAAAAGCAACATAACAAGGCTACATAACAAGGCTATGTAACAAGGCTACATAAGAAGGCTAAATAACAAGGCTACATAACAAGGCTACACAACAAGGCTACATAACAAGAATACATAACATTGTTATTTAGCCTTGTTATGTAGCCTTGTTATGATAACAAGGCTACACAACAAGGTTAAATAACAAGGCTACATAACAAGGCTACATAACAAGGCTAAATAACAAGGCTACATAACAAGGCTAAATAACAAGGCTACATAACAAGGCTACATAACAAGGTTACATAACAAGGTACATAACAAGGCAACATAACAGGATAAAGCATGCGAGTGAGAACAAGATGCCTAAAACGTGTAAAGATCACAGTAGCTCGTATGAGCTTTGGGTAAACTATTCCATGACACTGGGCAATGGTATTTAAAAGAAAATTTATGGGTAATACGAATGTGCATACATATAATGTCATATAAGCTTATACATATATATATAATTATATAATTATATATATAGAACTATAGGCCCTATATATATATATACACACACAAAATATATATGTATATTTTGTAGTAGTTCGTTGTGCTCATAGCCTACAAGTGGAATGTATATATAATTATTATATGCCCTATATATACATATATGCACATAAAATATATAATTATGTATATTTTGTAGTAGTTCGATGTGCTCATAGCCTACAAGTGGCTCTCGTAAAGATAATATTTACAATAATTGATGACACTACTTCACACTATAATGACACTCAACAACACCATATAACATTAAATGACATTACAATAAATGACATCAGATTACACTAGATAATCTTACACTACACTACATGACTTACACTACATGACATTAGTCTACACGACACTAGATGGCAATAGAAGTCATACACTATGTGTTCACTACATTGCACTAGATGAAATTACAATACACCACAGTAAAATTAGTGTTCACAGTTTTTCATGAAGTATAAAGTGTACACCACAGAAACAGTGGTAAACAACAAGTTATGCGGCATCCACGCGTTTATACCGGTAATTATGCAGTCTTACTTTATTGGCGCTGCCCCCAACTCAAGCCTTGGCCCCCAATTGCTCTGAAACCCCGTAAAAATCATTGGCTGCTTGTCTACATTTAATAAAGAATAGAAATATGCCATGAACTGGAGATTTAGACTCTTCGCTTGGAAACCCTAGTGTAGCCACCGGTTGGGTTCCGGTCTATCGACGGGAGAGAGAGCCAGAGTAAGCAAGAAAAGAAATAGGCATATACCTATGGTGAAGGGTGTAAATATGTGATAGAATTGCCATCATTCTCACAGTCACTTAAGTCTCACCTGTTAAGAACTGCCGGGTAGCTACGCTACGCGTCTTCGTGGCTTTATTGTAAGGCGCTATATAAATGCCCATATACATACATACATACACAACTGGCTCGCTTGGCTACACCGGTAAGGCCGCGCGTCTGCACGCAATTCACTCTGTGAAAGAGCGTGCGGGCCGCGGTTCGATTCCCGAAGGTGGCTATTTCAGAGATTCAAATCTCGGGCTAGCACGGTCCGTCCACGGGGACCTAAATGGCGTGGCGACACTAATCATCTTCTAAATGGCAGTGTCGTTAAACATGTAACAATCAATCACATACATACATACATACATACATACATACATACATACATACATACATACAAACATACATACATACATACATACATACATACATACATACATACATACATACATATTACATACATACATACATCATCGATGTTGTAATTATCATCGGTGTAGTCATCTCTACTCTCACCGCCATTCTACTTACTGCCAGTTACTGGTTTGCTCATGTCTCAATCTCGAAACAAGTCGGACAACAGGATGGATCGTTAATAACTTATTTGTTCGAGGAGTAGCCTACCTATGAATAAAACACTGACCTACATGTATGTATGACTCAAGTAAATCCACGCTTCTCGCTGGCGTAATCGTCCAATACTAAAGATTATACATCGATCGAACGCTTTTCATAGAAAAATCGATTTTAAAAACCACAGCCGACACAGACACTAACTCTTAAGCCCATCGATCGGCAGAATTATTATCCTAAATTTCTAACAAGTAAACGAATCGATTTTGTTTACGAATTACCCGTACGGTTTAATCAGAGAAGGCCTACCTATCGTGTTGGCCATGATGATAGCCATCGAAATTTCCCTACATCATAACAAAGCATCATACGCTGATGAATGATAATTATTATCTATGGCACCAGATGCCAGACTCCCACAACTGGATATTCAGCTAGAGTATACACAGCAGCAAATTACGTCACGTTAAGCTCTGGACGCCGCCATTGTCGAGTCAAAATGTTGCAGTTACGCAGTAAATTAATGTAACTGGATTTTTATATAGCGGTTGTCTTATGGGCTCGACCCTGAGGGTGAGATTCCTCACCACCGCTCGCCCGTTTCAATGGACGCCATGCCATTTAGGTCCCCGTGGACGAACAGTGCTAGCTCCGAGCCTAGTAGCTCGAGATGTTTATATCTCTGAAATAGTGCTAGCTCCGAGCCTAGATAAAGCGTAGCTACGCTTTATCTATTCTGTGGTAGAAGCAAGTTTCTAGCAGTCTCGTGAATCTCTAGGCTACTGTCACAATGTGTAGCACCGTTCCATCAGGCATTTAGGCCTAACTATTTAATATGCAAGTAAATTAAAACCAGGTCTTAAAAATAAGTCATAATCGGTTTTTACTTTTTACCCATTACTGTGTGTTCCTTAATTCTTCAAAGCTCGTCAATTTTAATATTATGGCTGCAGCCTGAACGTGTGGCTCTGATTAAAAGCCAGTGTGTCATTTTTGTGGCGTTTTCTCACCCTTTAATTGCAAAAAATTAGAATGCTAGCCTACTAGGCTACTATACGAGCAGGCCAACAGCTGTAGGCCTATGCAGTGCACTAGTGCAGTGTATACTTTTATAAGCGGAACAGTTCACGTTGCGGCCTAGGCTACGGCTAGCGGATCAGAACGCAGTGGCTAGGCCTATATTCAACAATTTGCAACAGTAAGAAGAGCATTCCGTATGTAAATAACTAAGCAACTGTGGGTTAGATCTGTAAGCCATATCATTTGCAGGCTCCATATAGACCTACGAGAGATTTCCGTCGCCGTCTGATCCTCCCACCGACAGGGTTGACCAATTAATTAGATCACTAACAATTAACTTGCAAGTATTGTATTCCAAATTTATGTAGCGCCTTACAGTGGCATAGCCAGAAATTTATGATGGAGGGGGGTTGAGGGTTTTATGGCCTGGCCGGATGCCCTTTCTGACATCAACCCAACAGTATTACAGTAAATAAAAAGGGAATAAAGTAACAAAGGGAATAAAGTAAGAAAATCAATTGTTACAAGCAATAATTGTTTTGCTTTTTCTTATTTAAGTGGATAAATAACCTTTAAAAAACTTTGTTCCTATGCCAATGGGGGGGGAGATTAACCCCCCGAATCCCCCTTGTTTACGCCACTGGCGCCTCAATCAGAAAACAACACAGAGATGCTCAAATCTTTTATGAATCGCACAATTGTATCGTAATCGGAAAGTTTATACGTAGCGCTACGTCAGGAGAATGTCACGATAGATGCTTCAAAACGTAAGCATTAAATCCATCGGTACACTTCAAAAACCTTTATGATGCAACTAAACAAATAGCACCTCGTTACAGAAAATCATTATGCAGCCAAAAGAGAGCAATCTTGACTTGTGAAACAATATTGGTTTCAAACCAATCAACTAATGCAATCAACGTGCAACATTCAATCAAATACTTGAGCCTCAGATTCATTCCAATCACACGGTCAATGCAAAACCAATCAATAAAGTGCTTCAATCAGAAAAACAATCAGAGCGCAACACTCAGGGTGATAATTGGAAATTGGGGGTTTCGACCAATGTTCCCTCTAATTTGTTTGGACTCCGTGGGCGGTGTTGCACGCTAAAATTTTTCACCTATTTTTTATACACTCGTCTTCTTTTCCTGGAGATAAGTACACGTTGTATACCCGTGTACACCCTCGTGTACAGCCTTGATTACCATGCTATGATTACCATGTTATGATTATCATGCATTTATTAATCGTCACAATCCAATCTCCAAGCATCCATAACAGATGGTACTGAGCAAACTGTGATTAAAGGACCCTACGCAGTACCATCTCATATGAGCCTGGAGCCTGTACTCAGACAGTACCATATCTCACAAACAAAGTACCAGCTTACACAAATGCTCTAAAAAAACTGTTCGGCTTGCAAGAACGGACTTCACGAATACAAACAAACACGTGTCAAAGGGACAAGCGAAAGAGAACGTCATTATGACACGAGCGGCAAGCATACGCTGCACTAAAGTTGAATAGCAAATACATAATAATTTATCAAACTGAAAACAAAATACATTAAAAACTGCCATGAAAGTGCAACTTAAGGACTAGTCAAACACAGAACCATAGAATACAAGCACAATGATAAATTAACCCATTGTATAATATTTATATTATGTACACACACATATTTAAAATTATATATGTAGGTATATATGTGTGTATATATATATATTATATATATATATATGTGTATATATATGTATATATACACATGCATATATATATATGCATGTATGGGCATTTGTTATTTGTATAAATACGTGCTTAAGTACATTTAATATTATGTCTGTACGTGCGATTGTTTCAAACAAGATTATCATAGTCAGAAGATGATCTGAAACACCTCAGATTCGCATTGCTGCAAGCCTTACAAAATGTTCACAATGCATCAATCCATAGGTATGTATGCACGAATATCTATGTACTTATCGAGGCTGGCGTGCATGCATGCATACATGCAATTTCACATGTATGTAGGATTCACAGTCATATTATATTAAACCGACAAATGGTCACAATGTATGATGGACTGTGCAAGACTTGAAGCTGCAACACCCCATAATTTCATATCAAACACTCATCATCAGCAGCATCACATAGTCGTAATGTATATATATATATATATATATATATATATATATACATACATATGCATATTATATACATTAATATTATATATACATATATTATATATATATAATATATACATATACACACACATATATATATAAATATATACATGTACGGACTTCAGAGGCTCTAGCCACAATTTCTCGACAAAGGTGACTGCAGCAGGTAGGCCTCACCTACACAAAGCCTCAGGACTTAGCAGCAACAGTATGCATTGTGATGGAGAATCAGGATTCATCGGGAAACCTACAGAAGAGGGCTATAACCCGGGACCGAATAGACTGCTCCCAGGGAATGGAATCGACTTCTACTCTCAGTTCGTAACTAAGATTTACTGCGTACTTTGAAAAGACGACTCACAACGGCTAACTTACTATTTCTACTTGGCCTTTAATCACTTGGATACACAAGTCCATCTGATTATCCGAGCCTCGGATTCACATTTCGGTGTTACCTTGCGCGTGTAAGAAATTCATCTATGTGTATCTCTAATCGTTCTGCGGTCTGTCAGATTGAATGTCAATAAACAAATATTAATAATAATAATAATAATAATAATAATAGGCGGCAGAAGTTCCTAGCCTAAGGTATGACGAATCAGAGTCAATAAAGCTGTGCAATTGGTTGTCACTGTAGTTGTACCATACTCCGTTTAAAATCATTCACAGCATGGACTGCTGCATGGACTAGATCAGTCACACAGAAAGAAATATTTCAAGTCCTATTCAGAATCTTTCGACAGCTAATAATGGTAATAATAATGATAATAATAATAATGACAATGATAATGATAATAATGATGATGATAATAATGATAATAATAATAATGATAATAATGATGATAATAATGATAATAATAATAATGATAATAATGATAATAATAATGATAATAATAATAATGATAATATAGATAATGTAAATAATAATAATGATAATAATAATGATAATAATAATGATACTGATAATAATAATAATAAATATTTTAAAAAAATAAAATAATAATAACAACAATAATAATTACGACAATTTATATGGCGCTGTAACAAGGTCAGGCTACAACAAAGGGTGCCTTACAAAACAGCTAATAGGCAGGACAAGCACTAGAGAACAAATGCGTTTTTTAAGCATAGATCCAAAAGAGTCCACTGAGCCGGTCGATCGAATACCAGGAGGAAAACTGTTCCGAAAATCTCTCAACCATGTCGGCAAGTTCACAAAGGCGGAATGTGCAGGGCAGGGCACATACATGCATGGATACATACATCCCCTCATATAAACACAACTTTTAGCACTGATGACGATGGTGCCACATCTCTCAAAAAAAGAAGTTCCAAATCACAAACACCGAACTGCTGACAAACACACACGCCGGAAACCACAATACAACTCGTTCGGAACACAGAGCGTCAATCCGATCCGTCTGCCTGACATCGTAAAAATTCGGGATCGCACAAAAAATGCCCGCAAGATGGCGGTGGCGGGGTTGATCGAATCGTCGAATTTCCTGCGAACTGTGCGCAAGCGCCGCTCTTCCGAGCTATTTGTGAAGAATTCTGGAAAAATTCCATCTGAACTCTGGAGGAGTATCCGGAGTGAGGATGTTGATGATGCATTGTCAGTTGCCATCTAGTTCTGATCTTGTATGTATCTCGATCTTTTCAACGGATAGATTCGGATTGACGTCAGCGACCGATCGAATCACGTCAGCCAATACCTGACGACACACAGAAAAACGAGGAGCAATTAAGAGAGCATTGACTGACTGATTGAATGACTGATTGACTAATTGGCTAACTGATTGACTAATTGGCTGACTGATTGAATAGCTGATTGACTAATTGGCTAACTGATTGACTAATTGGCTGACTGATTGAATAGCTGATTGACTAATTGGCTAACTGATTGACTAATTGGCTGACTGATTGACTGACTAATTGGCTGACTGACTGACTGTGATTGGCAGACTGTTTGGCTGACTAAATGGCTGGCTGACTGACTGCAACTGGCGGACTACCGGGTAAATTGGCTGACTGGTAGACTAATTGGCTGAATGACTGACTGGCGGACTAATCATTGACTGACTGACCGACTGTGAGTAGCAGACTGACAGATCGACTAATTGGCTGACTGACTGACTGCGTGATTGACGTACTGATTGACTGATTAATTGGCTGGCTGACTGACTGACTGACTGCCTGACTCTGTCCAATGAGTGACTCACTAACTGGTTCACTGGCTGGCTGGCTGGCTGACTGACTGAATGACCAGCTGACTTCTAAAATGACTGGTTGTCTGACTGGCTGGAGACTGAACCTCTCAGTGCACTGCTTCAAAGCTACGATAACAATCATAAAATGATAGACGAGGATTATGATATGATCATTGATCATTGATATGAATCACTGAATAATGTTACCATGTTTTGATCAACGTCTTCGTTATCAGAACTTAAGAGGAACTTCTTTTCAACTCTCGTTTCAAGAACTCCATCACGCTCCGTCTGATACTGAAACACCGTAAAGACATCTTACAGGTAAGGCTTCTAAAGAACTATCAGAACTATCTTATAAGACTTAGAACTAAGCATAAAATCCATCTTACACGTAAGACTTCTAAAGCATAAAATCCATCTTACACATAAGACTTCTAAAGCATAAAATCCATCTTACACCTACGACTTCTCAAACATAAGAATCCATCTTGCACGTAAGACTTCTAAGCATAGAATCCACCTTACATGTAAGACCTCAGAATTCATCTTACATGTTAGATTTCTAAAGCATAAAATCCATCTTACACGTACGACTTCTCAAACATAAGAGTCCATTTTATATGTAAGACTTCTAAGGTACAAAATCTATCTTACACGTAAGACTTCTATGCATAGAATTAATTTTACACGTAAGACTTCTAAGCATATAATCCATTTTACACGTAACTTTCAAACCATAAAATATCTTTTAGTTTATTAACTAACATCAAAGCATCTTCATAAGCAAATTAAACCAGCCAATCAATCAACCAATCAATCAATCAATCAATCAATCAATCAATCAATCAATCAATCAATCAATTAATTAGAGAAGCGAATGTAAAACCCGACCGTTGTTGTTTCGATTGTGTGGGTGCGGGAGGAGTGTGAGTGAGCACTGACGAGTATTCCGAAGTCTTCCATGCCACTCCCCGGGGCAGCGTACGTGACTGTTCTCATCTGCGACTTCACCATCTGACCCTCGGACCTCGACGAACATCGAGACGGCTGCAAGAAAAACAATGGAAATTACCACCAGATCAAAGTAAAAGTATGGTATTGTTAAGAAAGGTACATGTAAACAAAGGTAAAAAACAATGGAAATTACCACCAGATCAAAGTAAAAAAATGGTATTGTTAAGAAAGGTACATGTAAACAAGGTAAAAAAAATGGAAATTACCATCAGATCAAAGTAAAAATATGGTATTGTTAAGTAAGGTACATGTAAACAAAGGTATTAAGGAATGGCACTGTACCACTAGACATAGGAAAGGCAAAGTAAGGTATTGCAAAGTTAACAAAAGCAGGTAAGGTATTGTAAAGCAAGGAAAGATAAAGGTAAGGGAATGTAACGTACTGGAAAGGTAAACACACGTAAAGTATTTTAAAATAAATAAAATTGGGTAAGATGGTGCTGCTGTATAGTAAGGTTAGCAAAGCATAAACAAAAGTAATATCAAGTAACTCCAGAGTTCTGTTCCTAAAATTAAAAGATGAAGAATATTTTAGACTGAGGGCTATGGCATAGCAGATATATTTACCTATATGGTACGGTAATGTCGGAAACGGTAATGTATTACAAGATAACTTAAGGTAATGAGGTACAGATGATACAGTGACAGAGTTTTATAACTAGACATGCAAAGAGTGAATAAGGCACAGTCAGGGACACACACTTGTGCCGTTAGCCAGCAGCTCAGCAATGATGAGAAACGATAGAAAGACAGACAGAAAGTCAGCCAGACAGACAAAGACAAAGACAAGAAGCAAATATCACTAGAGAGACAGACACAAACAGACACAGACAGACACAGGCAGACAGACAGACACAGACAGACAGGAAATGACACTAGTAGACAAAATGCATGTATGAGCATTTCCCACAGTGCCTCTTCAAAATTACTCCTCAGAGGCGCTCCCGACTACAGCGTGGACACTGCATCGGAGTTTCACGCCGAAGCGCCTGAGCAATTGCGAGTGAAGGACTTGCTCAAGGTCCCTATGCAGCGGCTTGAGGTTGATTCGAGCTCGCAACGCTCCGGATCCAAGGTACCGAACATACTGCAGTGCCCCACAATACTAAATCATACCACCAAAGAGACACAGACAAAAGGAGGAATCTAGACAAAGGGAGGAGGAACAATAGAGGAGAAAACAATGAGACAATGGACACAAACCGTCGTTGGCAATTGGTGGCAGTAGGTATCCGTCAGACGAGAGGAGCAGCTGACGGTTGGACTTTCACGTTGATGCTCGTTGACGTTATTTCGACGAATGGTGTCGCCATCTGGCGGAAACTTTTACCAAAAAAACATTCAAAAATTAGGCACACCCATTCTCAGGAAGAGATCAGATTTATTATTATTATTATGTATGCATGTACATGTATGTATGTATATATGCAATATCTATACTTATAAAGCAGAGCCATTATTCTGTTTGTATTTTTTCTGTTTGTATGGATGTATTTTGAATTTCTCGCCAGAGCCTGCTCGGAAATTACAGCGATTCGTTTTACCAAAATTTTCAAACTGATTCTTACCCAAATTTGACGTTTAACGCGACTATTTTCAGCTGTCAATAAACTTTATAGCCCGAGCTGTCAACATTTTAACTTCACACGCGATTAGCGATTCGAAAGTCATTCGCCTTCGTCGCCTCCATTGCCTACAAGAATCCTACAACCAATGGCATGACGGTTTGAGATCACGTGATATTTACTTATATCGAAAATATTTCTGATGATTATTCTGGCCTTATTTCTTCTGATCCACTCGACAAAAACATAAAGAAAGCGATCCAAAAATCTTTCCATATTTTAAATTTCGCTGTTATAAAAACGATCGTTGGTTTTATGTTCACTAAACTCATGACGTCATTATTTTGAGCTCAAATCTTTACGCCGCGGAGCAAAAAATGTTATGGACGCAAATAATGCGAACATAACTGCAAATAATTGGAAAAAATTAGCGTAGATTTCAAAAACTTCCTTTATCGAACAATTTATGAAAGAAGCACGTTGCGGCTTTTCAGAAAAAGCCGTTTTTCTCAGTTAAGTGTCGAGTGGACTTAACGGGTTTAGCTCTTCAATTATCGGCCAGACATGTACACCTAGCGGAGAGGATCGTTACTTCGCCTTAACGCGGGGGTCGATGAAAGGCGGGGTCAGAATGGTGAAGTCGGAACGGGGTCAGGCGTGGCTGGGGACAAAATCATTTCCCGGGCAACGCCGGGTAATTCAGCTAGTGCTAGTATATATGTATGCATGTATGCATTTGTATTATTATTATTATTATCATTATTATTAATATTATTATAATTATTATTGACTTTAATATAGCGCACCTTCAAGGTAATTTACTCAGAAGCGCTCTCTTTCCGGTCGCGCATTGTCTTCCTGCTAAAACAAGCTCGTAATTAGTTTATGTATGTATGCATGTGTGTATGTGTAATTTGTGTATAATGCTTGTGCATGGATGCACGAATTTGTTGTGAATTAACTGTTTGAACTTTCAATTCCATTCACTGCATTTATCGTTCTGGGAGCAATAAATAGAATGAAATGAAATGAATAAATGAATGTATGAATGAATGAATGAATGAATGTACGAATGAATGAATGTATGAACGAATGAACGAATGAATGAATATATGAATGAATGTATTAATGAATGAATGTGTGAATGAATGAACAAACGAACGAATGAATGAATGTATGAATGAATGAATGAATGAATGTACGAATGAATGAATGTATGAACGAATGAATGAATGAATGAATTAATGTACGAATGAATGTATTAATGAATGAATGAATGAATATATGAATGAATGTATTAATGAATGAATGTGTGAATGAATGTATGAATGAATGAATGAATGAATGAATGTACGAATGAATGAATGAATGAATGTATGAACGAATGAATGAATGAATTAATGTACGAATGAATGTATTAATGAATGAATGAATGAATATATGAATGAATGTATTAATGAATGAATGTGTGAATGAATGAACAAACGAACGAATGAATGAATGTATGAATCATGAATGAATGCATGAATGAATGAATGAATGAATGTATTAATGAATGAATGAATTAATGTACGAATGAATGTATGTATGCATGAATGAATGAATGAATGAATATATGAATGAATGTATTAATGAATGAATGTGTGAATGAATGAACAAACGAACGAATGAATGAATGTATGAATCATGAATGAATGCATGAATGAATGAATGTATTAATGAATGAATGAATTAATGTACGAATGAATGTATGTATGTATGAATGAATGTATGAATTAATGTATGAATTAATGAACACCAACCTGTTTAATGTTTGTCGTTTCTATGACGACTGAGACATTCTTGGAACAGGACTGGACACCTAAAGTACAAAATGTAATCTGTTGCAGTCACTAAAAACCAAACTGGTGCAATGAAGACAGACTATATTGATCAACTGACTAAATATATACACGACTAACACTCGAGACATCAAGCCCCAATCACAGAAGATGGAGAATCAGCAGACAAAAGAAGATAAAACAAAAGAAGATGAATGGATGAAACAATAATTATTAATCGAAATAATTAAAAAGTTGTAAAAACAACAATTTAGCTTAACATCTGCCAGCATCTGGCTGGAAAATCTCAAGAAAACTCTGTCTGCCCATCAAGTAAAAGTAAAAAGTAAAGTCCATCCAATTTCCACAAGCAGTCAGACATATAGACAGGCGGACAGGCAAACATACAAACAGGTAGACAGGCAGCCAGGCAGACATGCAGGTGAGGCAGAGATGCACGCAGACAGACAAACAGACAGACAGGAAATAAGCAAACACCAAAGGAAATCCAAATCCTACTCCTAAAGGCGTGCACTTGTTAAACTTAATCTTTTCTCATCTCTGTCGCTTGTTTCCCTTCTCTTCGGCTGTCAAGTCATGGCTTAGTTTCGACGCAGAGTCAACGAAGCGTCAAAGTCATCCAACCGAAACCGCTTAGCTCTGTCCGTCTTGGATCGTTTGTCATGCATACAGATGACATCGTCATGCATACAGATGACGTCCATATAAAGACAAAGGAACTTAATTCAGATACAAGTCGATCAGACTCTATGACTTAGAAGGTCGTATACTCCGAGACGAAGAAAGTTGGGATAGATAGATGGAAAGATATGTGGCTAGATGAATAGATGGATATATGGATGGAAAGATATGTGGCTAGATGAATATAGATGGATAGATAGATGGAAAGATATGTGGCTAGATGAATAGATGGATGGAAAGATATGTGGCTAGATGAATAGATGGATGGAAAGATATGTGGCTAGATGAATAGATGGATGGAAAGATATGTGGCTAGATGAATAGATGGATGGAAAGATATGTGGCTAGATGAATAGATGGATAGATGGATGGAAAGATATGTGGCTAGATGAATAGATGGATGGAAAGATATGTGGCTAGATGAATAGATGGATAGATGGATGGAAAGATATGTGGCTAGATGAATAGATGGATGGATGGATGGATGGACGGACGTACGGATGAGTGGATGGATGGATCATGGATGGATAGGTTAGTAGGTACACATATAGGTAGGTAGGTAGGTATACGTAGGTAGGTAGGTAGGTAGGTAGGTATACGTAGGTAGGTAGGTAGGCATATGCAAGTATGTGCTTACATGTAGATAGGTTGATTGGTGGGTAGATAGGTAGGTAGATTCATGTAAGTTCAGAGAATAGTATTCGATAGATAACAGCTAACGGAAACGGAATCCGACTTCCTAATAAAATTGCAGTGGAAGTAAATCTGTTTCCGACCGTGTAATATGTCCTAAGTCCAATGTAAGAATTGTGGAAAAATAACTGGGGGGGGTTGGACCATTACTCACTTGGAATTGGGGTGTGAAAAACAGACTTTACTATGGTGCTATAAGAAAGACTGGGGGTTGAAACCCCCAAACCCTCCGGCAATTATCACCCTACCTAAGTCCTTCACAGTCTGGCACTGGAGAACTCACGAAGACTAAAACGTTATCTTGACCAAAGGCCTGCTAGTAACAATATGTTTGTGACGCCATCCTGCTTTCGGCCAGTAGCCATTAAGGATTCGGCGAGAACGGTCAAAGGTATTGGCGCATAATATCATTATTATGTACAGAACTAATTGAGCCGCGGAACCACCAATCCACGTAATCCGACATCGAAAACTTCACAGATCTATTTATATCGATATCAGTGGCGGTGTCAGGATTTCAGTTGGGGGGGGTGACTGAGTCCTCGCAGGAAATTTTCCATTCTCTTCGGCCAAAATGTCTGACAACCTTTTTTAGTCATCCTGCCTAAAATCGTAGAAATATTTTGGTTTTGCATGTTAAAAGACACGGATGACCTTTTTATGAGGGCTTAGCCTTTTATAGCCCCCTAGCGCCGCCACTGATCGATATAGCCCTACTTAATTAGCTCTGATACAGTAGACTCTATATAAATTATACGGTTATATGACGATAGAAAAAACATAGCAATTGCCAATAGGCCTCCTGATAAGTGATTGCTGCATATGTTTGTGACGTCATCTTGCAATCGACCAATAACCATTGATGATTCTGCGAGATTTTGCATTTATATAAGCGTCGTCTGATGGCTTCTTCCTATACTTGAGATAGTCTTAGATTATTGATAGTGATTTCAAATTAATTAGACTGTCTTTACTCGTGAATGAATATGTTTGCCTTCATCCAGAGAATATTTACTAGGAGATCGCGAAAGGTTGCTCCAGCCTCAGAAGGCGAGAACCATGACGGAGATGAGACTCCTGTTTTGCTCTCACATCAGGGAAGATGGGCAGGATGCTCTTGTCTTCGTCCTTCACGGTCCGGCACCGGTGAACTCACGGAAGAGACTGCCGTTACTAATACGGAGGCTTTTACCGATCTGAACGACATTCAATCTTTACCAGTTGCTTCTTCAATGCGTAGAACTGCAAATGGTGAACCTCCTGGCTCTTGCAGGGAGCGATCGGTGTTGTATATAGTGTCAAGAAGGGTGACGTGGGCTTCCGAAATAAAATCTATTTGGATCATTCCACCGAGACCCGGTGTTATTCTTGATGAGGATCTGCCAGAACCGGAGCCGGAAGTGAGCTGTGGCTGCATTCCAATGCTCTCCGAAGAAGACATCTACATAGAGATTGTCCCAAGTTCCCAGGCAGAGGAAACGGAGTTAGCGGAGGAAAGTAGTAGCTGAATTGCAGAGACTGGCGGCCCAGAGGGAGGGGACAGTGAGGGTGGGCGCCTATAGCCATGCACAGCTTAGCAAATACATCGAGTCGGTACTATAGGTAAGTAGGTCGATAGGTAGGTAGGTAGTAGGTAGATAGGTAGGTAGGTAGGCAGTTAGGCGGATATACAGGTAGGTAGATAGGTAGGTAGGTAGGTATAAGCTACATGATAGACGGATAGAGATATAGGCAGGAATGTTTGCATCTGATAAAAGAAAGACATATTTTGAGTGCGCTGTCATAGACTTGCTTATTTTGACCTACTTATTAACATACTTCTTTAAGATACAGAGGTCAAGGGTTCAGGTTAGGATTATGGGGTAGTGTTAGGGTTGACCTCAGTATACAATTAAATTGCTTAATTGTAATTACAAGTGTAGCAGCTTCTAATAGATCTACTAGTCAGATCACTGCGCCTATATCTAAGGCACAATTTTGAGGCTTCGACTCATGGCCGTTTTTAGCATATAGCCTAGGTCAATTCGGTGCGAAAATATACTGAGGGTTTACCCGTGACCGCGGGTTTGAAAGTACCGCGGGTTGGGTACGGGTTGGGTAGGCCTACGCATTTCACGGGTCGAGTCGGATACGGATAGAGTCTTTACGGGTATGAGTATACTCGGTTTTATCAGCACCAACATACTAAGCCAAAGTTAAAAAGTAAAGTTCATACAGTTCCATGTGGAACACAGGGAGGCGCTCATCTCCTTTTCAACAGCCTTGAGCCAGCAATGGACGAATCCCAAGGTCCTGGACACTGGGCCAGTGTATCGCAGGACTTGCTGTTTACTTCCCAGCTTACGCCGGTACCAAATCATACTGCTTGGTGACCCATCTAGTAGTTTCAGTTAAACGGCACTGCATAATAACGAAGATGATTAAAGTCACCCTCCTCCTCTATCAATGCTTTGGACTGGCACAACTCTATCCATCTGGAATGACATTCCGGCTTCAAAGCTGCGCTTGTTACGTCTGACCAATCAAACTCTGTTTCATAAATCTCTCAAGCCTTTTTCCATTGACGTGGCTGGGCTGTGAGCGCTCCCGAGTAGCTTTCTTGAAGTGGTGATATACAAGTTTATAGGATAAAAGAAAGAAAGAATGAATGAATGGATAAATGAATAAATGAAAGAATAGATGGATAAATGAATGAATAAATGAATGAATGAATGGATGTATGTATGAATGAATGAATGAACGAACGAACAAATGAATAAAAGAATGAATGAACGAACGAATGAATGAAAGAACGAACGAATGAACGAACGAATGAATGTATGAATGAATGAACAAATGAATGAACGAATGAACGAAAGAATGAATGAACAAATGAACGAACGAACGAATGATTGAAAGAATGAACGAATGAATAAATGAATGAATGGACGAACGAACGAACGAACGAATGTACGAATGAATGAATGAATGAACGAATGAAAGAATGAATGGGTGGACGAAATGAATGAATGAATGAACGAACGAATGAACGAACGAACGAACGAATGAATGAATGAATGTACGAATGAATGAATGAATGAATGAACAAATGAATGTACGAATGAATGAATGAATGAATGTATAGATGAACGAACAAATGAATGTATAGATGAATGAATGAACAAATGAACAAATGAACGAATGAACGAATGAATGAATGAATGAATGTACGAATGAATGAACGAACGAACAAATGAATGAAAGAATGAACGAATGAACGAACAAACAAATGAACGAATGAATGAATGAACGAACAAATGAATGAACGAATAAACGAATGAATGGATGAATGAACGAACGAATGAATGAACGAACGAACGAACGAACGAACAAACAAATGAACGAATGAATGAATGAACGAACAAATGAATGAACGAATAAACGAATGAATGGATGAATGAACGAATGAATGAACGAACGAACGAACGAATGAAAGAACGAACGAATGAATGAATGAATGAAAGAATGAACAAATGAATCTATCCATCAACTGTCAGACCAGAATCCAGCACCTGTTTGATTGGAGGCATTGAAGCTCTTGCTCAGAGCTCGGTCAAAGGTTGGCGCCGGTCGATCGATGTGCGATGACACCTCGCGACTCTGGTGCTGCGTTCGTCCCGAATACTGGAATCGCGATGAACCGAAGCGCGGAAAGAATCCACGACCGATCGGATCGGATTCTTTGAGTCTACAACAGAAGCGTAAAATTAATAAGTTTTTATTGATCCCAAAAATACCGGAACACATAATTCTGAATTAATTTATTACAGCGATTCGATATGGCGCTCCTTCAAGGTTTCCTACTCGGGAGCGCTCCAAGTCCAACCCTGGTCGAATAAGACAGGACTCTTAAGAACAGTGAGAAACGAGAAATGGAATAGGGACGGACAATAGGCATCTGGCTTTGCACTGGCTTCCTTTCCCGCAGCACATCTCATTTAGGATTGCATCTTTTGTGTGGCGATGTTCATCAGGTTGGGCACCCTCTTATCTGTTTGAGCTTTGCCTCCTTCTTTCCACTTGCATAGGCCGCGGCACACTGCGCACTGCTGACCATGGTGACTTAATGGTTCCTTTCACTGATGAGGAGTAGTGGGAGCCCATTCCAGGTTGAACGGGACTTCATGGAGAAGGTGCTGCGCTGCCTGATTGAAAGTTCGTGAGCATGGAATAATAAGTGGATGGATCCAGTCCACCCATCCAACCATCCATTCACCTAATTTCAAGTTTGGATACGGAAGGAGAAACCAAAAGAACCACAGTCCCATAAGCATTCAACTGTGTATCTGTTGGTTTCTTCATCTGTCACCTATGCACTAGTATTGTTTGAAGTAGAAGTCGCTAACGAGTATCTAGAAGCGGGAATCATTTCTATTTCAATTTTCAAATAAAATGATAATATAACAGCAATCAATATCTAGCTGGAAATGGTTAATTAAACAAACAGGATATAGGAAGCAGCTTTAATTATATTTGGAGTTAGTAGGTGGGCATACAAATATTTCCATGTATTTATGCATGTATACTATGTAGATGAGGCACACTATGAATATTCATAGAAAGACTGCTCCAAAAATAGACATGTATGTCAATCTATAGAATTTATAAGCACTCTTCAAGTATATGTAAAAGATAAGTGATGTAACACAATGTTTATGACTGCTTGGGAGATAATATAATCACAATTGGAAGGTGCTACACATATAATTCCAGCACAGTGTATTACATCAATCAATCAATCACATAAATTTATATAGCGCCCCTTCAAGATCTCTACTCAGAGGCGCTCCCAACCCAGGCCTGGTCAAAAAGAAAGGTCTTGAGAAGACATCATGATAACAGTGATGACCTCTCACCTGTAGAAGGTGTGATACTCGACGACAGTTCGCCAAACTCTCTTCGCAATCCGTTGCGCTGGAAACTTGTAAGATATGTTCGAATCAATGTCGTCGTTCTGAAGAAAGTGAAATTTTCTAAATATATTATATCTATCAAAGGATGCATCAGCACATCAAAATAACAAACTACCTAGTTATCCAATAATTCAACCCACTCAGGTATCCATCCATCTATCCATCCAATCACCCACTCATCCATCCCCTAATCCACCCATACCATCCTCCCACTCCCTCCCACCATCCATCGAGTCCTTTCGTAATCCATCCATACATCCACCCATCTATCCATACACCCACCTGTAATCCATCTATCCATCCATCTATCCATCCACCCATCCACCCACCCACCCATCCATCCATCCACCCATCCATCCATCCATCCACCAACCCACCCATCAACCGATCCATCCATCCACCAATCCATCCATCCATCCATCCACCAATCCATCCACCCATCCACCAATCCATCCATTCATCCACTCATCTTTCCATACACCCACCCCCACCCATCCACCAATCCCACCTGTAATCTATCCACCAATCCATCCATCCAACAATCCATCCACTCACCCACCCACCCATCCATCCACCCACCAATCCATCCATCCACCCACCCATCCATCCACCCACCAATCCATCCATCCACCCACCCATCCATCCATCCATCCATCCACCCATCCACCCATCCATCCATTTACTCCATGTCTGCTGCTGCAGTCGCTTACTTCGTTTGGTCTGACGAGGATGTGAAAGAATCGTCCTTTGTACGAGATGCGGAGGAGACGAGGCCAGATGAATTTACTGATGCGCAGTCGACCGCGATAAATCATCAGACCAGATGAACAGATGCCAAACATCACAGACTCACCATCTCCATCCTGCGAACACAACAATCGCAATCATATTCATACTCAGATTATTAGTAATGAAAATCACATCAATACACTATGTAATGTGTGCAAGAATGTGAACAAGTATATTATATATATGTATGTATGAATGTGTGCATGTATGTATGCATGAATGTATGCATGCATATCTGTATGTATGCATGCATGTATGAATGTATGCATGCATATATGTTTGTATATCTGCATGTATGTATGTATGTATGTATGTATTGTATTGTATTGTATTGTATTTAAACATGTATGTATGTATGTATGTATGTATGAATGTATGCATGTATGCATGTATGTATATTTGTATATCTGTATGTATGTATGTATGTTTGTACGTATGCATGTATGTGTGTATGTATGTACGTATGTATATAAGTATGTAAGTATGTGTGCATGTATGTATGTATGTATGTGTGCATGTTTGATGTATGTGTGTATCTATGTATGTATATATATATATATATATATTATATATGTATGTAAGTGTGCATATACCGGTATGTATGCATACACACAGCCTTAATACAATACAGCGAAACAATAACCATAAAATTTAATATGTGATTTTCCACACATTTTCCCATATATGCTTCCGATTTCTTTAACAGGAATTCCGACGACAACGACAACAGTCTCTACCTTCGCTTGGTGCAGCTCCACGCCATACATCGCGAGTTTAGATGCATTCAGTAAATACAAGAGATCCGACTCGGCCGGGCACAGGCCTCTGCAAAATATAATAACATCCATTCAACTCTTCATTAACGCCATTAATACTTGATTGTCCAATCTAACCCATGACATCCAATCGTCAATACTAGTGGCGCCACTGCACAACCATAACCCGGCCAACTACTCATTTAATAATTAATCAACTAGAGATAGTCTCCTTCAATAAGGATTTCATACATACTCGTATGCAAAATAAACAGCAGGGCTGGTCAATGAAAATCTTGCAATTAGCGAGAAGACTGTAGAAAGTGCAAGAGCGATCCAGCCAGATCTTAAAGTGTGCCTGGACGGTCATGGACGGCGTCCATGCACTTGTTTTAAAATCTGAATGCCGTCCAGTCACTTATTGGCGAGCACAGACTGGAAAGGTAAGGGGCGTCCAGGCACTTCTTTTGGAGAGGTAAGGGGCGTCCAGGCACTTCTTTTGGAGAGGTAAGGGGCGTCCAGGCACTTCTTTTGGAGAGGTAAGGGGCGTCCAGGCACTTCTTTTGGAGAGGTAAGGAGCGTCCAGGTACTTATTTTTCCACACTTTAATAGGCACTGGATCCAACCCAGTCATAAGGAATTGCTTTCATAATGCAGCTTTGAAATTGTAAGCTCAACTCGTAAATTCACAGGCCCCAAATTTCTTAGCTCATAGAGCAATGCCACCTACCAAAATGAAATGAGTCTAGTTTTATTTATTTAATTATCATTAAATGCGAAAATAGCATTAAAAGGGTTCACTTCATACATATGCAGTGGCACTGGTCGCTCGACAAATCCGAGTTAGTTGACCAGAATGCAGAGGAACAAGGCTCAGGATGTTTCAAGGTTTTTATTCGTGCAACGATGGTACAACGACATAACCAGACTCAATCGCGACGTAATGAATTGTAACAGACTGTGACAACCAACCACCTGTGCGTCCGATGTAGTTCCGCCACTTTTTCCAGCAGTTCCTCCGTCTGGTTCGGTGCAAACTGGAGGTGTCTGATATAGGACGCACCAAAGCCCATCTCCTCCATCGTATGGTCACCAAGTTCCGACTGGACAAGGTAGGAACCGAGCAGAGCATGCGTGATGAACGAACATGGCAGTCTAGGAGGCAAACGAAATAACCAGCATCAACATCATCACGCATTTATATAGCATCAACATTTTGTATTGTATTGTATTGTATTGCATTGTATTGTATTACGACCATTTTGCCTGCACGCTGTTGGTGGGAAGACGAGAAGGCGAGGGAGAAGGATGGCCAATACGCCTTGTTGTGTATGTCGACTTTGTTATAAATGTAACATAACTGGGTTCTGCAAGTCTCTTCAAGTCTTTTTTCTTTGTCGTGGTTGGGCTGGGAGCGCCTCTGGGTAGTGTCTTGAAGGGGCGCTATATAAATGCTCTGAATGAATGAATGAATAAAATGTAATACGTTTTGAATCAATGCTAGAGTAGGGAGCGCTTCTTGAAGAGGCGCTATAGAATTTTTTGAATGAATGAATTAATTAATTTATAAAGCCTTTCTCTCGGCAAAACCTTTCAGAAACGCTCCCAGCACGATCGACCACGAGAAAAAAGGCAGTTGATTTGAGGCGAGAGAAAGATGAGGAAAGATTACAAGAGAGAAAGGCAGAGTGAGACTGATGGTGGAAGTCCATTCCTCAGAGGGGGGACCTATGCAGGCAAAGCATCTGCATTGAGCCATGACATTTATATAGCCCCACATCATTAAATTGCAAAACATGGGGATTACCAGAGATTAGGATAAGTCGATGAATTGAAACATCATGGATAAATTAAACATTTGTTTTCTGCATATCACTGATTGATAAATCATAATGATCACAATGGTGCCGCATAAATCGCAAGATTAGAATAGATAAGATTTGATTAGATTAGATCAGATTAGATCAGATTAGATAAGATTAGATAATATAAGATTTGAATATATTAGATTATATTGGATTAAATAGGATTTGATTAGATTAGATAAGATCAGATTAGATTAGATCAGATTTGATAAGATTTTTATTAGCCAACCTTCCACAGGAGATGTCCCTCTGCACTTGCAAACACAGCTGGTACCTACAAAAAACAGCAATTAAAGCGTTGATCAATTAATTGATCAATTAATTGCCAATGGGGTTTATCAGTTGAGGCAGACACACACAGACAAACAGAAAGATAGCAAGACAGATATACAGACAGACAGACAGACAGACAGACAGACAGTCTTACCTCAGTACAGGCTCTCACTAAGCTGCTACAGCACTGCAGGAAAGAAGAGAGACAGGAAGGCAGAAAGCTGGAAAGAGAGGCAAACAGGCAGGCAGGCAGGCAGGTAGAGAGGTAGGAAGACAGACAGACAGACAGATAGACAGACAGAAACAGAGAGGCAAGCAAGAAAGCAAACTTGCAGAGCGACAAGCACATATGTAGACAGACAGACAGAGAGGCAGACAGACAGACAGACAGACAGACAGATAGACAGGCATACTAAGAAAAGTCCCCTCCAGTTAAACCAACACAGACATAAACACATCTTGTCGGACAGACATACATACAGACAGACATATAGACAGACCCTGAAATGTATGCAGCCAAACACTCAAAGATCAAACCATTGTTCCCTGCAATGCCCCATCCAAATGACTCTCATGGCGTCAAATAAATAATACAATTACCTGGTTATGTCTTCCTGGAGATAGGCAAAGTCCGTTGGGTAGAATTTCACCTCAAACGCAAACTGGAAAGGTCCACCTATGACGAAAAGCACAACACAACACAACACACACCATCACATCATGGAACGTCAGGATCATCCAGCGCTAAAGCTAAACATCGATTCAGCCATCCATCCATCATTCCATCAGCTGACAGAAAGAGTTGATGAATGACCGGAAATGAGAAACCGTCTGTCTGTGTGTGTCTGCCTGTATGACTTGTCTGTCTGTGTGTAAATCTGTCTGTGTGTCTGTCTGTGTGTAAATCTGTCTGTGTGTCTGTCTGTGTGTAAATCTGTCTGTGTGTCTGTCTGTGTGTCTGTCTGTGTGTCTGTCTGTGTGTCTGTGTGAGTGTCTGTCTGTGTGTCTGTCTGGGTGACTGTCTGTCTGTCTGTGTGGCTGTCTGTCTGTGTGAGTGTCTGTCTGTCTGTCTGTGTGTAAATCTGTCTGTCTGTGTGTGTCTGTCTGTGTGTCTGTCTGTGTGAGTGTCTGTCTGTCTGTAAACACTGACTCGAAAGAAAACAGCGACCTCCACAAAACATGGAATGAGAAATACCTCTTCAAGAGAAAGGAAATGGTAAAAAGAAAAGGAATTGGTAAACATAAAGGTAATAGTAAAGATAAAGGTTGTGCTAAAGATAAAGGAAATGGCAAAGATAAAGGTAATGGTAGAGATAAAAGAAATGGCAAAGATAAAGGTAAAGGCAGAGATAAAAGAAATATAAAATATAAAGGAAATCGTAGAGATATAGGTCATGGTAAAAATAAAGGTAATGGTAAAGATAAAGGCAATAGTAAAGATAAAGGTAATGTGTCTGATAAAAGAAATAGTAAAGATAAAGGAAACGGTAAAGATAAAGGTAATGGTAAGGAAATAAGGAGAAAATGAAATGGTAAAGATAAAGGTATGGTAAAGATAAAGGTAATGGTAAAGATAAAGGTAATGGTAAAGATAAAGGTAATGGTAAAGATAAAGGAAATGGTAAAGAAAAAGGTAATGGTTGGTAGAGATAAAAGAAATAGTAAAGATAAAGAAAATGGTAAAGATAAAGGTATGGTAAAAAGACAAGGGCAATGGCAAAGACAAACGGCGATTTACCTTGCCTCTGTCGAAACCTTCATTACAGGGTAATAGTTTCCTCGTGTTGACCGATGTTGTTTATACGACATCAAAAAACTGACCAAGTGATTAACTGACTGACCGACTGACGGATTGATTGACTAAATGGCCGTTTTGCTGAACAACTGACCAGCAAACTGACCCGCTATGGACTGGCTGACCAATTGATTGACTGACTTAAAAGTGGTTTTCTGCCTAACCTAGTTAATTTGACTAACTGAAAAAATGCTGAGTAATGTCTTACTGCCTAACTAACTGACTGACTGACTGATGACTTGATTGCTTGCATCTGATCTAATCTAATCTAATCTACACAATGACATCTCGGGCATTGTTGTCTCTGCAATGCAGCACAAGGCATCGAAGACAATGAACTGTGAAACAATGGCGCTCCAGAATCTTACCATTCATCTGTCGACAAAGTTTCTTCTCCATATTCAACCAAACCTGTCATCAATGCAACAGACAGCAATTCATTAGGATTATTAAAACTGCCTGTCCAACGTCTGTCTGTGTACCTGTCTGTGTCTGTCTGTGCGCCTGTCTGTGTGTCTGTTTGTCTCTCAGATCCTCAGATACAATATTATACAGTAAATTAACCTTCATTAACATCTTTTTACCCAGCATTGTATTCAAACACAACACAATACACAGGTTCACTAATTCTCGACAAATTCAAATATCATTCCCAGATTTCAATGAACTGATTTTGCACTTTGCACACACACTAAAACAAAACAATTAATTAGTTAAATTAGTACTTATCACTTTTATCGCCGACCATACCTTCGTTTCTTTTGCTCCTCTGCACAGGACCAAATTCTTGCCCCCTATATATATGTACGCATTAATATTGGGCAGCAACACACTTTCTCTGTTACCAGCCCTGTGGTCTGGAATGGGCTACATCCAGAGCTGTGCCTGCTGACAAGTGTCCCTGTGACTCATTCTATCACAATCGTAAAATTGTCCTCTTTAGCCAAGGGTGTAGTCGGGAGTGCTCCTGAGTAGTAACATTTAAGGGCATTATATGAATCCTCATAATGAACGAATGAATGAATGAATGAATGAACGAACGAATGAATGGAAAAACGAATGAACAAACAAACAAACAAACGAATGAACGAACAAACGAACAAACGAATGAACGAACAAATGAACAACATGAATGAATGTTAGAATGAACGAATGAATGAATGTTAGAACGAATGAATGAATGAATGAATGAACAAACGAATGAATGAACGAATACCTTGTGGTCATCCTTGTCTCTATAGGAGCAGCTGAAGTAATCCTTCTCAAGGAGGTTGATGTGATCACAAATGGCATCGAACAAGACTTGACCCTTTGACTTCTTCTACACATCGAAAATTTCTTAGGATTTCAGTTCAACTGTTCACTTTGAATGCTCTAGTTTAATCATTAAAAAAGAGAACAATTCAGGTAGCCGGAGATTTAATAGTAATTTACGAAGTCAGAGACAAATAAGATAACAGGCACAATAAGATAAGGGCCCAATAAGATAACAGGCCCAATAAGATAACAGGCCCAATAAGATAAGGGCCCAATAAGATAAGGGTCCAATAAGATAAGGGGCCCGGTGGTGTAGTGGGTAGATTCGTCGCCTTGCAATGTCCGAATCCACATAGGTATTATCTCAAGCGCTTCGCCTGTCATCAGTTTCTTGAAAGAATCCAGCACATCGATGCAGACGATCTTGTCTTAGTGTATAAGGGTAGCCTATTATACAAGGGAGTTCGTCTAGACGTTATCGATCATATTTTTTAATAGTTCAACTAATCTAAATTTTTAAAATCTACTAAGTTTATATTGCAGTATGCCGATCCGATGAAATTATATTTTAGGCTAAACAGCATTATTGTTGTTGTTGCTGTTGTTGTTGTTGTTGGTGGTGGTGGTTCTTTTGGCGTTATTACACGGAGCCCATCCTGTTCACGAGCGCTTACAGTGACCACAACAATAATTGACTGCAGTTTATTCTAAAAAAAAAGAATCAGGGCATGGAGATGGAAGGGAATGGGATGGAGAAGATAATTAGTCATCAGTATATTGCGGGAGCTACAGGGTATGTCCTTGGCAACCAAGGACTATATCTATATAAATAAAAAATGTAAAACGCTACCGTTCGACATGAAGGATCTCGGAAAGTTCTTCACCGATTGTTTTCAAAATTTTACCAAAACGTTCCATTCGAACATAAGCGGGTTTGTGTAATGCCTTTTGGGAAAAAGCGCAATCTTTACGACCCAAAAAACACAACTTTTATTTCCATTCGATATACGTCGATGGAGTCCAGCTATATCCATTTGAACTTTGACGCATCCGTCCGGCGGCGTCCGCCCATTTTTCGGGCGCGTTTCAAAGGTGTGTCTTTCTCTAGTGCAATATGTAACTGTCGGTTTTTACAAAATCGTCCATTTGTGGCTGTTTTCCGCACGTCTTTCTAAAGCGCATATTTCTAGGGATGGAGGAACGGGAGGGATGGAGGGGAGGGAGGGGATGAAACGGGAGAGAGGGATGCAGGGAGGGAGAGATGGAGTGAGAGACGGAGGGAGGGAGATACGGAGGGGAGGGGAAGGGAGGGGAGGGGAGGGGAGGGGAGGGGGGAAGGGGAGGGAGAAGGGGAGGGGGAAGGGGAGTGGACCTAGGAAGGGTGGGTTGGACAGTCTTTCAGCCACAGCAACGCGTGGCCGGGTACAGCTAGTATATATATATATATATATATGGTGGTGCACGGTGGTGTAGTGGTGGCATCGTTGCCTTGAAGCCGGAAGGTTCGAGGTTCGAATCCACCACAAGTTGCCGCATAGGGACCTTGAGCAATTCCTTCATTCGCAATTGCTCAGTGCTTCGGCATGAAACTCCGATGCAGTAATCCAATCAACGACTCGTGCATTAAACAATGGGTCGTTGATTGGAATACTAGCACAATAAGGCTAATTACGCGAGTACAATAGACCGGTTTCTAGCACAATGGAGCTGCCGAGAGTCGACCAACAATGGACTGTTGTGTGCGATACTAGCACAATAGGGATGGGCACGTCGGCTAACAATGCTAATTAGGTCTCATAATCCGAGTACAATAGGCCAGCTTCATGGACAATGGGACGGCCAAGAGTCAGCAAACAATGATCCATTGTGTGCGGTACTAGCACAATAGGGCTGCGAGCGTCGGAGAACAATAGGCTATTGCTTAGAACAATAGGAGGGTGGGGTTGGTCTATTGTGTTTGAACTGTCAGTTATACTACTACTAACGCCTCTGGGCAGAGAGCTTGAAAGGGCGCTATAGAAATGGAGAAATAAATAAATAAATACTGCAACTCACTACACAAGGTCATATCTATAGATAGACATAGCATTAGAGTTTCCTCTGATTACTTTCTCACCTTTTGTGCGGGACCTTGGTGTTATTTTAGACCAAGAGCTAACTTTCACTCGGCATATAAACCTACTATGTCGAAGCTGTTACTACCAGTTACGTCAGCTTAAGGTGGTCTCCCGTTCTCTGTCTTTTAGTGCTGCCTCTACTCTTGTTCACTCTTTCGTAGTTTCCCGCCTTGACTACTGCAGCACCCTCTATCATGGACTTCCGGCTGACCGGATTGGCTGCCTTGAACGGGTCCTCCGCTCTGCGGCGCGACTTGTTGGCCATATCCCAAAATATGGCCATGTCTCATCCTATATGCGGGATACCTTACACTGGCTCCCTTCTCCTCAGCGGATTGCATACAGGGTCTGTGCGCTGGTTAGGCGGTGCATTGAAGGACTAGCTCCACCCTACCTTCGAGAATTCTGTTGTTCCACCTTGGGAGTTCAGCGTCGATCGACCCTTCGATCGGCGAACCAAGCTGAGCTTCTGGTTCCCCGCTCACGGACTGCTATCCGACAGCGTTGTTCATTCTCTGTTGCAGGTCCTACAGCTTGGAATGGTCTCCCTGTTACACTGCGCTTAATTCCCAGGGGTCACTCCGCTCTGTTCCTTAAGAACCTAAAAACTGTTTTATTTAGCCGTGGCTGGGCCGGGAGCGCTTCTGAGTAGCCTACCTTGAAGAGGCGCTATATAAATTTCTGAAATAAATAAATAAATAAATAAATAGACACAGTCATACATACAGACATAGAAGCAGCAATACAGACAGTCATACAGACAAACACATACACATAGAGACAGACAGACACACACACACATAGAGACAGACAGACACATACGGACACACATATAGAGACAGTCATGCACATGGACACATAGCCTAGAAATATAATGCATAAAAAGCAACAAAACTCACATTGATTTCAACGACATATTCCTTGTTATCGAGCAGCAGGACCCGACACGCAACAACATTTCTCTGATTCAACTTCTGCAGTCGATCAACAGAGAACCGACGATGACAAGGCAGCTGCCCACCACCACTACCGCCCCCACTACCACCCACATCCGCCGACCCCGACGATGACCTCTCCTCCGACCTTGGCCACTTCCGGTCAAGGTCACCTCCTCCTCCTCCTCCGCACCTATCTCCGTTCTCCACCGCCGCCGCCATCCGATTGTCCGGTCCATCCCCCGGCGTCCCCTCTCCCTTCGATTCGGAGGCCGCTAGCGACGAGGGTCCGTCGGTGATCAGACCTGGGTAGGCCTCGTGAAGGGAAGTGTCCCACGAGTAGGTTATCTCGTTCGCCTCAGAAGGCACCTCCTATAGACAAAACACAGCACAACACAACCAAATACAGTTACTGTCTGCATGGCTGTCCATTGTGTCTGTCTGTCTGTCTGTCTGGCTCTCTGTTTGTCTATCTGTAAGACTGTGAGCATGGCTTTCTTTTGGACAGCCTGCATGGCTTTCTGCATGGTTGTCTGAAAGTGTCTGTATGGCTGACTGTAAGAACTGTCTGTATCGCTGTCTGTATGGCTGTCAGTCTGTATGGCTCTCCGGACGTCTGTCTGCATGGCTTTTGTGTATGGCTATGTTAATGGCTGACTTTATGGTTGTCTGCATGTCTGTATGGCTCTCTGAATAGACTGTATGGCTATCTGTAAGACTGTGAGCATGGCTTTCTTTTGGACTGCCTGCATGGCTTTCGGTATGGTTGTCTGAATGTGTGTCTGTATGGCTGACTGTAAGAACTGTCTGTATCGCTGTCTGTATGGCTGTCAGTCTGTATGGCTCTCGGTATGGCTGTCTGCATGGTTGTCCGGACGTCTGTCTGTATGGCTTTGTTAATGGCTGACTTTATGGTTGTCTGTATGGCTGTCAGTCTCTATGGCTGTCTGAATGAATGGTTGTCTGTATGGCTGCTTGTATGCTGGTTCATGGTTGCTTGTATGGCTGTCTGTATGGCATCATCGTCATCATTATCATCGCCGCCACAGTCGTCATCACCATCACAGTCGTCATCACCATCATCGTCGTCGTCACCATCATCATCATCATCGTGGTCGTCAACATCATCATCATGGTCGTCGTCATCATCATCGTCATCATAACCATCATCATAATCAACAAGAGCATTGGCACCATCACGGCATCACCATCTGCCAGCCCAATCAGCAGCAAACGCATGGAAGACAGATATCAGCTCAGCAGCAGCATGTCAGGTTTGTTTTACTCTCGACCAATATATTAGCATTTGGCGGCAAACCACTTTCCGCTCTTTCCCTATAGATGATATTTTCACAATGCAGAACAACAAGCCATGACCTTAGCAATCGCAAACAGAATCTCAGTGCAGTCCCCTTCACATTCTGCGCTATCCCCTCCCTTTGCCAATAATTGAATGCATTGGGATTCATGAAGAGGGTGCATGGAAGCCAGTGTTTGGCCTATTTGAATTATGTTGGGGATTTCCGATTCCAGGTATTTGGCCTGGTTTTGACGATTATTCCGAATTTGATCCGATTAATTGGTAACAATATCAGAGTGATGAGAAAGGCCAGGCCATGTGGTTCAACCCCTGATCAATCTATTTTATGACCCATAGAAAAGTCTTAAAATTACACACTTCAACTTCACATAAATCAACATCAGACCCCCACGTGAATTTTCTACAACTCTTATAATCAAGGCAATAATAAATTTCATTTGGTTCAAAAGTACATTTTAAAACCACATAGCTTACTAAAAAGGACCAATTACTTTGTCCAGCATAAATTTTTGTTGATTAAACGGTCTAGGGCAATATTATACCGGTGAAAGACGATTTGCGGATTCGACCAAAGGGTAGCTACGAAAGCCGTTTGTTGAGCACTGTTTACGCTACATTTGTCATGTTGCACCTTGGTCAGACAGCAGACACAGACCTAGACTGTGCTGCGTGAGATCTATATACTGTTGCATATAGTTAGAAATGCACGACCGACAAGGCTTCCAAACTTAAGTCAATTAGCACTCGGTTTAAACTGGACATATCCACCTCTGATCCTCTTGGTAACCGGACTGCAGCCTCTTTCATTCTTCTGCAATTTGACAACCCCTCTGAATAAACACGGCGCTCGTGAATAACCCGGTGCCCTTCGCTTTGCTTTCGAGTAGTGGCCCTATAGAAATCTGAAGATTACGATGACAATTACGATTACGAGCCACGAGACCATTCAGCGCTGCAGTCAAATGATCAACACGAGTCAACTGCAAATCGCCATCGTCGCGTGCAGTAACTCTCCCAACAAGCCACCACCACCACCAGCAGTTCATGAATGCAACAGAAAAAAGAAACACGGAAGCGAATCAATACAGCTCCAACGACAGACGTTTGACGCCAATAACCTCGTCGTCGGTCGGACCCAGTAAAGCTGTCAGAGAAACAGAAAAACGACGAACGACGACGACGAGGAAGCAAGTCCACGCAAGCCAACGTAAGACTGAAAAGAAATATGTCGACCGGCGCCGAGCGAATTAACCGTGACGCGCTGAAAGGCAGGTCGTATTTTACGCAGAAAAGATAAAGGAGACGCCGGAGTCGCTGCCTCACAACGCAGAACAGTCACAACTGACCGATCGCGACTTTCGCGGTCTGCTCCGCTAATGCTCTGAGCGTGCTCGCAGTAGATCTACTACACGCCATTCATTGTGGGGCGCGGTGGTATAGTGGTGGTGGCTTCGTTGCCTTGAAGCCGGAAGGTTCGAGGTTCGAATCCACCTCGCCACGTAGGGACCTTGGGCAAGTCCTTCACTCGCAATTGCTCAGCGCTTCGGCGTGAAACTCCGATGCAGTGTCCGCTCTGCATTCGGGAGCGCCTCTGAGTAGCGAAAGTTTGAAGGGGCGCTATAACAAGTGCACATACAAACAAACAAACAAACAGACGTCGAATAGTGTAGTGGCAGAGCGAGTAGAGAACTTCTCCGATGCGGATTCGACTGCACGCCGTTGGGCGTGGTGGTGGTGTAGGGGTATGGTCCGTGCCTTGGAGCCGGACGGTTGTGGGTTCGAATCCAGCTCAAGTCGCCACGTAGAGACCCTGAGCAAGTCCTTCACTCGCAATTGCTCGTGCGCTTTGGCGTGATAGTCCGATCCAGTATCCGCGCTGTAGTCGGGAGCGCCTCTGAGTGATAATCTTGAAGGGGCACTATAAAAAGTGCCCACACGCATACATACACACAATTCTGACACAATGAATAAGAGCAAGCTGAAAATTCGGAAATTATTTTTGTCGAGGGAGGGGGTTGAAACCATAAATCCTGCTAAATCCCCTAAAAAGGAACATGAGCAGAGCGGGTATCGGTTATCTCATACATGGTACTAGTCTAAGCATGCTTTCTGCATTCTCAGAGTCATACAATGAGTCAAGTACACTTCACCGTTCAGTATGCTCGGATCAGTACACTGAAAGTACACTCAAGACTCCATTGATCATTCGGAAAGAGAGACGGCCGACTGGTTGGAGGAGACAGAGCAAGGTGTATTAAACCAAGAATTAAGAAGAATAACATTTTCGTTCAATAATTTCAAACCCCAGCATGATTGCAAATATGAATGGATAATTAATAATAACAAGTAATTACAGTAGACGAATTAAACTGTTGGGAGTCATGCAAGTCACGCAAGTCATGCATGTCATGCACGTTATGTATGTCATGCAAGTCACGCAAGTCACGCAAGTCATGCACGTTATGTATGTCATGCAAGTCACGCAAGTCACGCAAGTCATGCACGTTATGTATGTCATGCAAGTCATGCAAGTCATGGAAGTCATGGAAGTCACGCAAGTCATGCAAATCACGCAAGTCATGCAAGTCACGCAAGTCATACAAGTCACGCAAGTCAAGCAAGTCATGCATGGCGTACGTCACGTCCTACTGCTCACTCTGCCATCCAAGAGTGCATCGCCTAAAGCAGCGGTTCTCAACCTTTTTAGTGCGGCGACCCCTTGGTAAGATTTCAAAAGTTGTCACGACCCCTAACAACAAAATTGATCGAGTCTCTAACTTTGTCACTGCATTTTTGTCACCATTGTCCATTGTCATGCATTTTCACTTCATAATTCCCAACTGCTTTTGGCAATTGTGTGAGGTTTCCTGGCTCATAATGGCGATTTTGCATGAGAGGTATACCTATTCGGCAGTTTGAAGTTGAAGTTTCATAGACCTATGTCTATTCAGTTTCTGAAACTTCAACAACTGCCACACCTTGTTGCTGAACCCCCCCCCCCATCGCCAGCGTGCCTTCACGGCGTCATCAGTTGTTCTAAGAAATACTGGCCATGCTTTCCAGCATATAGTTACAATGTTTAGTAGCCTATATGAATGGCGCTTCAGTTTATTTGTTGGATTTCATCGATTCTGCCGACAAAATGTTATTACAAATAAAACATTGTAGTTTCTCTATTCATGCTGCATCTATTAAGCAATAGGCTACTCTGAAAATTATTGTTCATTAGTTCTTCTTTGCTTGACAGTTGACACTCTTTTAACCTAGCCGATTCGTTTTGAGAGGCTATCAATTTTGTAAACGTTGTCTGTGTTCTTTATGAATGCGACGAGCAGGGAAGGGGCTTGAAAAGGGGATGTGTTCCTGTTGTCAACAAGTTTTTGGATTTCCACAATGCAATTGTGGCATTTTAGGCTGGCATTTTAGCAAAATTGGTCATCAAATTTTATTTGCTGTTAGTTGCAGTTCAAATCTTCAAAGTGTCCTTCCCATTAGTCCTATTATTATTTTTTATATCCACTCTGCAACGGTCGCATTTTAAGCTGTGTTGTCCAAAAAAGCGCCTCATAATTTCAATGATGATAGACTTGGTTTAAGATTTAAATAAATGTCCTTCCCAGGCTTCTCCATTGTTTAAATTATATTTATTTGCGGTGTACTCATGATTTCAGGGCTCAAGAACGTGGTTTAAGATTTCAACAAATATTTCATACTCATTGTTTAAATTTTTAATTTGCACACGATTATGATAGCATTTTGTACTGGCATCTTTAAAAAACTGTTTATTATGGATAAACAGCGGAAAGCAAGGTAGAAATTAATGATGATATCTATGAAATATTTATGAAATATTGGGGAGACTATAAGCAGCTCAGTCCCCACAACAAATTTCGGAAGGCCGCCTTAGCAGTTAATGCACATGTCTCAAAAGTCTCCGCCAATGTAGGCTTATTGGCCTGACTAGCGGACAGAATAGATTCGATGAGCAAACCGAATATTGTTCTATCTTTTAGAAGAATGGTAAAAGTGGAATTTACATTTTTAAAACAAAAATGGCAAATATTAAATTAACTGCTAGCAATTCATAGCAAAAGTATAAGCCAGCTAAAAAAATTATTTGAAGTTGCTATAGTAGAAAACGCTGAAATCGCTATAATGTGTACATTCTTTGCAAATTTCTGAAGGGATCAGGCGACCTCTGGCAAATCATCAGGCGACCCTCGTGGGGGTCGCGACCCACAGGTTGAGAACCGCTGGCCTAAAGGACTGCAGTGAATATCTCAAATGAAATGCAGATCTGAGTATTATCATCACATAGGCATTGAAATTATATTCTAGTGATTCAACATCAATCAGACGTCTCAGCGTGTAACGCAAACAAAAGAGGAGGAGGGCTAAGCAGGGAACCACATGTCAACAAAGCGCTCGTGAATAAGCTGGTGCCCCATGCGCTTGGCTTTCGAGTGGTGCTTTAGAAATGTCGAGATCATGATTGCGGTTACGAAGCACCACATGAATAACAAACCGTGTAAATAGTCGCACTGCCTGAAAATGTGGACTAAGATCAGTTTTGCAATTGCTAAACAATTTCAGAATATATATATAAAAGGGGCTAACAAAAATGAGCAAGAGTGAACACAAATTTCCCAGGTATAACGCTACCGCAGAGAGGTTGGGGTCTGTGGGGGCGGGGTCGGGGTACAGGGAGGGCGCAGCGGGGAGTGGTGTTGAGGGGGGCTCGAGACAAATCAGTAGAAGAGAACTGTCCAAAAGCAGAAGACAAGTCAAGTAGGAAAATGGTCGTTATCCAATTCTTGTCCGTAGAAATGCAACGTCAGCAAGAAATCGGGGTGAGTGAGCTGATACACTTGAATGAAACTTATGGTATGTACTGTATATCAGGGGTTCTCAAACTGTGGTACGCGTACCCCCAGAGGTACGCCAGGCGCCGGTAAACGGTACGCGAAAAATTCCAGAAATATACCTGGTAACTTTTCTTTGAGTTTATGGACTTTGTCCATCTTTCTTTGATTAGCAGTGATTTTTCACGTTGCAACATATAACAGCATCGTCATTTCTTTCTTTCACATCATATAAATAGACTCACATACAATGCAGTGCATGCAGCATATTTATGTTTAGGTCTATTACTATAATTTTGAAACAAATGGGCCTTATGTATAAATGGTTGAAAGTACCAAAGCCAGAATATCTCAGACTATATAATTATTATAGAGCTAAAATAGCAGAGAGTTGAATTGGCCAAATTACTAATTTCTGGTCGAGCTTTAAATTGTGTGATTCCTTTCAGCACGTCATATATCCTATATGGGTGAAACTGTTAACTATTCTTGCCATCAAAAACAAACATGGGGTAAATTTGCGTTTGAAATTGAGAAATATTAAACCAGATAGCCCATTGTAAATCTGTGCTAATCTGAACAAGGCTGTGCACAGCATTATAGGTTGGCTCTTTCCTCTTTTTTGCAGGGGTTATAGAACAAATTTTCATTTTAAAATTGCTGATAAGATTAGACTATATATGATTCAAAACAAGATTTTGCGCCCTTTTTAGGGGTTAGGCCTAAACTATAATAAACGATGTCACCAATGATAAGCCTAAATGGACTTTTAGTTGTCACTGCCAGAGGACATCGCAATGGCATTTTTCTTATCTGACTTTGCTGGGGGTACGCCATCATTCGATATTTTTGCTTGGGGGTACAATAAAAATAAAGTTTGAGAACCCCTGCTGTATATATTGCATGTATTGTATATATTGCATGTATTGTATGTATTGTGTGCACACTGAAAATAAAATGGGGCTATTAGTGTTGGTTAGAAGATAAGTTTCTAGGCATAGATGTGATTCAAAGCAACCAATTGGAGAATTTTAGGTGTAAGACAAATATAAGTCAACGTTAAGATACAAAATAGTTAGATGAAGCAATACAAGACGCAATTCGCAAGACTGAGAGATTTCTTTAACAGACGATAAAATATGGAAAAGCAGTTTCACCCCTCTTCCACCCTCTCCCCCTCCCCTGATACGGACTCGATGAACTTTATCCAAGAATGGTACCCTATTATACAAGCATGGTTTAACAAACTCAACCATAAGTAGCTAACTAGCCATACTGTCAAGTGTCAACATATTAATGTATGCCTACACAGAATTTTGCCTGTTTTTTGGAAATAAACAAATATATACAAATATATATATATATATATATATATACAATTCATACACACATAGAAACAATCTCTCAAGCAATGAGAAATTGATAATTACCGTATCAAATGATACTATAAAGAAGACAGTTTTGTTAGGCGAGAAAACGAGAAGCTTGTGAATGTTAGCAGCAAACAGCATTAGAAAGAGGACACACACACAATTACTACTCTTGCTCCGATTGACGACGTCTGAACGAACTGCATTCCGAGCACGCTCTGCAATTACTGGAACAGCCCTCGCACGCTCTCATTTCCCGTCTAAATCGAGAACACTCCGAACCCACTCGGAGCAGTCGTCGACCAATCCCTCGGTGCCACAACCGAACCGAAATGTATCTATTCGCCATAGACTACATGCAGTGGGCACATCTGCTGGTGCTGCATAACCTCCACGTAACGACCCGAATCTGGGTGTATTTTATTTCGGATCGGCCTCCGCGTTGCTCCCGCTACCAGACGGCGGGTGAGGGTGTGGCGGAGGAGTAGCCAAGGGGGGGAGTAGGTAGCAACCCTTCGTTGTCGGAGCATGTCCCGGCAACGATGCTTTCGGCCTTGGAAAATAAACCGTTCTATTGATTCTTAGATGGACTGGATGCCCGGCGGGGGTGGGAGGGGGGTAGGGAGGGGGAAGGACCGTGCAAACGAAAGTTGGTATGGCGAGTCTTGCAGTCTTGTAGAGCGTGCTCGGAATGTACTTCGTTTAGACACGGAGCCAGCGCTCGTGAATAAGCCGGTGCCCTGCGCTTTGCTGCCGAGTGGCGCTTCAAAAAATTTGAGATGATCAATGGAAAGAGACATGGACGAATCTTTACATTTGCCTTTCACTTTGCCTTTACCTTTACCTTTACCTTTACCTCTGCCTTTATCTTTACCTTTGCCATTACCTCTGCCTTTACCTTTGCCTTTACCTTTACCTCTGCCTTTACCTCTGCCGTTGCCTTTACCTTTGCCTTTATCTTTACCTCTGCCTTTACCTTTGCCATTGCCTTTACCTCTGCCATTGCGTTTACCTTTGCCTTTACCTTTACCTCTGCCATTGCCTTTACATTTGCCTTTACCTCTGCCTTTATCTTTACCTTTGCCATTACCTCTGCCTTTACCTTTGCCTTTACCTTTACCTCTGCCTTTACCTTTGCCATTGCCTTTACCTCTGCCTTTACCTTTACCTCTGCCATTGCCTTTACATTTGCATTTACCTCTGCCATTGCCATTGCCTTTACCTTTACCTTTACTTCTGCCTTTACCTTTACCTTTACCTCTGCCATTGCCTTTACCTTTACATTTCCTTTACCTTTGGTTTTACCTCTGCCGTTGCCTTTACCTTTACATTTGCCTTTACATTTCGCTGCCCATCCAGTCAATGGCCGTGTGTTGGAAGACAATATATACATAGCCTGACTGATGGAATAAGCAGCAATTGCAAATATGAAGCAAGCAAAAAATTGCAACTTATTTCTACCCTACATGACCTAGATGCAGGAGTCTGCGACTTACATGACCCAATAGTATGGATACTAGGAGCTCTGTGTGTGTGCAACTGTGTGTGCCCAGGCTCCGTGTGTGTGTGTGTGTGTGTGTGTGTGTGTTTGTGTGTGTGTACGTGCGTGCGTGTGCGAGAGTGTGCAGTAATTAACACTGTGCCAAACTCCCTCAGCAATGACCCGGAAACACATACACTTTGACCTACTCAGGTCAATGACGTCATATTCCATGCAATTTACATATCAATGACGTCAATTAGACGTCACTATTAATTGCGAATCAATGTACAAACATTCATGAAGATGACCAGGCTAAAGTCGACACCTAGTCTGACCTACATAGGTCAAAATGAAGTCGAGATCCATCTTATTCAGACAACAGTTTGCCAAACCAGACTCAACTTGCCCTTCCATCACGTGTCAGTTTCACAGAGTTCTATAAATAACCTGTTTTTCTCCGCCCCACCTCCTATACAGAGCTATGCTGCCTTTGGGCATGTCAGAAGTCTAGAGATTCATATCAGCCTGATGTGACCCAGACTCAAGACAATTAGATGCAAGACAATGTGACCTAGATGCATGACAACGTGACCTAGATGCATGACAATGTGACATATAGATTGATGCAAGACAATGTGACCTAGATGCATGACAATGTAACCTATAGACGCAAGACAATGTGACCTAGATGCATGACAATGTGACATATAAGCGATGCAAGACAATGTGACCTAGATGCATGACAATGTGACCTAGATGCATGACAATGTGACCTAGATGCATGACAATGTGACATATAGATCGATGCAAGACAATGTGACCTAGATGCATGACAATGTAACCTATAGATGCAAGACAATGTGACCTAGATGCATGACAATGTGACATATAGATCGATGCAAGACAATGTGACCTAGATGCATGACAATGTGACCTATGGATGCAAGACAATGTGACCTAGATGTATGACAATGTGACCTAGATGTATGACAATGTGACCTAGATGTATGACAATGTGACCTAGATGTATGACAATGTGACCTAGATGCATGACAATGTGACCTAGATGCATGACAATGTGACCCATATGCATGACAATGTAAACAAACCAGGTCAGATTTCACCTAGTGTGTACCAAATCTTACTGCACAATTTCTAGAAAACTCACAGATATTATAATTATAAAACATTCACTCATACCCTCTATTTAATATTATTATTACTGCAGGAAAAACCAATTATTACAAAACACTCCCAAGACTTCCGGCATATCTACTAGTATCACAAAACAATTCGCTTAATTAAAAACTGCCTAACTATTAACTGGGAAATATGGTGCAGTACAGTATAGCAACAATATCTTCATTCCTTCATTCCAAAAATTTATATAGCGCCCCGTCGAGAAGGTGTGCTCAATATCTTAGAAATATCTGTGCCTGCATGTGAGATGTATTGTATTGTATTTGACCATTTCTAAAGCACTTCACCAGCAAGAGCCTTTCAGAAGCGCTCCCAGTGTCACAGATAGGACTGATTTGGAGGAGGAAATGTGTCACAGTTAGGATTTGAAGGAGGAGGTGTGTTCACAATAGGATTTGGAGGAGATGTATCTATGCCTGCACGTGAGAATTGTGAGATGTATTGTATATTGTATTGTATATTGTATTGTCAGTTAGGATTTGGAGGAGGAGGTGTGTCACAGTTAGGATTTGGAGGATGAGATGTGTCACAGTCAGAATTTGGAGGAAGAGGAGGAGGAGGAGGAGGAGGAGGAGGAGGAGGAGGAGGAGGAGGAGGAGGAGGAGGAGGAGGAGGAGGAGGAGGAGGAGGAGGAGGAGGAGGAGGAGATGTATCTATGCCAGTATGCCTGCATGTGAGATATATTGTATATTGTATTGTCACAGTTAGGATTTGAAGAAGGAGATGTGTCACAGTCAGGATTTGAAGAAGGAGATGTGTCACAGTCAGGATTTGGAGGAGCAGGAGGAGGAGATGTGTCACAGTTAGTATTTGAAGGAGGAAGAGGAGGAGGAGGAGGAGGACGAGGTGTGTCACAGTTAGGATTTGGAGGAGAAGGAGGAGGAGGAGGAAGAGGGGAGGAGGAGGAGGAGGAACAGGAGGAGGAGGAGACATGTCACAGTTATGATTTGGATCAACTGTAGGAGGAAGCAAGACCTGTCCATGCATTCGTCTGAGACTGAAGTTAATCCGGAGTCAAGTGACGACCAAACCGGATCGAGTATCCGCAGTGTCTGTTGGACGGCACCAGAAGAAAGACGAGAATCCGATATAATCCGATAAGGAATGATGAAATCCGGAAAAGACGGAAGGGGCCGGAAGGGAGGGAGGGAGGGAGACTCGAAGCAGCCGCGGCTGTTGATGTTGTTGCTGCTGATCCCGCCGCTGAGGCGTTCTCCGGTTCGTCTTCGGGTCCCGCGAGAGTGGAGGAGGAGGAAGAGGTGGAGGAGGAGGAAGAGGTGGAGGAGGAGGAGGTGGAGGAGAAGGAGGAGGATGTGAAGAGAAGTATAAATAAAAGATATATACTGCAGTGAAGAGGATGGAGAATTAACAGACCGGAATAAACAAGGGAACGGAGGTTGAGGAGGAGGAGGAGGCTGAGGAGGAGAAGGAGGAGAAAGCATAGACTAAAGAAGTGCAGGAGAAATGATTCCTTCGGAGGATGGGGAGAGGAAGGGAAGAGGTGGAGGAGCAGCAAGAGGAGAAAAACGAGGAGGAGGAAGAGGGGTAGAAGAAGAAGAAGGAGAAGGAGGAGGAGAAAGAGGAGTAGAAGAAGGAGAAGAAGAAGGAGGGTGAGGAAGAGGAGGAGAAGAAGGAGGATGAGGAAGAGGATGAGAAGGAGGAGAAGAAGGAGGAGGAAGAGGAGTAGAAGTAGGAGGAGGAGGAGGACGAGGAAGAGTAGAAGGAGGAGGAGGAGGAAAAGGGAGAGAAAAAGGAGGAGATAAGATAAGATAAGATAAGAATATTCTTTAATATACCAATTGCTATCCGCATTTTGGTGTACATACAAAGTATAATAAACAAACGTACATAATTTCTATATCCAAACAATATCAAAGTGTTTTAGAATAGCATAAAATCCTAAGTCCAAATCCAATATAAATTTTAAATTTAAAAAAGAAGTTCTTTTAATGGCCAACAATTTATGCTGCACTTTGGTTTATATAGTATTACATTTAAATATGATAAAGCATCCTTGTTATAAATGATTTCCTCGTTAGGTTGTCCGCCCTAGGAATGATTCGGTCATGTAGTCTTGGCCTCATGGAATAAGGCTGGGGCCTCAATGGTGGGAGGAGTGGGTTCAATACATGTCCTGGATTAAGTAGGAGGGCAGCGAAGAGCCTCCCGTCCGCCGTGCTACACAGAGCCTCGAATGTAGGATTGTCCTCAGGAAGATAGTGCAGTCGGATCAAACGGTCCAATATGGCCTGCAGTCTGCCGCGTTCCTGTTGCCCTGCAAATCCCCACCATGCCGGGGCCGCATATAACATGCGTGCCACTGTGGTCATCCTACAAACGTCATGCAGGCTTGGTCCCTTGAGGCCGTGTGCAGTCATGATTCGCAAGGCATAAAGCGACTGTCTTGCCTGGATGCATATTCGCCTGATATGGGCTTCAAACCCTAGGTTTTCAGTCACGACAACCCCTAAAATCGTCATACTTTGGACCCGAATAAGACCCGGAATCTCTGCTGGACCGAACTGCAGCATTCCTCGTCCCGGACGGTGAACAACCATCTCCTGAGTCTTTCTTTGATTGAGAGTCAAGTTGCAGCGTTTGGCCCACTCGGTTACATGATCTAGTTCTTCCCTAATCGTGTCACTGTTGATGGCTGGTACCAACAGGTAAGTATCGTCAGCGTATTTGGCCATGCGGTTTCTGGGACGTACTGTTTTGAGTTTCGAAATGGCCGTTAGAAAGTTCAAAGGACCCATACCAGATCCTTGAACAATGCTAGCGTTGATGTCAGCTGCAACCGAGACCAATCCATTGTATTTTGTTACATGTCTGCGGTTTGTGAGGAAGGTCACAATCCAGTTGTGTACACAGTCCGGAATGGGCAGTTCGGCCAATTGCTCCGCAAGATACGCATGTCTGACCATGTCTGAGGAGGAGAAGGAGCAGAAGTAGGAGGAGGAGGAGGAGGAGAAGGACGACGAGGAGGAAACAAAGACTAGCAGAACATAGATATGAAACTAATGAGAAACACTTCTGGGTCTGAAGTGCTAGCGACGTCAATTTTTTCTGCAGCTCATCAGTTTCAGTCTTAGAATAGACGAAAGAGTGAAAGCAAAATATATATATATATATATATTATGAATGGTGAATAAACAATGGAACAGATGACTTCAGATGGGAGGATAGATGATGAGGAGAATATGATTGAAGTTAACGATTTTCAAGGAGAGGGTACAGTATGGTGGAAGTATGCTATACATGTAGATCATACAAACCACAGTCAAACGTAGAGTTGGGGAATGGAATGAACGGCTCTCACTTGACTCTATCTACAAAGGCAGAAAAAAGGACGGACGGACGGACACACATACATACAGAGGACATACACATACATACAGAGGTAGCAGGCGGACCAAACGGTGAACGGACAAAGACAAGACAAAAGAAGGGATGGAGAGGCATAGTGACATAGTCGGTCAGACAAGACAGACCAACAGAGAGTTATATAGGCTGCGTTGGATGGCAACAACTCCACCACTGTTTGTACTCTGGCAATGCCAGTCCCAAGCCTGGAGAACGGAGGAGGGTGACACGTCACCATCTTTGATATATGAGACAGTGTTGTTAAACAGCAACGAGCAGGGCTCCGTCACTTGTGAAAACAGTTTCTTCAATCATTATTCTCGGATGTAAACATTGACGAGTGAAATCAAAAGTATACGCTATATATACTCTATCTCTCTCTGAATGTTCGCAAGGCAAGCAACGAAAAGTTAAACAGCCTGTGACTTTTCGTTCTCACAGGGACATATGATTATATTATGCTTTGTGAGAATGTGTCAGTGTGAATGTGTTTGTGTGAATGTGTTTGTGAGTCTGTGTTTGTCTTTGTACGTTTGAATTTGTGTGTTGTGTTTATATGTTTGTGTCAATATGTTTGTCTATATATGTTTGTGTTTGTCTGTTTGTGTTTTGTGAATGTGTTTGTATTTTGTGTGAATGTGTTCGTGTGAATGTGTTTGTGAGTCTGTGCTTATCGTTGTGTGTTTGCATTTTTGTTGTGTTTATATGTTTGTGTCAATGCATTTGTCTATGTGTTTGTGTTTGTGTGAATGTGTTTGTGTGAATGTGTTTGTGTGTGTGTGAGTGTGTATGTTTATGTGCACACGTTCTCTCGTACGTGTGCGACACGGTGTATCACGTTGTATCCGGATCGAGGAATGTAATGTAATGTTAATCTCCGAGAATTTCTCAGTGCTCACAAAAGTGACGTCAAGGAGACCAGCTTATTCACCGGCGCTATACCAAATCAAGTCCGCAATAGCCAGAGCTTCGCGTTCCAGTGCTAGGTCAAAATCCGAAGTTCACACCAGGGAGACAGCCTGGTGTTACGGTGGTAGTCGGTGATGATGGTGGTGGTCGTGCTGTGGAACTTGATTGGGATCGAGATAGGAGAGCTTGAAGAGTTCGGTTTTCAGCATTGAATGAAAAGCAGCAGAGGAGTGCAAGCGGAGGTCACGTTAAATCAGAAGGGGAGATCTATAGGAGCACTGGAATAGTGTGAGAATTGTTCCACATGGAATTGGGATGTGAAAAACAGACTTTACTATGAGGCTCTAAGAAATACATGGGGGTTGAAACCCAAACACCCGCCAATTCTCACCCTTTATAGGAGCATGAGCAAACAAGGGGGTGGGTCTTCTGGTGCAGTGAGGAACGAGTGACGGATGATGCGGAGTTGACGTATAGGTGGTAGAAGCTTGTAACGATTAACACGAGTACCACCACCACCACCACCACCACCACCACCACCACCCATGTCTTCAGTATACGCTGGGCTTAAAGCGGGTGGCACTGCTCTCAAAATTCTTTGCCTGCTTTACCAATGCTCACCATCACCACTGCTCACCTTTACCACTGCTCACCTTTACCACTGCCCACCTTTACCACTGCTCACCTTTACCACTGCTCACCTTTACCACTGCTCACCTTTACCACTGCTCACCTTTGCCACTGCTCACCATGCATGGAACCGTGGAAAGAGGAAACACATATGCGTTCCAATAAAACTCTTCTTCCCACTGGTAACCCATTCAGCATTCCCACTGATCACCCAAACCACTCTAACCATTGAGTGAGTATATGATTGATTGATGAGGCAACTCAGCATAGTAAAACAACAATTCCTATAGCGCTAGAATAGCCTCGAAGCGTGCGTATAATGTAATTAATGTAGGCTAATGTAATTAATGTAATGTAATTAATGTAATGTAATTGATGTAATGTAATTAATGCAATGTAATTAATGTAATGTAATTAATGCAATGTAATTAATGTAATGTAATTAATGCAATGTAATTAATGTAATGTAATTAATGTAATGTAATTAATATAGTGTAATTAATGAGATGTAACGTAATTAATGCAACGTAATTAATGTAATGTAATTAATGTAATGTAATTAATGTAATTTAATTGATGTAATGTAATTAATGCAATGTAGGCCGTGTGCATGGCAACGATGGAACAACAACAACAACGGAACAACAGTTGCTCCTACGTGCAACAAACGACCTTTATTGAACGATTTAAGGCCACATCAGCAGTAGCAGCAGCAGCAGCAGCAGCAGCAGTGGCAGTAGCAGCAGCAGCGTCAATGAACAGTGAAGGAGCAGTTCATTAACAGTCGCTCTATGTATACACAGGGGGAGGTAGTGTTTATCTCCTTGCCTCGCCAGCCTAATTCAACAAACCCCCGTTGGATGGGAAGCCAGGTCAACCATTCCTATCGTCCTCTCCATGGTTCCACGATGACCGTTCCACCGGTGCATCATTCCCATTTCACCAACAGCTGCGTAAATTTCCATTTTCCACAGCGGAACAAATTGTGGATGGATGGTTGGATGGATGGATGTTGTTGCTCACAGCTGAGGCTGGCCAACAATTAACCATCACCTTGCAATAAGCTTGCTTCACTGCATCGTCAAAATGCCATTTGGGCTACTTGGACCAGACAGGTGGGCGGGAAGAATGGAAGGATGGATGGGAGGATGGATGGAACGAAAGATGGATGGAAGGATGCGTATATAGGTGGCGAATAAATCGATGGATAGATCGATGAATGGTGTCCGATGGACTGAAGGATGGATGGAAGGGTGGATGGATGGATGGAAGGGTGGATGGATGGATGGATGGAATCACAAATCAATGGATGGATGGATGGATAGACAGATGGATGGATGGATGGATGGAGGGATGGAGGGAAGGAAGGAATCATAAATGAATGGATGAGTGGATGGATTGATTGACTTTTTTATTTACACTTTCATTAGGTTATTATCATAACAATTATTCATAACCAAGCAGATTATACTTTTTAAATAAACCTACACTAAACGATATAATTATTTATTTATACAGAAATCTCGTCAAATTAAGTCCAATATTTCTGAATACGCTGAATACCCATTAAGCGGCAATGCATATTGGGTTTTAAAACATGCAGGATACAAGCATAATTAAACAGCATTAACAAATTAGAAGCCATCATTGGCCGCAGAACACGGACCAGCAATTCTCATCAAGCGCCGCTGTAATGAAGCGACGTCATTATTTTCTAATTTCCAATATCCAACACAAGGTTGCGCTACAGGTCCCCCACAAAAACAGCTTGATAGCAATTCTTCCGGTGGAGAAAGCGGAAGGAGAGAGGCGATTTTCCAGGTACTATACGACACGTTTCCATGACAGTCCAGCCTCTAAGCCTGGCGGCAACGATGCCATTATAATTAGGCAGAAGTGCCTTGAGAAATTAAAACTCAATGTCGTGATGCGAACACGAATGTCATGCTCCACCGTAATAATATTGTAGTGAGGTCCCTACTGATCTAATATCTGAAGGTTTTTCGATGAAGGTTCGTCATGCCAGTCCCAAGTGCGGTGAAAAGAGGAGGTCGACACTAATTATCCTATGACACAATGTCATTAGGCAGCTGCTAATCAAACTTGCTCGTGATGTAACAATATATCAAGAACCACGAGACTCTGTTACCAAGGTAACAGACGTAGGCTGAAAAAGAACAGGTGTCACGTCACGCATGGCAGAGTAGAGATTGAAACAACACAGACACTTATTGCAATCATATACAAAGAAATAACCATGACATATAATCCAATGGAGACCAGTTTAGATTTTAGAAGGATGTACGCAGAGAAGGATGGATGGATGGATGGATGGATGGATGGATGTATTTATGTATGGATGGATGGAAGTATGGACGGACATATAGATGGACAAATAGATGGATGGATCGATAGATGGATTGACAGACAGCGAGACAAACAGACAGACAGACAGACAGATAGATGCATGGATGAATGGATGGACGGATGGACAGATAGATGCATGGATGGAAGGATGCTTGACTTTGTGTAGTATCTGTCTATATACATATGAATATATACAATACATATATATATTAAATACATATATATTGATAAGTTGGATCACTTCTTCAGACCTGATAAAGAAATCCAGGAATACAAAAAAATATATATTACATATATATATATATATATATATATATATATATATATATATATATATATATGAGCATGAGTGCCAATCACTGGAATATGCCCCTCAAACCGGTCAAAATAATTGCTATAAGATTCAGATGAACTGATGGATGGATGGATGGATGGATGGATGGAATGAGGATGATTACTAATGCATATACTCAAGCACCAATGCTTAAGGACGCTGACATTTACTGCGGAGCTGTCATTTGCCCTTTGCAAAAGTTCGTTGCTATGTCAACAAGAATTTAATATGCTCTCACACTTGCTGAGACGTTTCAACTTACTTTCAACTTTAATTAACTTGAACAGATGATGACTGACTGACAAAGTTGCACACTTTCAAAGTTGCTTTAACTTGGAACTTGAAGGCAATGGCAGGGCCAGCTAAAAAAAACTCAGCAGGGCGTGACAGGGGCTTGAGAGTCATTCGGCCGGTCGAAGGAATTACATGTAAAGACGATATTAAGATTTCAAAAAAATTTGCAAAGACGATATTAAGATTTCAAAAAAATGTTGGCAGGTCATAGGCAGGTCAAGAGTAAAATAGGCAATAGGTCAAATGACCTCCCCCACCTATGGTAGCGCCGCCACTGCTAGGAGCACTTTTGTGAACGTTTTCTTTCACTAACTTTGTAAAGCGAGAACAATGAGCAGCAAAAAAACTGGAAAAATAACAGTTCCTAGATAAAAAGAGGTCACACAACCGTCTTGCTGCAATTGGTACAGCAAGTAGACTCACCCATCCTTCCATCTATCCATCCTCCCATCCACGCAGTCTTCCTGCCCATGCACCTGCCTGGTCCAAGTAACCTAAAGGACATTAAATTTTGATGAGCAATAAAATAGGTTTATTGCAAGACGGTGCTTTGTTGGCAGTGAAGTGATTAGAAGTGATTGTAGTGGGATCAGAGGTGTGCTGTGAGGAACATCAAGGAACATATAATATTACAGAGTAAAGCCCTGTTATGTATAGAGGAGCGATCTGTTCTCATTTACAGAGGGGGGATGGCCATTCAGATCAAAGCGACCAATTTCAACATTTCCAATCACAGAGCAAACCTGACTGCATTGGAAAAGTCATGGAAGTGGCAGTTGTCATGAAAAGTCACTCACAGTGGAGTAAGATTATACCAACACCAAGGTACAAAATACCAGACTGTATTAGATGCAAGGTCCAACTGCAACCATACTTATCTAATAGTGGTCAGGCGAATGTGACAGTGTGTGTGCGTGTGTGTGTGTGTGTGTGCGTGCGTGCGTGAAGCATCACATAGCCGTAGCTTGCTATGAAAGATCCTACATAGCACATCATGTGTAAATATGAATTGCCTGCAAGTCTGTAAAATTTCACTTCGTAATTCTTACTTTTTGTCAAGATATTGTCAAAAAATCTAGGGGGTGTCTTTTTTGGCGCACCCTGTAGTTGCCACAAATCCGCTGCTGCTGCTGTGCTGCTGGTGGTGGTGTCCAAGAACGAAGACGAGACCGAATAAAAGACTTTTGGGCGGAAGAAGAAGAAGAAGAAGAAGAAGAAGTCAGAGGAAGATCATAATGCTTTCTTTGATGAGCGTGAGGTCTACGAGTGAGCATGGCTGGGCAATAAATCAATCGATAGACCAGCATGACCTGCTACCGCAGACGATACAGTTGGCTGCAGCCCTGCGGATACATCATGTAGCGGAAATTCGCCGCCATCTTTGATGCATCAGTCGCCATGGAAACTAATGCACCCTGTGAACCACCACCTACCCCCCCACACACACATCTCCAACTTCGTTTGTGGAATGATTTTTTAAAATCATCGTACATCACTTTCGTATCTTCACTCGCCATGAGCGAAACTCAGCGTGTCGTGCGAACATTTCTTTGCTTGACTCAGGCTGCAGTAGGTCATTGCTTCGTTGTTTCGATTTACACGATCACTCATTCATTCATTTATTCATTCATTCATTCATTTCAAAAATAATTTATATAGCACCGTTCAAGAAGTCACTCAAAGTCCAACAACGGTGATGCAAAAAGTTGGTTTACTATTTGCTATAAGTTAACTCATCCTCCTCATCATCAACCAACCGTTTTAAGAGAGCCTGTAAAACACTGACGAGTCAAGACTAGGTAACAAGCGCATCTCCAACGGTAGACTATCCCAGACAAATGGACCTGCAACTGAAGAAAGAAGAGGCTGACAGGTTGAGGTTTCAACATCTCGATGGACCAACAGTTCTCGCCACGTTAGTTAACACCTATTATATCCTAGACACAAGACAATGCTCAGACAGACACAGCAGAAAGCCCAACTGCCCCATTTCTACGAAAATCGTACCGTTTTTAGTAATAATTTATGATTTAACAGATATTTATTTCACAAGCGATATCTTGCTCAGAGACGCAAAGCAGAACAACACGAGAGACAGCGGGAAACAACATGGATACATAGGCAACCCCCGCTGGACCCAGGCTATAAAGTCTATGGACGAGCCCCGAGGGAGACAGCTGGTTCCCCAGTCATACATATCTCCTCGTTACCACTCGACGCTTTTATGCTTCACGCACATGTATGTGGTTCACACTCTAACCGAGCAAATTTGCGCGACGTGACAAGATTCGCAGATTTTGTGATCAACCTATTATACTCAGCTGGACAACATCTTATGCTTATCTTATATGATGCTCCTTTGTAGATCTGCTACCGTACATACTACATGTACAATATCTTATGCTTAATAGATCTTATGATGCTCCTTTGTTGATCTGCTACCGTACATACTACATGTACAATATCTTATGCTTATCTTATGATGGTCCATTGTAGATCTGCTACCGTACATACTACATGTACAATATCTTATGCTTATCTTATGAAGGTCCATTGTAGATCTGCTACCGTACATACTACATGTACATAGTCGTTTTGAGGTTCTTAAAATGTGGCACATAGGATAAGATAAGATATAAGATAAGATAGGATAAGATAAGATAGGATACGATAGGATAGGATAAGATAAGATACAATAACATTAGACTAGATAAGATAAGACAAGATAAGATAAGAATATTCTTTAATTCACCAATTGTGGTTTACAGACATGGTACAATTAAATGAAATAGGCTATAGCTAATGTAATGGTGGTGCTGACGCATAGCATAGTACATAGAGAGAGAAAGAGAGGGACAGAGACAGAGACAGGTAGAGAGCAAGAGGAAGACAGACAGACAGACAGAGAGATAGACAGACAGACAGACTCACTGACCATAGGCTAAGCAAAGGCAGAGATAGTTAGAAGGTGATTGGCTAAGCAACAGATGGATCAGCGTCCAATCAAATGAGGACACATAGGTGAAGGAGCTGGAGGCTGCTAAGGTATACGAGAGAGAGTCAGTCCGGAGTGACCAGTGGAGATCCAGTCAGCAAGCAGTCGAGAGTCGGAGTTCAGCTGAGCAACTCGAGAGTCATGTAGCCAGGAAGAATGAAGAGGAGGCCAGGGCAGGGGCCCGATGCCTAGTCGAATCAGAAAGTCAATAGTCAATAATCAGTCAATAGTCAATAATCAGTCAATTATAGATCTTAACTGTGTGCGTTCATCATTGCTGTCAACTGTCGTCGTGAACAATAAAACAAACTGTGAAATGAAGAAACTCTGTGACTAGTTCCTATGTCTCATCTGATCGGTACCCTGTTCTAGTCAGGCGGTCAGCACAGGCACTTCAATTGGTGGAGAAGCCCAACCGATTCTCGTACCAGCGACACAGCAATCATCATCCGCTGAAGTCATCAACATCCGACCATACCAGTTCGTTCCGATGGTAAGAATACTACACCGCTTCTACGTCCACTTTCCAGCTTCTGAACGTTGATCTCCATCCATCCATCCATCCACCATCCGCCCGCCCACCCGCCCAGGGTTAACCCTTGTTCATCGTCTCATATCGGTTTAAACAATGGCTACATACGTACCAGTCATCATTCAACGCATCGCTTCTGTCTCAATCACGCGTCTCAGCAGAAACGGAAAACGAGTCAGTCAACTATTGTGATGTGTTCCTGTACGCATCCAAACCTACGGTAACATTTTCGTTTCCTTTGATTCATTCAACTTCATCATCAACCGACGGTTACCGACCTGTCACCTTCGTATCAATAGCTCCGACATCATGACTACACTACGCTTCACGTCGCACATCATAGGATCAACCAACACTACCGAACTCTGTTACCCAATCAACAGTCTACAATCATCACTACTACCGCTTCGCAGTGAACTCTTAATTCATGGACAGAGATGCCATGAAATTTCTGGGAAGACAGATGCAACGGAATGGACATGACCGTAACGTTTTATTGTGAATTTGAAATAGTTGCTATTTTATGATAATGATATTTTTACTTCGCGCATTATAATGTCAGGCGAAGTTATAGTGTACTAAACTTTTCAACGCTTCAATTAATAGACTTATAACTGTGCGTGTGTTAACAATAGCACACAGATAAAAGTTAGGTCAGTTATAGGCCTGGTCTATTTTAATGGACGACTGTAAGTTCTCGATTGGAACGAGAGAAAAAAGCGAGCAAATTTTATTTAGTAGTCTCTGCTTAAAACTAGTTTAATTTTCATTTATTTGATTATCTCCCGTTAAAGTTTGGGTTAATTTGTTTAACAGCGTATAGCATAATTATTAACAAGACGCATTTTTAAATGGTGATCACTTAAAGAATGAAGTGATGGTTTTCAGGGGCTATGTATTTTAAGTAAAGAATCAGTACCTATTAATTCAGGAATAAATGCTTATACAGGACAACAGATCCTTTTGCATCCTGATTGAATCGACGAGTCAGATATATAAAGGCATTTAGCGACGTTATCTCGCGTGCGCTCAGGAATCGAAGGCCATAGCCTTATCTACTTGCAATTGAGACCCATTTATGTTATGTGATGAGATTCTTACTATCGGCCGAAGGAATACATGACCGCTGGAGACTATTATTCTTTGTTCAGCAGTTTTACTGCTTAAATAGTGTTTTGAGACATAATTTTGTTATAAAGGCATATAAAGGTGTCCTAATTAACTTTATATTATGACTATTTAAAGCACTGGTTACAGACTCTACACTATTATAAGTACTATTATTATTATTATTATTACAATTATTATTGACTGTGTTGCAACTTATAAACCATCATTTATTGCATTTTATTGGTTGCATTTTATTTTAATTTTCAGAATAGCTTATGTCTCGATTAACGTATTTTATTATTATTGTCCTTGCAATGTGAGCTCATGTGGCTTGAATTTTACAATCATTGATGAATTCAGATGCTATGTCTAGCCTACATATGAGACTTTATCATGAGACAACTAAATAGTTTTATTTCGTGTAGTGACATTTCAGTAGGTTATGTTTTGCATCGCTTCTGAATACTTTTATTTTTACTTTTGTGCTATAATGCTAATGATGTTCATGTTATAAATGTGTGCTTCTGAACAGATGCTTTTGAAGAGGCGCTATATAAATGTATGTAATGAATGAACGTAAGTTAGCTTGAATCTCATCACAGAACCACTGATAAACTTCAGTCGTGTATCATCATCGTCATCATCATCATCACCACCATCAGCAGCCGCATCTCCAACAGGCATACCACCAAGAACATCATCATTAACAGCAGCAGCAGCAGCAGCAGCAGCAACTGGTCTAACACTCAAAACTGCTCCACCACCACCACCCACAGCAACTGCTAGGATGCTTTGGTTCACACACGCGCCAGCCAGAGATCAGAACCTAATTAAAATCTTGACCAGTAAATGGGCGCCAACTGCCAGGCAGCAGCAGCAGCGATACCAGCCACCAAAACCACCCAGTTACACCCATCACTGTCCGACACGAGAAGCAACTGCTCACACCACCCACCGACACCCTCACCATCACCACCACAACTGGCATACACTTTAGCTCATAATGAACCACGTAGAAGCAGGATACAGCTAATGGAAATCTTGACCAACAAACGTGAACATGTGTTATGAGAAGTTAGCTTTGAAGCATTCTCACTGTCAAAATATCCATCAGTCTTAGTTTCTCCGCATTCCCACCAAACTGTCCAGTATAAATATTAAGCCGACCAGTTTCCTTGCAGTCTGTTCAGGGAACAGCTGGACATTATTCATTCTCGCAGTGCAGGCCCCAGGAAACCATAATTAGGATCCTCCTTAACAGCATTAGTACCAAGCGCAGATACACACTCCCACGGTCGTCAGCATCCGAGTTAATTGGCTTAACTTCTAACGATCACTCGTGCCCATTTCTAAGTGCACAGATGTCCACGTCCATATGTCTCTTAGAATGCTAATTCATCTTTGAAATCTCCTCTTAGGACAGAACACCCGTGATGTACATAATGTATTAAATGCAGTTATAACGGTTAGTTAATGTGCGGGACCGTGGAAAAGCAATTATAATGTAAGTAAGTGGCAACTTGATCATCCAAGGGCATGACCTTGAGTCTAGCTGCTCTCTGGACCCGTGTGTGTAATCTCTAAGCGATTGGAATGAAAGCGTAATAGAAACGCGTAATCCTTACGAGATGTAGGCTTAAGCCTGATTTTTTGTGGATCTTTGCCTGGGTACGACATTGCATTTGTTGTTTCTTGTGTTTTGTTCATGGTTACTGTTTAACCTGTGTTTTTTTACATCATGTTTATTATGGCTGTTTATTCAAATTGCAGGAGCATATGTGTTTAACTGTATGATGCAGGGGCATCATCCTTTTTTAAAGAGACGGCAGATGTAATGGTGGTGCTGACGCATAGCATAGTACATAGAGAGAGAAAGAGAGGGACAGAGACAGAGACAGGTAGAGAGCAAGAGGAAGACAGACAGACAGACAGAGAGATAGACAGACAGACAGACTCACTGACCATAGGCTAAGCAAAGGCAGAGATAGTTAGAAGGTGATTGGCTAAGCAACAGATGGATCAGCGTCCAATCAAATGAGGACACATAGGTGAAGGAGCTGGAGGCTGCTAAGGTATACGAGAGAGAGTCAGTCCGGAGTGACCAGTGGAGATCCAGTCAGCAAGCAGTCGAGAGTCGGAGTTCAGCTGAGCAACTCGAGAGTCATGTAGTCAGGAAGAATGAAGAGGAGGCCAGGGCAGGGGCCCGATGCCTAGTCGAATCAGAAAGTCAATAGTCAATAATCAGTCAATAGTCAATAATCAGTCAATTATAGATCTTAACTGTGTGCGTTCATCATTGCTGTCAACTGTCGTCGTGAACAATAAAACAAACTGTGAAATGAAGAAACTCTGTGACTAGTTCCTATGTCTCATCTGATCGGTACCCTGTTCTAGTCAGGCGGTCAGCACAGGCACTTCACTAATATCCATAACGGATTAATGGATAACAGATAACATAAGTGTTTAAATACATGCAGATCATAGTGACTCCATCACTGCTCATACTCTGGCAGTGCCAGTCCCAAGTAGAAAGTCCTGGAGAAAGGAGGAGGGCAACACCAATCAACCTTGATATTACACAACATCGTCAAACAGCGACAAGTATATTATAGTCTTCAAATATTAAACATGTTATCTTAATCAAATTGAAGTTTCCATATAAATATATAACTGATAATTTACTTACCAGTCAAACTATTTAGATAGATCAGTGAAATCATTTAGAAATGGTAGTGTTGGTCGTTTTGAGAATTTGGTCTTAATTACTTAGCTATTTTAAGCTACTTAGCTACTTTAATTACGTTATTGGTAAACATTCACTATTGAATAATTTAATATTAATTAATTTCAACACTTAAGCTCTAAGAACTTAAAACATAAGCCATATAGCTACTATAGTCCTTATTATCATCGACATTAGCATACAACAAAATTATATGAATTTATGGAAGTCATAAACTACCAATTATAATTAATACATTTAGATCTTGCAGTTTTCTCAATTAATCATTCACCGTATAAATCTAATTTGAAAACCTCTTCCCTTCCATCATATCAATGCACATGTCCAATTATCCATAATTAATATAATTATTATCATCTACATTAGCATAATCAAAATTATCAAGTTATAGAAGTCACAATTTTCATTTAGATACTATATCTATTTATCGGATAACACCACACTCAGAATTTCAGGCTTCTTAATCATTCCCCAATCATCATAATCAAATCTGAGAAATCCTGCACAGCTATAATACAGGTCAAAAAACGGTGGGTGGCTTCACTAAAAGTGGTATAACTTTTGATCTGTTTGAAATATTTTATTGAAATCTGGCCACGATGTGTAAATATGAATTGTCTTTAAGACTGTAAAATTTCATTTCGAAATTCTTACTTCTGGCCAAGATATGGGCGAAAACCTAGGGGGTCATTTTTTGCCCACCCTCTATAGCAATGTGCGCAGAGTCAATCCAATGCTAAATCAAACCGCATTGCGAAATAACATCCTTAATAAAAATCAAAAGCTTAAAACGAGGAGTCAAGAACGAAAATTACTCGGCACAGCACGGCAGGGAGACCGAACAACCAACAAATCAATAAAAGGCGCCACATATATAAAAACAAATAAATAAATCAGACGGCCGCATTATAAATCTGTTCAGTAACCCATCCAGACTCGTTCGCACAACTTGTTACGATAAAATCACTGCTCGGTTCCCGCCCTAAATCCGGCGCAGACGATCACGTAAAGTGACCATAAATCAGACTCAGACGCGGGTGTGAAAATAATCAAAACTTCCTGTTACTATAAATCCTCGAAATGCGGAGGTGGGAGGCGATGGGCTGGATGACGATTATCCTGTTACCTGTGATAGCCATCTGGAGGTGATTTAGACGCGTACGGGAGGGGCCATTCCAGTGGGGTATATATCGTATTGGCTATGCTAATAATAATGTGCGATATCAGATAGCAAAGTAGTCAGTTATTAAAAAGAGGCTATATGTAGACCACCTCTGAATAGCATGTTTATTGGGCTGCTCTATCAGCATGTCCGCGGAACTGTCAAAGATTCCGGATCATATACTGGAGGCAGGGGCGGATCCAGGGGCCAATTCAGGAATGTCCCCCCTATTCTGGTTCGGAAAGTTGATGTCGCCCCCCCTGAGTAGTTTCGTAGGCCTCCCCACACCCCACGAGGTCCGTATACGAGGTCCGTGCAGGGTCTTAAGAACATTGTATGACTAAAAAAGGGTCATCAACCATTTTGGCACATAAAATGGCATCTTTTTCTTGGAAATTCGACAAATGACCAAAAAAAATCATCAGATTTTTCGGTGACCAAGACGAAATTTTTTCCCTGTCCCAAGACCCTAAATTTTGCCCCCCCCCCCTTCGAAAATTTCTGCATCTGCCGTTGACTGGATGCATATAATTCCTACAACAAATTCATATGGTAGGCCCGAAAAGTAGGTGCATGCCTTCGTTGTCTTAAGACCACTCTCTTCACTGGGGTCTTTCAAACTGCAAGTGCCTCCGATTAGAAAGTACTGCAAGATTCGTCGAACAAATATGTAGATACAATACTATAACAACAACAAAAACAACAACAACAACAACAATAATAATAATAATTTTAAAAATGATATAAAAAATATATAAAATAATAATAATAATTAATTGCACCTCTTAATGTGTCATTTCAAGTGGTCAGTAGGCTAGACCTGATACAGGCGAGACCTATTGCTATTTTCTTTGCATCTTCTATAGCGCCGGTGTACGCCTACGAAGGTCTACAATGCACAAGGTGGCATAAACCGACATCAAAGACAAACGGAAACAGGTCAACCATCCCGCCACCGGAAATTCTCACCAACTGACTCATTGTGAGACAGTGCTCGTGAATACACCCAGGCCCTGCGCCTAATAGCTTTCAAGCGCTGCCTTGTAAATTTGGATTGTACCAATACGATTAAGAGAACTCCGGCACAGATCGTACTCTGACAGTCCCAACTCCCAAGCGTGGATAAATGAGGAGGGCGACACTAATCATCTTGATATGGCAGCGTCGTTAAACACTTAACAAGCTATATATATAGGATTAGGAATATTATGGAAGATTGCACCTACCCAGGTGGGGCTGTTGCTCGAGCAGAACTGCTGGAAGAGCTCGAATTCCCGGATGGAAGACGATGTCTGAGTGCTGGCGGTGCTCTCCTGAGAATCCTGACGACTCTTCTCACGCTTCCAACTGCGATTCTTCATCTCTATCTATGCCTATCTGTCTGTATTTCTCTCTCTCTCTCTGTCTTCCTGTCTCTCCCTCTCTATGTCTCACTCTCTATGTATGTCTGCCTGTCTGTGGGTATGTCTGTCTCTAGATAAGACCATCTGTCTTTCTCTGTCTTTGTCTCCCTATTCCCCCTCTCTCTGCGTGTCTCTGTTTGTCTCGGTCTGTCTGTCTGTCTGTCTGTCTGTCTGTCTGTCTCTCTCTCTCTCTCTCTCTCTCTCTCTCTCTCTCTCTCTCTCTCTCTCTCTCTCTCTACACTCTATCACACACACACTCTCTCTCACTATCTGGCTCAAGCACACACCCACACTCTCACTTGCTCTTCCCCCACTTCGTCTCTCTCTCTCTCTCTCTCTCTCTCTCTCTCTCTCTCTCTCTCTCTCTCTCTCTCTCTCTCTCTCTCTCTCTCTCTCTCTCTCTCACACTCACTCACTTTCTCTCAGAGTCAGCAGTCTACTACACCTCTGACAACATCTAAAATCTACCAAATAACTTCTGTAGCGTCGCACAAGTCGACAGTCGCTCTCAATTGAAACAAGTCAAGCACTGTCATCATTCGTTGCAAAAGCAGGCTGCAGTCGAAATTCAACAAGTAGGCTAGACGAGAGACCATCCACAGGTAAGACCATCATCTCTAGATCATAAGACCATCCATAGACAAGACCATAGTCTCGAGAGGACGGTTGGCGATCCTATCCAGCGACTACTTCCGTAGCAAAGCATCCGTAATCGTAATCGTAAACACCAAATTTCTACAGCGCTACTCTACAGTTTAAAGCGCAAAGCACCGACTAATAACATTGACGACCGCTATCAGAAACCGACGTCGATATTTCGCAGCAGGCGAGCCCGCAATACAGCGCGCTCACATATTATGGGTCAAGAATCCAGTTCTCGCGCCAACTCTCGAGCAGCAGATCCCGTCCGCCGAGATCGAGAAACTGATAGACTTCTCGGTAGGCAGCTTCTATAGCGCCCGGTCGAGTCGCTGAAATCCGAAGCATGCGCTAGGCAAATCAATGGAATTCATCCGTCTTGTGCTGGCATGGATGGCTACTCGCTGCTGGACGCTTGCTTCCGTTCCGTGATGGATACAGCAGGATGGACGGTAGATGGATGGATGGACGGACGGATGAACGCGCTGTTTAGTATTCACCAACAGAACCCGGTTTGGCGCTAAAATCCAGGCGGGAGGGCGTCACTTAGCATCGTCACATCAGCAGCAGTAGAAGCAGCAGCAACGGCAGCATCACTACTGCAGCCAACGTTGCTGCTGCTACTCGTATACATGGACGCAGTACTACTATAGGAGATAACGGTGCCAGCAACGACGGCGCTGGTCACTCCCTCTCGCGCCCGGTCTGGCCCACCGCACGACGCCCGTTCACACGGCTTGCACGGGCGACCACCACCCGCCGACGCCACCACAGGCCGATGACGGTCCGACCGTTGCTCCCTGTCCGTGTCCGTCTAAGTCCGTTCGTTCGTCCGTCCGTGCGCTTGCCTCGCCCTGTGCTCGTTGGACGCGATGGACTGCACTCCGGAGCAGAGCCACCGCGCAGCCGCTGAAGCCTCCTCCAAGTGACAGTTGCCTCCTCCCGCCCTCTCTCTTCCCCTCCTCCCTCTTCAAGATGACAACCACAAGACGCCGCTGACATAGATTCCGCCGATGCCACCAACGCATCTCATTATGCTCATACACTGTAGCTGATGATGAGGCAGAAGCACGGACTGGCTGTAGCTGCTGCTGCTGCTGCTGCAGTGGCGGCGACAGGGAGACAGCGCATGCGGTGGACGCCGAGAACCAGCGACATGGAACCAGTACATGACGCTGGTGCATGTTGCTGTAAAAGTGGAATCATGACAGGATGCTTAATTCTTCTGTGTATACGGAAGGCCATGGAGGGTTGAGACAATAGATGATGATGTTGTTACATGGAGCCAATAGCTGCTGATTTAGCAGGGAGCCAGTTGATGCTGTTGTTACAGAGAGCCAGAGATGTTCCTGTAACAGGGAGCCAGCTGATGCTGTTGTTACAGGGAGCCAGAGGATGCTCCTGTAAAAGGGAGCCAGTTGATGCTGCTGTTACAGGGTGCCAGAGATGTTCCTGTAACAGGGAGCCAGTTGATGCTGCTGTTACAGGGTGCCAGAGATGTTCCTGTAACAGGGAGCCAGTTGATGCTGCTGTTACAGGGAACCAGAGGATGTTCCTGTAACAGGGAGCCAGCTGATACTGCTTGTACAGGGAGCCAGAGGATGCTGCTGTTACAGAGAGCCAGAGGATTTTCCTGTAACAGGGAGCCAGCTGATGCTGCTGTTACAGTAACTTACAGGGAGCCAGCGTGTACTGTATACATATATATATGCACCAGCATACGGCAGCATAGTGAGCTGCTGAGCCAGTGACTTACGATCAGGAGCAACATGGAACCAGCCACAGCTGTCACGTGACAACGGACCGTTGTCCAGACAACACCTGGCGCTATACAAAGTGTTTATAGGCACCTACACACAAACATGCATAGAGTAGTGCTATATAAATATTCAATTGGAATGGGAATTACATGCCTGCATAGTATACAGACCATTAACGATTGCCAACAAACTGACAACAGATGCACTGTATAGTGTATATGTATAGTGTATACGTCGGTCGGTCGACTGGGTCACGTGACTGAGTTGCATGGATTGGGTTCCAGCGTGACCACTTAGGACAGATGTTGTCAATAGAAACGAAGACAACACCTACTCCCACTGCTCGTATGGTTATATCCACTCCCCCCTCTCTGTCTGTCTGTCTGTCTCTCTGTCCGTCTGTCTCTCTCTGTCTGTCTGTTTCTGTCAGTCTCTGTCTCTCTCTCTCTGTCTGTCTGTCTGTCTCTGTCTGTCTGTCTCTTACCCTCTCTCCTTCAGTAATCCTACAGCATTCCCTCATCCACTATAACCCAGTGGCCTACTTAGAAACTGCTGCCAGATGTTTGTGGATATTGATGAATTTCAAAATCACTTCCAGTGTCTATGTATGTAAATCCGTGTGTATATATATATACATGTATAAATATAAAATTATATGTATAAATATATATTATATAATGCATGTATGTGCGCATATATGCGAGCCATATCCAACTCAGCACCACGCCTTTGGAATGATCTGCCTGCTGAGTTCCATCCTTTTCAGTTCCTACTCCACACCATCACCTTCCTCAGGCTCCTCTATCCATCACACCTCGGGCCTTTCACTCGAAACTAAAGACACTCCTGTTCAAGAACTCTTATCCTGTTTCACCTGATCCCCCACCCTCCAATTCCCGGCTCAGACGACACCCACCTTAGTAGCTGTTCCACACCTCTGATCATACGGTACCTCGACCCGGACCACCATGGACTACTCTTACGGACAACCCTTTTGACTCAACGCATTTGATCCTGATCCTATGGTAACTCGACCCGGACCACCACGGACTACTCTCACGGACAACCCTCCTAACTCAACGCAGCGCTCGTGAATAAGCCGGTGCCCCGCGCTTGGCTTTCCAGTGGCGCTTTAGAAATAAGGAGATTACGATTACGATTACGATAAGCATTTGTGTGTGCGTGTGTGTGCGCGCGTGTGTGTGTGTGTGTGTGTGCGTGTGTGCGTGTGTGTGGGTGTGTGTGTGCGTGCACGCATTTGCCCACAAATGTCTGTGTACTTATGCATGCAGAAATTTAAGAATTTGTGTGTATATATACATACCAACATAATCTATGTGCATACGACGTTTTACATATGCATAAACATATATGTTGTATTTTATTTGACCATTTATATAGCACTTCAATCAACAAGAGATCCCAGAGCGAATGACCCTGAGAGAAACGGAAAAGACAGAATTTGAGGGGAGAGAAAGAAAAGATGAGGAAAGACAAACATGGCAGGAGTGAACTGATGCATGGGAAAGTATACGACTATACGCGTATGATGTGTATCTATATATGCACACATAAATAGGCATTATGGAAGTATGCATGTATAAATGAATGCAAATGCGTGTATGCATGCATAAATGAATGCAAATGCATGTATGCATAACATGCCCTGCGGAGCGCAGAGGTGTAGTGGTGAAGTGGTGGGTTCGGTGCCTTGGAGCCAGAGGGTCCCTGGTTCGAATCCATCTCAAAGCCGACGTGTATGGACCCTGAGCAAGTCCTTCACTCGCAACTGCTCAAGTGCTTCGGCATGAAACTCCGATGCAGTGTGGGCGCTGTAGTCGGGAGCGCCTCTGAGTAGTCACCTTGAAGGGGCGCTATAACAAGTACACATACATACATGATGTTTGTATGTATAGTCCTGTGTATTTATTGTCGCATCAGTGGGTAAAGCACAGTGGGTGGGGTGGCAAAAATCCAAAATTTCGCAAGCAATGCCAGATACTCCAGCTAGTAATAAGATAAGAATATTCTTTAGTAGACCAATTGCTATCCACATGTTTGCGTAAACATGCATAGTTCATCCAGTTGATTAAGAGAGTCAAACTTCTTTAAACACACATAATTTTTTATTATCCTAAATCCAAAATCGTATATAACCTCTTCATGGCATGTAGGCATGAATAAATGAATGCAAATGAACAAATGAACGAGCGAACGAACGAACAAATGAACGAACGAATATAAAATACTAATGATGGAAGTTCCTTCATCATGCCATCTATAGCTGAATTCTCTTGGAGTGCAGATGGATCAGAATTCTCAAACCACCTCTGCCCTGGGTGGGACCAGGGCTTAAAGTGTGGCTGGACGGTCATGGGCGGCGTCTATGCACTTATTTTAAAATCTGAATGCCGTCCAGCCACTTATTGGCCAGTACGGCCTGGAAAGGTAAGGGGCATCCAGGCACTTATTTTGGAAAAGTAAGGGGCGTCCTGGCACTTATTTTTCCACACTTTAAGCACTGGGTGGGACCATCCTCTGCCCTGGGGGGTTCCATAGTCGGAGACCTGGGCCGAGAATTGGGGGGGACGGAAAGACGCGAGATTTTCAGAAAAATTTCGGACGACCGACGAAATCTCGGAAAAAAGTTATTTAAATTTTAAATTTTCGCCACCAAAAAAGTCTTGACGCTCAAACATTGGGGGGGACAAATGCATGGGCCGTCCCCCCAACACTTTCATTGCGGGGGACCGTCCCCCCTGTCCCCCCTAGGTCTCCGCCCATGGGGGGTTCAACCCTTCATTTGGAAGTAACAGTGCACCAACAGTACACCAAAATAATATGAATCGAAATATCCCTGCAGATTTTGTTGGAGAAATATTGATGCTTTACGTGCATGACAAGGTTGTGGCAGCAGCAGCAACCTTGGCATGCACGTAAAGCATCAATCGCATGTTACCTGTATTTCTCCACCTGTGGATAAAAGCAAATGGCAAGTTCGACAACGTACAGCTTTCAGGTAACTCACCATTAGCGACGACTCTTCCATTGTTCAAACCTGACAAAGGAGAGAAATCACGGAGTTATTAATTTAAGACAATTTCAATAATTTTTTATATTACTTTCTATATCTCTTTATGTACCCAACTACCCATGTGTGGTGTGTTACTTGGTTTTACATGACCCATTCTAAGTAGGATGTAGGCCTATATCCAGGCCAGCCTAGTCCAATGACATCTGCATCCTAATGAAGTAGGCCTATCAGCCATAATGACTACCTAAAAGGAAACACTGAATTCGTGCTTGTAATCCGCAATTGAATGAATCAAGGATTTAGGTGGATTCAGCCATTGTATTGTATTG
>OX457043.1:45643752-45753752 GCA_949752735.1 Lumbricus terrestris
ACGCATGATATATAATTATATATATATATATATATATATACGCTTTGTTAAAAGCCTGTAAGGTGTGCCTTCTAACCGCGTTAACATTTTTTCCATCAAAGGCCTACATTATTTCAAAAATCCACTGCGACTATTTTTAGAATACACCCTATTTCTCAAACACAGCAACAACAGTCTGCCCTACCCTGCACGCGCTTTCAAAGTACACCTCCATCCCCCCATCTCACCCCCCCTCCTTCCATATATTTGAACCAAGCAGTACCGTCAAACCTGTCAGGTAAAACCCAAAACACTACCTGGCTTGCAACAGCCACCTGTATCCGATTCTGCTGGCAGACAAGCGCACCGTCGCTTCTGGCTGTATACCTATAAGAATTACCCACCATGCACCTCTCCGCTTATTCACTCAAACGACGTCTAGATGCTTCGGCCCACCACCACCACCACCAGGGCTGAATAATTAGGCTACTGCGCGTCGACGCTCAGACTGAAAGAGACGTATGGCCTAATAAATAACTGGTTGCATTTTAGCGTTCTAAGCTGACTGCATCCGATTCTCTTGATTCTCCAGAGCTGAGCGTCTGTGTAAGCGTTGATTGCTGCGCTGTGGGAGTCTATACGCTGAAGTCGCGCGCAGCTTCTGCTGGTGGTGCCTGTAACGACAATGTCACTATCGTCGACGATATTCGACAATGGATGAGTGCTTTCCAAAGACAATATCTTCGGTAAAAATTGTTTTTTTAGAGAGGTTAACACGTGGTGGTAGACTAGACACCGAAAATCCGACGACCTTATATGGATGGATGCATGGATGGATGAATGGAAGGATGGATGGATGGGTGGATGGACGGATGTACAGTATGGATGGATGGATGGATGGGTGGATGGGTAGATGGATGGATGGACGGATGTATGGATGTACAGTATGGATGGATGGATGGATGGATGGATGGATGGATGGATGGATGGATGGATGGATGGATGGATGGATGGATGGAGAACTTGCCGCCTCGTCAAGATCTCTACTCAGAGGCGCTCTCGACTACAGCGCTGATACGGCATCGGAGTTTCACGCTGAAGCGCATGCATGCAGGGCCTACTACGCCATGGGGGGATGGAAGCAGACTGCTTCCAATTTGGGCCAGGGGGGGAAAGGTTTCCCCCCCTGGGAAAAAAGTCCATCTGTCATGGACTTCCTCCTGGTAAATCCCCCAAACAATCCCGTAATAACACAGGGTAAATCTTCATTTAATTTGACTTTTGCTTAACACTCACATAAATTTGCCCTTGCGCTTCCATCACATTCGCACCCATCAGGGCTTGCCACATGGGGGGGAGTAAGTAGACTAATCCAACATGTGCCAGAGGGAAATCCCCCCATAATGATAGATTGGTATAAGAGATTTCCTTCTGGACTCCCTCTGTTCTACTCCTCCCCGCACACCCACGAAAATTCCCCTTGAACGTTCATCCCGCCATCTCAAGGGTATATATTCATTTAGTATGACCTTTAATTGTTTTACAGTCACATTTGCCCCTGCACGTATATGGCGCTCGCTCTCACAACTCATAATTCGGCCTAATTACATTAATTGTCAACATTTGTTAAGGTATATTGTATCTACTGAAACTGCATTGGTTTTATAATATTGCTCTCAAATAAAATGAACGATATTTTAAGAATGAATTTTAGTGATAGGAGGCAATTAAAGAAGCAACAGTAAATTAGTAGCCTACTTTTGTTTATAGTAAAGGTTTTTAGTCTGTTTAAGTAAACATTAATCAAGCAATAAAAGCTTGGTTGCTCAACAATTGAAGTTCAAAATCAAGTAAAGCAAATGGCTTATAAATTCCTCCCTCAAACATTAAAGCACTATTGAAGTCTGTACAAATGCAAATTGCTTACACTTTTGTAGCCTACATTTGAGAGAAATGTTCGAGGGAATTGTCCTATTAAAACGCTCTGTTGGAATCCAGAGAGGAAATTACGGGGAGTGGTCCTGGGAAATGTCCATGGGATCTGTCTGGATCAGAAAATGGATGTTGCTCAGTATTGTACAGCTGACAATAGAATACTCACTTTGATATATATATATATATATACCAAAAGAAATCGATATTTTACTGAATGCTGGACCTTTTCAAACTTCACATGACTACTACAGTGTTTAACGCACTGCGAACTCATAATGAGAAATATTAGAATGTTACCATTAGCTTATATTGTGCAAATTTTAACAAATTTAATCATGGGGAGACGACATTTTATGACATCCTAAACCACGTTTCTGAGCATTAATTCACGAGCAAGTTTATGAAGATGACAGCTTTAAGAGGTACAATTACAGCGTGCAAATCCAAAAAGTGGAATTTTCGTGACTTTATCGCTCATAAATAGCTAGCAAACAAGAGCCTAAAATATGCGCTCTAGTCGATGACAACAGCTAAAAATGCGTTGGTTTCTGGGGCTCCGCCCCAGACCCCGCCGGGGTAGCTCACGACGCTCCCCCAGACCCCTAGTCGCTATGGGTTTTGTGCCTTCGGCACTCGCAGCTTCGCGCCTTCGACGCTTGCAATGTAGACAAAAAGTTTATGTTTAGGGGGAATGCTTCCACCTCTCAGGGGGGGATAGTAGGCCCTGCATGCATGGGCAATTGCGAGTGGACTTGCTCAGAGTCCCTACGAGGCGGCTTGAGGTGGATTCAAATTCGCAACCTTCCGATAACAAGATAACGATGACAATGTGGTAATAATCATAATATATAAGATCGATAACAACGACTTGGTACGAGACCAGGACACAAGGTACAAGACAGTTTGACTTTCAAACTTTCCCACATTTCGTACACCGGGTTGCACAGAAATTGCAGGCATTCTGAAATCTTCAAAAACGAACCTAAACTTTAGACCAGCAATTATTATTCCAGACATCATGAGTGATGCCTTAAGAAATTACACCATGGTTGAAAAGAGTAATCCAAACTGTTTTTCATTTATCTCCAATGCCTGATTAATTATTGATCATTCTAAATTTCCCCATTATTTAGAGAATTGAGCCAAGAATATGATTCCAAAATATTATGTCATAAATTTGAACGGATAAAAAGATATCAATCTTTCAACTTCATCTGCCGAAATTTCAGACCCCCCAGTGTTTCTTAGAGCCCCATAGTAAAATCTGCTTTTCACACCCTAATTCCAAGTGGATAACGGTCCAACCCCCAGTTTTTTCCCCACAATTCTCACACTGATTACGTGTAGGTCTAACGCCCTAACCGAATGGCAGCTACAGGCCATGGTGTCCGACCTGCATGCATGATGATTCGAAGCCGTATAATCATGGACCTAATTCATAATTTATACGACTGTATAGGCCAGCGTTTCCCAAACTGGGTTCCGCGGAACCCAAGGGTTCCGCGGGGCGAGCGCAAGGGTTCCGCGAGAAGTTGAGAAAAAATAAATTTTTCTGAGAAATTTTACTGCAATACAACTTTTCAAACCGCTTTTGAAAATGCACTGAAAGTCTGAAACTACCGTCAGTCGTCTTTTTGTGCTTTGTCCTCACCCGATCTTTCAGTAATTATTAGCAATCCAATATTTAGCCTAGTATCACAGTAGCCTATGTAGTTTTTATAAGCTTAGACATCACTGCTGAACGTAACGTACATGTAGGTCAGAGCTTTAGGCCTTAGTCTGAACAGAGACGCAGTCATCGATCTTTGTCACCGTAAAACGCAAGTTTAAAAAGAATCGCCAAGTCTGATCTTGTAGCAGTAGCAGCAAAATTAATAGTAATTTTAATTTGTTTGTGTGAACATATGACAAAATTGAGTGACATTTACGTACGCTAGCTATGGTTCTAACCTTTTAAAATTTAATTTAGAAACGTGGAACCCTTTCCAGACTAACACAATTTTTAATGGTTCTTGAGGAAACCATCGTTCAGAAATTGCAAATAATTTTCACGACCTGAAAGCGAACTTGGTTGAATGCTTCCTTTTCATGAATTAACGATAACAGGATACGAAAACTCTCAATGCAGCCAACTCTTCTAACGGAGACTACGAACTTTTAATTGACGATTCACGAATAAAGCAGAATTCCATTGAACCTTCACATTCTAACCTCATGTAGGGCATACTCTTAGTAGGATCCACAAATCGTGGTTTTTAAAACAGTGCAATTTAATCTTTCATGCTATTTGTAAGAAAAATAAACCTTCTAAAATTTAGTGTATTTAGGTATGTAGGCTTATATTATTAGTAGCCTTTGCTTCCCGTGCGTTCAGCATGATTCAATGCGTTTAGTTGGGATTGGGGTTCCGCCCGAAAATATTAGGACGCGAAGGGTTCCGTGGCCCAAAAAGTTTGGGAAACGCTGGTATAGGCCACACGATGAAGTACTGTTGCCGGGTTGCAGAGTCTTGGCGATTCGTCAGTTTTTTCGTATACAGAACCATCGATCTGCAGGCTATCAACACAGGCTTTTTTTATAAAGAAATAGACCTACGCACGCACGAACATACACACACACACACACACCGACACACACACACACACACCGACACCATGCACAGCTACATACTGTACCGTCACTCAAGCACACACACACAAGTGTGACATAATAAGCATTGTGTCTGCATGTGCTATTAGGTCGATAATCATAGTGATTTATTTTGATAGGCTACACAGGTTTTCTCGACTGTGGCGCAGAAGTGTCACAGTCTGACAGTAGCCTAATGTTCTTGCACTTACTATGGGTATCTGAATTATTGCAATAATATTTGTAACCGGGTTTTTAACCGGTTACAGCTCATCAGGCCTCCATCCGGCGGCGGATATTATATTGCAATAATTTCGTTTCAAGTTTTCATAGACTATAAAGTCCTACATTTAATCTTTATTACGGCGCAATAGATAGAAGTCAATATAGATTAGATTTTAGAAGGCCGTGCTTAGCCTACTAAATGCAAAATTGAATTATTTTGTCTCAGTGACGTTTCTCTTCCTTCATTGCGCTACCAGGCCCCCCATAATAATAGCCTATAGGCCTACAGGCATAGGTCTATATAGGATACGATTTCGGCAAGTTCCGTCAGGATCTTGTCATGGGAGTTATTCAGGTCCAAGAAAGTTAATGTAAAGAAAATAAGTGCTAAAATTAAAAAAGAATTTTTTGTCAGGTCCTAAGGCAAGGCAAGAGCAAAATGGGCATGCAAAATTAAATTGTCTCTATAATTAGAGTATATATAAAGCCAGGTGTAGCCTAGGCCTACTGTCCTGAGAATGCTGTATTTCCTTTTATTTTCTTCTTTTGTCTTGTTACTGTGCTACCATTATTTGGTGAATAAAATATTGTTACTACAGCCTAAAACCTGCCGCGACCTATTATAATGGTGTCGCTGCTATGCACTAATAGGCATAATATTAGTCTTGTCGGTAGCAAACGCCTCTAAATCGCTCAGCGACGATAGGCCTATATAAAATGTTCAATTACAGGCTATTGCTCGAACTGCAATTGTTCATTGACAGTTAAAGAGTTGTTCTGTTGACTCGTAGGCCTACGTAGCCTATTTATAAGTACAACTAATTTTCTTTGTAGATTTCCTGCAGGCGTCTGATAATAACAACATGCAGACATTCGTTGTTTGGATATTTGACATCGATGCGAACGTTGTTAGGCCTATAGCCTCCTATAGGTCCAATTTAGGCTAACTCAACTGAAACTCGACACGGATAATAATTGTAATTTGACTGTATAACTATAGACTCAAGAGAACAGCTCAACAAGACTCACTTGAACGGCGCTATAATATTATCAATACTCTGTAGCAATAAGACATTCCGTAAATCAACTAACGAGGAGAATCTATCAACTCTGATCGATGAATAACGGCAGGTCAATAGCCAGACTGCAGATTCCGGCACAATCACTTCCGCCCACTCCTTCGACGGTCCGACGGCCCAACCTCGAACCCCTAACCTGGTCACGGAACCCACCGGTCCTCCTGCGAAGACCGAGCACCGAATCATCCACTACTCTACCACCACATGATCCCTCGAGTCTTTCGAGCCTCGGATGGGACCAGCGGTTCCTACCACCAGCGAACAGCACCTCGTTTGTGACCGTGACGCAGGGCTACCCTACAGTATCGCAGACCTCTCCAGGTCAGCAGTACTCGCCAGGAGGAGGATTTCCACTTCGATATCGACAGACGATCGACAGGACCCAATCGAACGACGGAACCGGATACTCGTCAGCCGACTCGAAGGATTACCACCACCACCACCACGGATCGATCTTGAAGGGGCGGAACAACGGAGGTTCAACGGAAGTGACTCTTAGACGGTCCCTGTCGCGAGACGCAGAACCTCGGAGGGTCGTCTTCAAGAACAGCGTGTCCGTGTACTGGTACGACAGCGACGCCGAGAGCGTCTGCAGTCCCACCGAGTACGAACGGTTCAACATGGAACCAGTCGACGATCGGCCAAGACATTACGACATCGGGCAAGGTTCCCCGACGATTGGCGAGCTCCGCGACGGGGAGTCGGGCCTTCGACGTCGCGGTGGAGTCCAGCGCGGGTCCTCCAAGAAACTGGAGACTGGAAGCGTCCGCAACTTTCCGGACTGTACCCCAAGGGCCCCGCCCGGGTCCCCGATCGGCGTCCAGCGCAATAAGACTACCCTGCCGCAGCTGGTACCCGACAGGCACACGTCGTTCCGTGCCACACCTCGCTGCTCTGCCTCCGCTCGGAGCGCTGCCCAGTTATCGCTCGTGCAGGACCAGGTAACATTTCGGCGGAAGCTGGTCGTCGCCGTCCAGCTCAGCCCCGAACTTCACCCTTACGATGTGCTCGTCAAGGCCAACAAGAACGGGAATAAGATCAGGGTGGTTATCTCGAGGAACGCTAGTCTGGGCAACGGAGCGGGGTACGGGGCGAACGAGCACATCCCGCTTCCGGTTGAGATTGATCCGTATCAGCTGAATGCTCGTCTGGATAGAGACGGGATCTTACACATCGAGGCCCCGGTTATTTCATAGAATTGTTTAGTTCGCGGTTCTATCCTGTCGTTAGTCCTTGTGACGTGTTTTGTCCTGCATGTTGTCTTCTGTTTAGTCCTGCTTTGTCCTTAATTGTGTTCAGTCATATATCGTAGTCCTGTGTTTTATATTGTCCCACATAATAGTACTGTGTTTTATCTTGTCCCACATAGTCCTATTCCTTAGTCCTGTATTTTATCTTGTTCCACATAGTCCTGTAATTCATCTTGTCCCACATAGTCCTATTCCTTAGTCCTGTAATTCATCTTGTCCCACATAGTCCTATTCCTTAGTCCTGTAATTCATCTTGTCCCACATAGTCCTACTCCCTAATCCTGTGTTTTATCTGGTTCAACACAGACCCATGTTATATCTTGTCCCACATGGTCCTATACTCCTTATTCCTATATGCTTTATCTTGTTCCACATGGTTCTATTCCTTGGACTTGTGTTTCATTTTGTCATACATACTCCTACTGTTTAGTTCCAGATATTCTTAATCCTGTTTTTATCCTATGTCATTTAGTCCTTTGTTTGATCCGTCCGTCTGAGGCTGAGCTTAGATAAGGCTGGCGTTCCATGTCCTACATGTATATAAACCGTCACATCTTGCCAGCTCTCTCTGCATAATTTTCACTGCAACGGAAATGCTCTTCTTCATAAATTCTTCCCTGCATTTCCTCTTGCAACATTGTAGGAAGTTTTCCTAAAATAATGTGAACCATGATGTGAACTATGTAATTGTAAATGCCACGGTAGCCTACAGTCGGCAATAGAAGCTCAACTACAGGTCTACTCATTCTCTGCATTTATGAAATGTTATCTGTAGTAACACAGTTATCATTATTATTATTGCAATTGTTATTATCATTGCTATTATTATCATTATTATTACTATCATTATTATTTTTTGCCCTTAGGTACTTCATTCCCCCAGGGACTTAGGGACTATTACTATTTCAAGAATGTATTTTTTTATTATATTAAATTTTATTATTATTATTTTTGCTATTATTATTTTATCATCATCATCATAAATTAATATCATTGTAAATGCGAATCTAAAGCGTCAGTATAGTCCGTCAATTATCAGATCTTTTAGACACACAGCTGACATTCTATAGCAGTGCTGTCCAACGTGCGGCCCGCGGGCCGCATGCGGCCCGCGAGGTGATTTCAAGTGGCCCGCCGGGCTCGCTAAAATTTTTGCACTTTAATTTATTTTGTAAAATGAAGCAAAGGGTAAAGTCACTGGTCGACTTGAGCTTTTATTATTTTTATTTACGTTGTGATCTGGAATGTATCAGGAAGGCCAATCCGAAAATTAAAATTACTCTATTCTTTTTCTTCTTAGGGTCAGGTTCCAGTAGTCTATCTGGAGATTGACCCACGACTTCTGGTTTAACAACTACCATTACTGTACTCAGCTAAACTCACTTCGCAAACCGCCCCAAACCGTTCACATCTATAGTCAGTTCCTGAGATCTGTACAGAGTTCCAACACGTCTGCAACTGTCTGCGACCATTCCTTTCTAGAGATAGTCAAATTCTAGTTCTTAAGGGTTAAAAAGAACCCCTCGAAAAGAAACCCAGGGACCAGGGATGACGAACGTCGTTGTCTTGATTCTGTCTGGTCCGAAGACTATCGTAGTGCTTGCTCTTTAGACCGAGACTCTGGCTTCGACGATTTTTTTTATGAAAGTCAGAGAAGGAGAATGGAAATTCGTTCTAATCATGAAGTGGATCTTAGCCAGAAAAATTGATTGGTCGACGTATACTGAAGAGCAGAGCTGGCCAAACTGTGCTGGGCGACAAAACTGAGTGCGAGGCATAGATAAACGCCACCTTTGCCTTGCACATTTTGTTGCTCAACTATTGTGAAGGATGACAATCGTAGTTTTTGTGGTCTACATGCTATTATTCATTAGTAGGCCTATTATTTCTGTGGAACTCATCGAACTCTTTCGATAAACTGCTCATGACTTTCCTCTTTGGCCATTTCAGGGTCGGGAGCATCTCTGAATAGTTATCTTGAACCTGCGGTATATAAATTTCATAACAGATAGCTATGGGTTATAGATTGATAGATATGTTACAATAATTCCATATTAAATTTCAACACTCGTTTCAATGTTAATATATCGATAAATTTTGATTTTAGTGTTGTGGCCCTCGGCTTCAAAAATCTTGCTTTTGCGGCCCGTGGCATCAAAAAGGTTGGACAGCACTGTTCTATAGGTCTACTTCTCAGTGACATTTAACATAAAGTAGCTTCAATTCAAGTTAAAATCTGATAACTGCTCTTGAAAAGGGCCTACATCAATTTTCAATAATTACCATCCAAGATTAATGCTTTCATAAATTATATAAAAACATGCATAGCATACATGTACATGCAAACCAAATTTGTAGTATATATATAGAGTGTGTGCTTAATATATACTGTTATAACTTATAAATAGTCACAAATCTACTTTACATGTATATATTTTTCTTGTACTAACAAAGTAACAATAATACGACCGAATGCACAAGTGTAAGCTTACACATAAGCGTATGCACAAATGTACATTGTACACATACATGCATAAACTTGCATATATTATAGGCATGAACAGACGCCAATTATCCGTCAGTGGAATGTTCTGAGGAATTCCAATCAACCTCTTTTCGATCGCAATGTCTTTCTTGCGATGATAATGACGATGATGATGAATTGCTTGTTGCTCATAATATGCCTTGAGCAGCTGGCTAGTCGTGTTCAGTGTCCAAGGCTATACCTCAACAGGAATTCAGTAATATTATTATTGCTTACATTATATATATATATATATACGCATTATATATATATACATTATACACACAGTATATTCATACATATTATATACTACATATATATTGTACCATCTATCATATCTGTTATGTAATGTAATTAGTAATTTCCATAGCGTCGCTCACATGTAGCCATTGCCATTCAGTGGCGCTCCCGGTGCGAGAGCCTCTAAAGAAATAGGTCTGATAAAAGAGATACGTAGACATACAGAGGACTGGACACACCCTCATATGTCGAAGCTAAGAAAATGAAGTCGCTTATGCTTCATACCCATTGCAGTTTCCGCGCTGTAGTCGAGAGTGCCTCTGAGTAGTGAGAGCTTGAAGGAGCGCTATGGCAATTGCGATAAATAAAAAAAGAAAAACGATGGTTGAAGCCATCGTCACCGTGAATTTATGTATGTAGCAGAATTTCTCAGTTGCAGTCAATACTTGGAATAGTTTGACATGAGTATCTTCCGAGTGTGATCCAGTTGTATGTTTGCATACATGGACATTTATAAAGCGCCTTAACAATAACCCCATGAAGGCGCTTAATGTAGCTAACCGACAGTTTTAAACAAGTGCGACGTAAGTGACTGTGAGAATGTTTCATGAGATACATGCAGTGCAGCTGCATCACGAATAATTGTTAAACGAGTTATATTTGTACTGTAACTGTCATTCGATACACTTGAATTATAACAATATATCTATTATGTAAAATGTATTTTGTATATTATTGAAGAAAACAATTATTGAATTAAAATTTGTAACTTCTGTTCTTTTGTTGGCTTTCGACCTCCCCAGCAGCTTTTGGCCAAAGTTTAAACTCGAAATAACCATCAACTCGGTTAGGGGCTGTCCACAGGAGGGGGAAGGGTCCCAACAAAATGTATGAACGTAAAATAATATTTTTAATTATTATGTCCACATTAGCCTGTTCATAACTCTGAACATCCTATAGTCACACCAATGGCGTAGCCAGGAGTTCATGAACAAGGGGGGGGTTGATGGCCTGGCCGGATGCCCTTTCTGACACCAACCCAACAGTATTACAGTAAATAATAAGGGAATAAAGTGACAAAGGGAATAAAGTAACAAAGACAATTGTTGCTACAAGCAATTGTTTTGTTTTTTCTTATTTATGTGGATAAATAACCTTAAAAAAACTCTTTTCCCAAGCCAATTGGGGGGTTAACCCCCGAAACCCCCCTTGTTTATGCCACTGGCTCATTCATAACTCTGAACATCCTATGGTCACACAATAGTATTTGACTACATTTTAATTAAATTCTGTTAAGATCTAAACTGCAAACCTTAAGTTAACAAACTTTAGCTAGCAAATGTGATGTTTAACAAAAATAAATAGTAGCCTACGGTAAAATAAATTTTTATTCAGGACTTCAGCAAATTAACTGTATGATGAGGGTGGGGTAAAGAAGCTTATTTGTATGCATGCATGTGGGCTCTGTAAAATGTATTGCAACAGAGGGGGCAGTGCCTAAAGTGTGGAAAAATAAGTGCCTGGACGCCCCTTACCTCTCCAAAAGAAGAGTCTGGACGCCCCTTACCTTTCTAGCCTGTGCTGGCCAATAAGTGGCTGGACGGTGTTCAGATTTTAAAACAAGTGCATGGATGCCGTCCATGACCGTCCAGCCGCACTTTAAGCCCTGGAGGGGGGATCGAAAATACAATGTTTTGCATACATACGGTAATAATATTATATGGAAGGCCCTTAAGCCTTTATGCTACAATAAGGATAATTAATCTATCTTGCGCACTAAATTATTTACTCAGAGCATTATAATTTTTCATCGATCCGACTTCTACCTTGGCATGAATCCTTTTCATCGATCCAGCTTTCATTTGAGCAACAATTATTTTTTCATCAATCCAACAATCATTTTTCACCGGTCCAACTCCAATTTCAGCAAGAACCTTTCATCGATCGCATTTCAATTGAAGCAAAAAATTATTTTTATCAATCCGACGTCGAGTTGGCAAGAATTCCCTTCGTCAATTCGACTTCGAAAAGTCCAAAGCTGAAACCCATGCAACGGTGAATAGTTTAGAATGCTAAAACGATAGATCTATTTACCATGATAACTTGGTGCTAAAGAAGTCAACAGACCAGATTAAAAGTTCAGTTTTCTTGCAAAAATAAAGCAGTTATTGTTAGTGAGACTTGCATAGTCAGCAATAGCTGGCAGTTAAAATGTGCTTGATCCAATTCAATAAGCAATCTTGATTGTTAACTCAAACTTGATATTGTCTTCACAGTTTGTAGTTCACCAAAGAAGTGCCTTTCACGTTCACACCATATTCTATTATCAGACAATACAACATTTTTAGTGCATAAACCACACCTTGGAGCGCCTCTGACGAGTCTCTTTTGAAGTGAAATTATTATTACCATCAACAACATTAATTTATTTACTTAATAATTATTGTTAATTACATAATGATCAACAGCACATCATGTGCACCCCAACAAGTTTGTGGGGGTGCGGTGGTGTAGTGGGTACAGGGCTGAAAGTGGTTGAAAAAATTGCCGGGTCTCTTTGGGCCAAAGGGTTCTAGATATCAATGTTTATTCAAGTGGAAGAAATTATTGCCGGGTCTGAGACCCGGGCAGACCCGGCTCACTTTCAGCCCTGAGTGGGTATGTTCATCGCCTTGCAGCTGGAGAGTTGCAGGTTCAAATCCACCTCAAGCCACCTCGTAGGGACCTTGGGCAAGTCCTTCACTAGCAGCTGCTCGGCGTTTCGGCGTGAAACTCCGATACAAGCATGTCTGAAGCCTCTTAAAATTTGCAAGGTTCCGTAATGTCATTTATTTACCACTGGAAACAAGCGTCTACATAGATCTCTGTATTGCAATCGAACAGGGGCTGTCAGCTCCCATCTAAAGCGTAGCTTGTTAGAGAGAATTGTGCAGGTAGAAGAGTTATAGTAGCGACACCAGATGGACATAATTATATGGTTTAATGATCTGAGCAACAGCATCGTGTAATCTGATTGTGGTTGTTTATTAACAGAACAGCAACTTCTCGATTGTCCTTTTTCGAACAGTCTTCCATCCATCCCACTCACTCTTTCGTGCCATCTGCAATAGACGTATATGGCTCATAGAGCTTTCAACACTCGATTTAGTCTGACATGTTGCAGTATTCGCCAACAGCATGCAGTGCAGTCAGAAAACCATGCATGTAGCGAGAAGGTGTGGCGATTTTATCATGTCCGCAATTGTTTTGGTGCCGATTTGGATTTTGCCGAATTTATTATAACTTCGTGGATGAGTTAGCTCAAAACAATCAAACGACTTGGTGAGTTTCTTGCAAGGTGCCATACTAAACAACTTGCTTACACAGCCAATTTAATACATTCCAGAACTATCACAATTTTCAGCCACAATTAGTACACACCACAATAGAAATCGGCCTCTTCACGATTAGCCAACTCTTAATTACAAGTTTCGCAACCATTAATAAAAACTTCTCAGCACGCAGCAAGTTGAACTTTCAACCACGATAGTCGGCGTTTCACGGTGACGGTTTTTTCGCATCTTGCTGTTCGGGAATTTCCCAGTCCAGGGGCTCGTCGTACTTCATCATCTGAATGTACGCCTGTCGATCGAGAAACAAATTCGGGTCGATGAACAACGGAACGTTGTCGTTGACCTTGGCGGTCGTGAACAGTCCAGGAACGGTCGGGATCTTGACCTCGTCCGCCGTGAAGCTGTGCTCCTTCTCTCGAAGCAGCAGGCTGTACGTCGTAGCCGTGAAGACGCCGCTGTCACGGTTGAGGTACATCACCGTGACGTACCGCTTCGTCACGATGTGTAACAATATCGGCGTAACGAAGACAAAGAACCCTGCGACGCCGCCGACCATTGTTGCGAGCGCCCAGTGTAGGTTCGACACCTGCTCGTAGAGGAACGGCTGGAGGCTTATTCCAATCGCGCTCGTGCTCAGCGAAAAGACTTTGACAAAACGAACCATGCGGGCAAGTGTGCCGACGTAGACCAGGTCCCCTTTTCTTGCATCGTGCCCAGCCGGCTTTGATGCGTTGTGTCGGACAAAGAGCGAAGCTGTGGCAGGCAATGACCTTTGTTTACTGGTTGTCTGGTGAGGAGGCTGAAGACAGACGACGCGTTGCCATGCAGACGATTGTTGCGACGGACTGGTGAATGAGCGAAACCCATGGTTCAATCCAGAAATCGTTGCCAGCATCTATTGGACCAGAAGAACTTACAACTGAACTGGCAGTTATTACTTACGTGATCAATGCATGCTAGGCAGGGTGAACTCGGAAATCTATACAAACAGGGAATTGTCTATATCCATCTCGTCATGACCGATAACTCAATAAACAATATCGATGCTCCAGAATTTGTTAGAATAGAGCGCTACTGGCTGGCTCCCATCAGGCACGCAAATAATGAGCAACAAACTGAATTAAGTGAACATTTAATAAACTTTCTTGTCTCAATTTTAGACACATGCATTTCAGCAACTACCTGAACAAAATTTTAAAAAACCATTTAAATTTTACCTTTATCCGTGTAGTCTTGACTAATGCCTTACTAACGAGAGCACACTTTACTTACTGGACTTCACCTTGCTTCATCTAATAAATTTTTACTTTGTGTGACCATCGAGTAATGCTTTGTGTATTATGATAACTGGGCTAGAAGTTACCAGAAGCGATGAGATTTATTTATTTATTTCTCGCATCTGCAATAGCGCCCCTTCACACTCTCAGAGGCACTCCCGACTAGCCTACAGCGCCGCCGCTGCATAGGAGTTTCATGCGGAAGCGAACGAGCAATGGCAAGTGAAGGAATAGCTCAAGATTCCAACACGGCGGCTTGAGGTGGTTTCGAACCTGGAACCCTCCAGCTCCAAGGCACCGGACCTACCACACCACCGCGACCCGCAATCATGTCGCATGGTTACATCATGCATAAAGACGTAAGCCCCAAACATCAACCTTTGCACAATTGTTTGTCTTACTTATCTCCATACGCCACAAACAACACCACTTCTTCGCCAATTCGCAACTTCGAATCTTTTGTGAGTTTCATCCGCCTTTGCAAAATCTTCGCATAAACGCTAGCAAGTGACCCTGAGACATCATGCCTCAAAACTGAGCGATAATTGGTGAATTTACTTACGCGTCGCCCGGTAACCGCATATAACTCTTGATAAAACATGTTGAATATGAGCACAGAATCAAATCTGAAAGTTTGTTAACTTTATTCGCAAAGGAAAACACTTATAAGATTAAAAAGCACTGCCGTTCAATTCGTATCTGCTGAATCCTCCGCTTACTTAGGTTTACATGTAGGAGAGATTTCATGCCAAGAGTCATCACCGAAGGTAACGTTCATCCGCCTCCATGATGGAGTTGATTTTATTTTCTGCATTCGATTTGTTAAACTTTGCATACTAACTGAAGACCATGGTAGGCCTATAGTAAACAATGGAATCTGGTCAGTGAAATAGCTAGGTCTCGTTCGAGAGTGGGAAGAGCAATAGAATGCCGGGATAATTGCATTTTAACTGCTCAGATTTTCTTATTTTAATCGTGTATCCAGGATATTAAAAGTTGCTTTGCATATATCTCGTAGGCTAGTATCCAAACAATCTCTGAAAAATATTCTAGAACGATTATTGTACAATCTCAGCTACATGTACATTCGATCTCCATAATATGTCTATAAACAGCGAACGCTATATAAAACATGTAGGCTACCTACTGCAGAGGTATACATTTGCATATGAGGCAACTGAGAGCATCGTTTTGCATTGTCTTCAGCGCTGGTTTGGACTTTCTGATTCTCCAATGTATTGGTTTTGTCTGTATACTTAATCCACACCTTACCTAAGACCTTCCTGAGCAGACGCCAACACGTGGTCTCACAATAAAACCGATGCCAGGATTTTTTCCGGGGGTGCTTTCCTAGACCTAGAGCAAGCTGGCAAGCATTCGAATCGACGGAATTGACTGACTACCTGTAAGTAGTGTCGTGAGCTTTCAAAGCAGTATTCGATCTAATCTACTGTAAAATATCACATAGAAATAAGAGTCTCAAAATGAAATCCCTTAATTGGTTTTTAGCCTACATCATATACATTATTTCATTTTTACATTATTTCAATTGGGGTGGGGTGTTCATACACCCAAAACACCTCCAAGCCACGACCTTGTCCCACAGTCTCCCCTTTGATCAGGTACCTCTGCATTACACTGCCCGGCAATCATGGGGTTCAGCTCTGAACTGTAACCACTGTTGTGCATTAAAAAGATTAGTCTGATTGTCAGCAACAGAACAATCTCCTGTTTACTCAATGTAATACCACATTGCAGCTTAAATCAGCAACGCATCATTCAAAACAATGTTTAATGCTGTAATTTGTTTTCAATGAACAATGATTCGTGAATAAGCTGGTGCCCCACGCTTGGCTTTCGAGTACCAGCTGAATAGCGCCTTAGAAATTTAGAGTTCAGTGGCGGCGCCAGGATTTCAGTTTCGGGGGGCTGAAGACTCGCGGCGGAAATTTCTCATGAAAATTTTCCATTTTCAGCGCCAAAATTTCTGACGACAATTTTTTTCCAAGTCATCGGCCGAAAATCGTGGATATTTTAATGTAAAAAGTAGGATGGCTCTTTTGCAGAGGGGCTGAGCCACTTGTAGGAGGGGCTTAGCCCCCGCCCCGCCACTGTTAGAGCTTACAATTAGTATTAAGATAACCAACCAAAAGTGATATTGTACAGCTCTATCGTCTTAACAAGCCCATATTTTAACCTCTCAACAACTAAACCACACACTGAAGCTGTTGCAAATTTCACTAATTTCAACATGCTATGCCCTGGCTTCTAAAGCACAACCGAGAGCAACAGTAACACACGCAAAAAAACTGCAACTACAACAAGCACCCTTTTAAATTTTTTATTCCACCAAAATCCATTTTTTTTGCAAATTAAATAAAGAGTCTGAGCGCTACACGTCATACAGAGAGAGTATCAAAGCAGGAAAATTAATTAATAACAGTTAGAAAAAGTTTCGTGAATTCCTCCTCCATCAGACATGTCGCGTATTATGTCACGGCAGAAGCACAGAAATGGATAATCTATCCCTGTCAGATCGTGGGTCACTACTACGTCATACTACAATCGCTTTTAAACAAAAGACGGTCCGAGATCAGGCATCCCTCGGCAAGAACACACACCTTCGTAGAACGCTCAACTCTTAACTTTTCACCGAAGCGCTCTGGCCGACGTTCAGGACTCGCTTCACTGACTCGGTGACGTTGAACACCTGCGGCAGCGCGTTCTGCTCGAGTAGGCGAGCGTACGGCATCGGAATATCGGCGCCACTGACGCGCACCACTGGAGCGTCGAGATAGTTGAAAGCCTTGCCTGGAGGAAAACATAACATGCAAGTATTACTAAATGGTTTTATACAGGGTTGATTAGAGACAATCTGGTCCCTTAGGCGGAGCAGTTATGGAACCCCTAAACAACCCTAATGTGTTATGATTTTTTTAAAAATTACATAACTTATAAACTTTGTGCATATTACTACAACCCCGGGCCACTAAAAGTTGCCAGGTCCTGGGTATTTGTCCCCCCCCATGTGGGTTTGCTTCAGATCATATATATATTATACTAGCTGAATTACCCTGCGTTGCCCGGGACATTTCGGATTTTGTTCAGAGTCACGTCTGACCACGCTCCCATGCCCGGGAAATTTCGGTTTTCTTCCCCCGCCACGCCTGACTCCGCTCCTACGCCGCCCTTGTCACCTCCCCTTCTTCCATCGGGCCCAACCCGGTCCAACCACTTTGAGTGCCCGGCGTTGCCCGTGAAATTTATGTTTTTGGTCCAACCCAGCTGCCACCCGCCAATGTTTACGCTATAGTCAGCATTTTTGCGAAACCGCATGCCAAAAGATCTGCCCTCGGCAAAAAATGAGGTTAAAAATCTATTGGTTCATTGAAAACCGATCGGCCAAAATTATTGCGTCTTAAATAGGCTTCTGATACATACGATACGGTATAGATATTAATTAACGTCATAACGCGCTATAATTTTCAAACCGGCCATGACGTCATTAATGTACTGGTTTCAATCATCAATATATCATCGATGGTTTTAATGTGTTGATAATGATGGTTGTAGCCTATGCAAATGGTCTTATATTAAACACACGCATTAGCATTGCGATAGAAAATAAAAAAATTCAAGCTCGAGAAAAGGTAAGATTTTTGGATCGCGAATTCCGATAGTGTTTTCCGTGGGTGCTAAGAAGTTGTTTTGTAAATTATTTGAAAAAATCGGTCGCGTGGATGAGTAGATTTTTTATTAACCACCCGTTAAAACTTGTGTTTTATAGGTTTAGATATGTGTGTGTGTGTGTGACATTGTGTGTGCGTGTTCATGCCATTAATAGCTCACTCAAATAGAACCAATCATCACATTACGACGTGGTCAATCTAAAATCGCAAACTGGCAACCAACACCTGCCATCAACGGGAGAATATAAAAGATCAGAACTATTGGTTTGCCTACCATACGTCATGAATGATTTGTAATATGACGCAATATCGGCAATAACACACATAACATTACATCGTACAAAAAGAAACTTATCCGGAAAACTCCGCCACTACAGTCCATGCCACAGTACCAGTCCCAAGCCAGAATAAAGGAGGAGGGTAACCCTAGCGATCTTTGTTATCACACGGTGCCATTAAACCGATACTACTACCAAATTTCTGGATCACACGACACATAATCTTTCCGATCGGACAATGCACTTGGAAGGGGTGCATTGCGTTTATCATGTGCACACACCAGTGCGTCTACAACGCACTGGGAGCGCTTCTGAAAGACTCCTGCTGCGAGAAGCGTCTTATAAATGGTCAGATAAAAAAAATATTTTATTAAAAATAAAATAATAAAACACAAAAAAATTTAATAAAAATTTATAAATGGTCAGATACAAAACAAGACAATACTTCCTCCATCATCACTCACTTTCCATGATCCGGGCGCAGAGTTCCGATCCGACTCCGAACTGAGGCCATCCGCCCTCGACCGTCACGACATGGTTGGTCTTCATCACGGACTTGACGATCGCCTCCTCGTCGAGGGGACGAATCGTCCGCAGGTTGATGACCTCACAGTCGATGCCCGACTGCTCCAACTCCTTCGCCGCCTCCAGGCACAGACCAACCGTGCGGGAGTGAGAGATGAGGGTTATGTCCTTACCTGTATATAATCAATCAATAGGTGTCACAGGTAAGAGACAAATCATGGACAATAATTCATCTGTTCTATGGACTTACACATTGCGTTACGTCAAGAAACCTACTCCCAGCTCATGCTAAGCAATTCATACATATATTCATTCATTTCGGAAATTTATATAGCTCTCCTTTAAGGAAAATACTCAGCATGCCCAAAGAGAACAGTTCTAAGTGAGTTTAGTGAGGAAGGATTTTGGTAGAGTTCCAGAGTGTGTAGATGTAGGCCTAGTTATAAAGGAAGGTCATTCCAGACTGCTTGGTTAACCACAGAGAAGACTCGGTTCTTCGTGGTTGCAGTATGAGCAAATGAAACACACACACGCACACACTTATATATACATACATACAAACATACATACATGCATACGAGTGAGCTCAACATGCACACAGATCAATAAGGAACTTGGCAGCGTAATCAACAGATTGCGCATAAATTAGTAATATGGCCATCAATATTACCTATAATCAAGGAGCTGTCAGGTACTTTAATAGTAATAGGCAACTGGTTGATGGCCAAAGCTGTAACCATGACTAGACAATAGACATGACTAAACAATTACTTAAAATATGTCGAAGATCTACGGAACAATGACTAAATACGTCAAACGTGGAAGAATGCAAGAACAACATAATTACGGCAGCTATGGCTAGTGGAGATGGACGTATGGATGATAATAATAATAATAATAATAATAATAATAATAATAATAATAATAATAATAATAATAATAATAATAGAAATAATAATAATAATAATATGGAAAAGCTGGCATTTTATAACATTGCCTTTCTTACCGGGTCTTTCGATTTTAGCCTTGCCGATTGGAACAAGGAAGTCTTCGGAAAGTGCTTCGTCGGACATTTCAAAGGGAACGCCGTACATCAGTTCATTTTCCAGAAAAATTACTTCAACAACAAGAACCAGCATCATTTTAAGTAACTTCACAGGAAACACTTCACATCAATCAATCAGAAAACAATTTATATAGCACCCCTTCAAGATACCTTCTCAGAGGCGCTTCCAGCCGAGATCAAACGAAAAAAGCAGTATTGAACAGTTTGTGAAACTGGGAACAATGCCTTCCCAGCATTCCCAGTGCTTTTCGGTCTGGTATTGGAGACTACCCTGGCCTGAAAGTTGTAAAGGTATTCAAATCCTTTCAAATTTAAATTGTGAACTTAAGTTTGCACAAGATCATACTGATCAACATAACGCAATTAAAATCTAATCAGAAGTGTGTACGAAATTATATTTATATATGGTACATAAAATCGTTATCTATATAACTTAGACCTAAGAAGTGTGCATCAAAATAACTCTTTAAATTTTACTTCTTTTAGTCATCTACCACATATATTCATAAAACGATGACATTGATGTTAAGCAATAAAATAATGACATCAGTTTTGCTAGCTGAATCCTTGAGAATACGGTGACAACGTAAGGAATATCAGACAAAAATAAAATTACGGAAAATAATAACAAACAGTAAATAAACAAATAGAGATACATAAAAAATTTAAAAAATGGAATAAAATGACACGAAAAATAAAAAACGAAAGAAAAATTAAAAAAACACAAAAACTATGCATTTCAACAAATTCACTGGCCAGATCATTCCCCACCGCTAGACTTGATAAAGATAACACAGATAAACAACTAGAATTGACGTAACAAACTACAAAATTAGCTAAAAGCAAATTTGAACAGAGCAGTGAACGAACGAACGGCTGACCTGGATCATTATCCCTAATTGCCGACTTTAGAAGACCCTTAGCATCTTCTGATGAGTACGGTGAGAGGACCTTCAGGCCAGGGCAGTGTCCATACCAGGCCGCAAAGCACTGGGAATGCTGGGCACCCACCCCAACAGCGGCACCGTTGGGGCCTCGAAAAACGATTGGCACGGGAACCTGAAAGGAAGAACAGAAATTGCGTCATTGTGAAATCTCGGTGACACGCTGGATAACGCACACGCATCTGTCGGGAGCGCCTCTGAGGAGTTCTCTTGAAGGGGCGCTATATAAATGTACGATTACAATTACAATTGCAGAGCGGAGTTCAATTCCCAAAACTCTTGAAGGATAGGTGTGCTTTGTAGGCTGCTGTTATTGTATGTTGCAGACTGTCTGTTCTAATAGTAGTTAAGATTGATGTCACTTAAGATTGTTTCATGTAATCATAAGTGCCTTTGTCAGAATGAATTCAATAAAGAAAAGATTATTATTATTATTTTTATCATCCAAGAACCACATGAAGAATTTTTTTTATTTGAATCATTCACACTCACAAGTACATGAACAACAATAATAATAGTAATAATTTTTCTTTAATGAAACTTTATCACAATAACAAATTTTATCTTCACTTAATTTCAGTCGGACACACTACAGTACGATTACAATTCATAGTATGAACAGATGATCACAAGGAGTAAAATATAACTATATGGCAGCCATGCAAGGCCCCACCACGTCCTACTGTTAATTTTACCAACACTATCTACCAAGTGGTGAACGGAATTGACCCTTGAGTTAACGAACGAATGAACGTGACCCTCTCTAAGGAAGGACAATTTCCATTAACCGTGGCAACAAAGATGCTCCACAACATCTGGACTACATGGACATATGCTCCTTACCTGCCCAGAAGACATGTAGTAGGTTTTGGCTGCAGAATTGATCACCTAGGATAAAGAAACAAGGCAATTTAATGAACATGTCGACACCCTATCGTGATTGAATATAATTATGTAGGGTTATCTCAAGTATGATACAATAGTGAAGTCATGCTCTACATCCATCTGAATTCAATTTGAATCCTCAAAACCATTGATATGCACAATTTAGTTACTGGATAGCTAAAGCTTGGGCTATTAGTCCATGGCCGATGGCGAATCACACGTGATTTCCGCTTAGGGTAGCGCGTGCTTGTATAAATATGTAAAACCATGTTTAATTCATCAACTTTAAAGGCTTTTTTCAAGAGATCTGGTCGGTGGCTGCAAAACATGGTTAAGTTGATAGTTTTGTATGTCACTCAACTCAAAATCCACTGGCTGATTTTAAACAATTCTGTCATCATTGCTGAGAAATTTGCGTTTTAATGCGAAGTGTTGTGCTGCCTATCCTTTGCTATGATTTGCCTCTAGGAATTCTGGGATTTGCCCCAGAGAACCCTGGGATTCGACTCAAGGAACCCTGGGATTTGCCCTAAGTGAGCAATAATCCGAACTTTTATGGCCAATTAGCTATCCAGTAACTACCGGTATATAATGCATATCAATGCTCAAAACCACGTGTTGATTTTTTGCTATCAGAATCTGTTCAGACTGTGCCTCAATGAAAGAGCGGATAAACAATTAAACATGATGGCCATATCAACGTTCACTGGACATATTAAAGCAAAATTTTATTGGCTGTCAACGAAATCATGGTTGACCTATTCGTGCTATTGCTGGTTTAATTTTTTCTCCTTTTCTTTTTGATCGGTTTAATTTTTGTGTTTTTTCTGTTGTGTTTGCTTCAGTACTTTAAAATTGTCAGTTTGTTTCTTAGTTGAGTAAAATCAGATGCATTCTAATGCTCCCTATGGCTTCACTAGTTACTGATCATCGTCTTATTGAACTTCTCAATGGTAATTAAGCTTCTGCTCAGCGGGACTTGTCTCTTCTGGTGTGCCTAATGCTCCCACAATGTCATTCTGCCTACTCTTTGTTTAGGAGGATTTGTTTAATGCTGATTATGTTTACACTTAGTTAAGTATTATGTATAATTGAATTAGGATCAATAAAAAATGTCTATGTCTATGTTCATATATCACAGCCAATTATTTCTGCATGAGCCTTCATTAAGCGAATTCAAAAATGCTGAGAATCGGATGTGAAAGTATAAACTCTACCTGATCAATTGCCTGCATCGAGAAGTTGAATGTCATGAATTCGCAGATGGGACGAAGGCCAGCCTAAAACAACGAGTAACGTCGAGCACTCGTTTAATCAATCAATCAATCGTAATTTATATAGCGCCCCTTCAAGGTACCTACTCAGAGGCGCTCCCGGGCGAGATCAAGCGGAAAAAACAGTCTTCAACAGTTTGTGAAATTGAGAAGAGCTTGGGAGGTGTCGCATAGTCAAGGGAAGCCCATTCCAGGTTGTTGGACCAACCACAGAGAATGAACGCCTCTGCATTGTTGCAGAGCGAGTGAAAGGAACCCATTACGTTACCATGGACAGCAGAGCACAGTGAGCGGCGGCCTATGCAAGTGGAAAGAGGGAGGCAAAGCTCACACAGATAAGAGGGTGCCCAGCCTGATAAGCATTGCCACACCAAAGATGCAGAAACTGCAGACAACAAGCATCTTCCATCACAACAAACTACCGCTGACGAGGTGTCAGAAATAAGCACCGTAACAAACTTCAATAAGGTCTAACGTAATTATAATTTCAATCAAAAAACTTTATATAGTGCCCCGTCAAGGCCGCTACTCAGGAACTGTGCTCATGACTCAGGACAATGCGAAACAGAGCAATATCGGGATTTACTCAACGCATTAAGAAGCCATGCTGTTGGAGCCAGGTAATTTGCAGACTTCAAGTCACAAACAAAACTGACTTGAAAGTAAGGATGGTTCCAAAGACGAGGTAACATATGGAAGGAACATCGGTCACTGTTCCCTGTCTTTCATCTTGTGCATTGTTACCCAAACCAATTGTTTTTTCTCTTTTCACCTCAATCTAGTCCTCACACACATATGGGTTTTTTGATCAACTAAAACCTTTTCGTAGATGGCTGAATGCTGGGATTCCAAGCGGGAATATCAAGGGAAACTTTTGATAAAAATCAGCTGTTTCCTTGCTAGCTTTCTACACTGCCTATTTTGTACTGAATACTGATGAAATATTAAACAAATTTCTAAATAGTAAACAAGTGCAACGTCCAATGACAGAAAATAGCAAACCCTACAACCCAAAAAACCGTTAAATACCAACATTCCAATAATGGGAACCCTACAACAACAAAATTAGGAAATCCTACATCAACCAAAAAATGGGAACCTACAACAACCAAAATTAGGAAATCAAACAAAAGCCAAAATTAGGAAATCCTACAACAACCAAAAATGGGAAACACTACAACAACCAAAATTAGGAAATCCTACAACAACCAAAATTAGGAAATCCTACAACAGCCAAAATTAGGAAATCAAACAAAAGCCAAAATTAGAAAATCCAACAACAACCAAAATTAGGAAATCCTACAACAACCAAAATTAGGAAATCCTACAACAACCAAAATTAGGAAATCCTACAACAGCCAAAATTAGGAAATCAAAAAAAAACGAAATTAGAAAATCCTACAACAACCAAAAATGGGAAACACTACAACAACCAAAATTAGAAAATCCTACAACAACCAAAATTAGGAAATCCTACAACAGCCAAAATTAGGAAATCAAACAAAAGCCAAAATTAGAAAATCCAACAACAACCAAAAATGGGAAACACTACAACAACCAAAAATGAAAAACCCTACAACACCAATAAACCTGAAGAACTCCATAAATAAATAAAAAAACTGATATCCTATAAATTATACTACCAATGGAAAACTGTCCACTTACCATGGCCGCACCAACAGCTATTCCAGCAAAACCCATCTGAAAGAAAATATCAAATTAATTAGGTTCAGTCAATGATGTGCTCCTAAGATATGTACTCCTAAGGATACTCAGTTCTTCAAATTCACCGGTTTTCCATGAGCAAAATTGTTAATTAATGCACCAGGAATATTAACTGTGTAGTGTGCAAACTTCTTAAACAGTCGGCCATGTAAATCACAAGTAGACGAGTCTCTGTGAGGAGATGTCCAGGCAAAAAAAATGGTTATTTATCAGGGCCTCAGTGAGTTTCCAACAATGTGTCACGTCGAATATTTATTCATTACAGCAATTTGATATAGCGCCCCTTTAAGGTTTCCTACTCAGGAGCACTCCCAGTCCAGCCCCGGTCAAATAGGACAGTCTTAAGAATGTGTGAGAAACGAGACAGATAAAAATAGTCATTTGACGAAGAGTAGTAAGTAGATCATTCCAAGCACAGGGCCAGCCACGGAGAAGGTGCAGCGCTGTCTTTTTTGCAGTCTGTGAGCGATAACAAAAAAAGTTTCACTTGTGCAGTCGAGCGGAGAGAGCACCTTTGGATGCGCGTGATGGAGCAGCAGAACTCCTGCAAGTATAGAGGGGCTAAACCCTCAATGCAGCACATGGCCAAAACAGAAATTCAGTAAACAATGCGCTGTGGGTAAGGGAGTCAGTGGAGTACATCGTGTTACTGTTCAAGTAGCTCCATTCATACACATACAAACAAGGGTATTACAAAATAGCGAGACTATGACATTATGATGACAATCACGTAGGAACTGATGAGATGACCAATGACATAGACCAATAATAGAGCAATAATAGAGTGCTTTGGAACGACACTGTCACCATAACAAAGCGTTACCCTCCTCCCTTTTCCAGGCTTGGGACTGGCACCGTCAGATCACAAATCGTTACGGAGTAGATATCGAATATATTTAAAGATATGGTTACATTACGTTAACAAGATGGAGAGAGAGTTTTCAAAATCACGCTAGATGACCTTACATTTTGTTTAGCGTGCATACTACATACTGAGTGGTACTGAAAATCATCGTAGAAAACAACCGTACCTCGGTAATAGGTGTGTCAATGATTCGCTTGTTGCCATACTTCTTCCAAAGACCTTTGCTGATCTGGACACAAAACAGTAATTGACTTAATAACACTAAAACTCTGATCAGTTAATAATAATAATAATAATAATAATTTTCGTTTATTCAACAATCCGGTTCATGGATGCAACCAGTTACAGTGTACAGCAGCAGTTCCCAACCCATGGCCCGCAAGGCCTCAAAAAATTACCCTCATCTCTCAAAGAATTAAAAAATATACGAAAAAATTGAAAATTTCGACAGGATAGAATACATTCATTATTTTCTATTACAAATTATTTTATTTTGATGTTTATAAATAACATCAAACATTCTATTTTGATTCAATTATAATAATTTTATATGCTTTTAGTTAATTAAATTTTAGTCTTATGGCCCGCTAATGTCCTTCAACTAAGAAAAAGAGGACCTTGTGCCCTCCAACTTAGAAAAAGTGGCCCTACAGTCAAAAAAGGTTGGGAACCACTGGTGCACAGCTACCCTAATTCAATCTTAACTACTAACAGAAAAGACAGCCTGCAATACAAGGGGGCTAATAGCAGCCTACAAAGCACCTTCTGCATTCGATGCGCTGACGGACAGAGAGCCAATGCAGAACCTCCAGCATGTAATTTGTAACATGACCAAATATGGGCAGATGACCAATGAGGCGTGCTGCAGCGCGCAGAATACGGTCAAGAGAAGATAATCGACCAGATGGTAAACCAGCATAAAGGGATAGGCAATAGTCAAGACGAGCTGAGACAAAGGAATGTACAAGCGTAGTTGCAGCACCAGTTGAGAGAGAGCGAGCGACAGTGCAAAGCTGGCGCAGCTGATAGAAACAAGAGCGACTGAGACGATTAATGTGAGGTACAAAAGTAAGTTCCTGGTCTAGCACGACGCCAAGGTCACGGACTGAGGTGGAGAAAGTATAGTCGGGAAATTCAGCAGAGAGGTGAATCAGATCAAGCTTAGACAGCTGCTGCCTGGAGCCCAGCCAAATGAATTTAGTCTTAGCAGGGTTTAGTCTAAGACGGTTTGATGCCATCCATGCTCTCAGGGCAATGAGCACCTGACTCATAGCCCTAACTGTAGAGGAAGCATTAGGTGAGAGGCAGTGTATGTATGCCTGTTAGGATAGGCTTAAGACTAGATAAGGGTAGTAAGGCTCCTCAAGGTTAGGCTAAGGTTAGAGTGATGCTCGTGTTGGGCAAGGGTAGGGTTGACTTAAGATTTGGTTTAAGGTAAGCTTAAGAACAGTTTGGATTGGTGAGTTGGGTTTAGATTGGACTAGTATTAAGGTTGAGTTGGGGAATGGTAAGTTTAAAGTTAGGGTTAGAGTGTCATTGAGTGCATTCGAATCACCTTGTAAGCGCCTTCATACTGAGCCACCTCTTCACCCAAAAGAAAAACACGTTCGTCGCGTTTTAGCTCTTCATCGATGGCCTGGTTCAACGCATCACGTACCGTCACCTGAAGTAAAAGTAAACACCATCACTTAATAGTAAAAATAACACTGTCACTTGCAGTAAAACTAACACTGTCACTTGCAGTAAAAATAACACTCACCTACTGTAAAAATAACACTCTCACCTACTGCAAAAATAACAATGTCACCTGCAGCAAAAATGACACCATCAGTTACGGTAAAAATAAACATTATCGCCTAGAGTAAAAAACAGTCACCTGCAGTAATATAACACTTTTACCTAAAGTAAAATAACACAGTCATCTGCGGTAAATAATACTTTCACATAGCGTAAAAATAACACTGTACCCACAGTAAAAAATAACATCTATTTCAGCATAATTAATTTCTCAGTCTGCATAGTCTGCAGGGTTTCATGGCTGCGAAGTGCAAACATTCAACTAAATTCTCGCTCTTCTTTTAAGTATCATTCCTTTACACACAAAAAAACTGTTCAACACAAAAACCACCTTCAGTAATTACAGCTTGTGACATCAGTACTTTCCATCATTTGGAAATATTAAATCATTTGGAAATATTAAACGCCAATAATTGAAGATAACTAGAAGACAGTCAAAACTTTGACTACACGAGTTCTAGTCTATTTTAAAACTAATGGCCTGCCAATTATGTGATGACATATCAAATTTACATTCATAATGCATTTCAAAATTCATAATTACAGTGGATTCAAATGCACAATCAGTTTTATCCTACTTCAGAATTATTAAATATAAACATGATTGAAGTGCTGGGTTTTAATTCTAATATTAAGTCTCAGAGAAACTGTACCTGCTTTGCACAGAGGACCCTCGCTACGCTGAAACATCTTCGGCCCGAGGTCTGCAGAGATCTCTGCAAAAACACCGACATAGCAACATTTTTAACAACATCGTTTCAGTTATAAATGAATAAACAATCAAATCTATGCACATGGTTTAAGTATATGGTAGTTTAAGCAGTTTAGCAAATATCAACATAGATTTTTTTAAATTTTCTATCATAATATGATTTGTCATTAGCTTGTTACTTGTGTTAGTTGAAAGACTTTTTCAATTCATGCTGTTAATTGTCTTGCCACCTATTAATGTAGCTCTAGAAAATAGGTGTCCATGCTAATGGGATATTCATCATATTTCAAAAATATTTTCACACTTGAATTTGACGAAAACGAAATTTGCGCATTAGAGTCCAAAGTTCAGCAGTTTGCGACCACACTGACTTAATCCAGAATAATTCAGTTGGATATGCAGTTGCGGACATCTTTGAAGATGAAGCTGCTGATGAGGCCTGATTTATATGTAGAAGCTAAGGAAACTGATGGCAGTGGTTCTGCATATGATACTGCAGTGGTGTAGTTGACAAGACCAGACACAGCAATGAGATGAGGATTCAACCCTAAATTGGCTGTAAAGTCTTCCTCTGTGTCACCTAATGATGATGATGGTTCTCTGCCCAAAGGCAGGTTCATTGGCTTTCATGCGCCTGGGGATGAGATGAGTGAGGTGGTTTCCCGTTGCCTTCCCCACAGACAATGATGGGTAAGCAACTTGCCCAAGGTCGCTCCGCAGGAGCTTGCGCCCCTGCGTCCCACACGTGCTAGCCCGAGATATCTAAATCTCTGAATGTCAACTCCCAGCCCAGGGCTTGAACCGCAGTCCGTTGCAACCAACAGACGAATGCCGCTCTCGCTTACCAGTGTAGCTAACTAGGCTAGTGTGTCACCTAATAATACCTGGTAATTCATGAACTCTAACGTTTATTCAATTTCATCTGATCCTCCCTATTGCCTCTAATTCTCATCCTAAACAACACCAACCACAGCTACTCTTCCACCTATGATCCCCTGACAACCGGACTCAAACCTCCTTCGGACTACTCTTTGGACAACCCCTATGACTAGACGCAGCGCTCGTGAATAAGCTGGTGTCCTGCGTTTTACTTTCAAGTGGTGCTTAACAAATTTGATGATTTCGACTATTCTGTTTTTTGCCAAAGAGAAGGCTATGTCAGAGAGAGAACAGTAAGTCAGTTGGTAATAAGCAAATGAAGCAGCCATTTAGTCCCGAAGACAATATAAAGCCTACTTGCTCATTAAAATTAAAAAATTTGGGGGGCTTTGGGCTGCACCAGGCTGAATGGTGTTTAAATGTTAAGGTATATGCCTATGGATGGATCAATATGACGATAATTTTATTCCATAAACTAAACAATTTCACCGTGTAGGGAACTTTAACAACAGCTGCTAACCAGTATGGCCAACCATTATAGAGTCGCACACTAGGCGACGCCCTTTACAACCTCAGAATGGTACCAGGTATTGAGGTAAAGTCAGGAAACATTTGGAGCGAGGCCCAGAATCTATAACTTAATCTTGCCAAATTCACCATAAATGCAAACAAAAACTTCAACTACTTACTAAATTTCTGCTACTTACTTACTGCCCTATAATTGAAATGGTATTCGAAGACTGTAGACGATAAGAAGACTTGGAAGGTCGTCAATTATCGCACTACTACGCTATTATTTGCACTGACAACTGCAAAGCGACACTGAAGAATTCGACAAAAGTCTTTTCACAAAGAATCGTTTAAATAACGCATAAAATATCAACTTACGCCAGCGAAACGGTTCAGAGCGGAGCAAGACATACTGTTTGTGACGGTACTTATCAGCTTGTAGCGGTTTCACCCGGTCTCACCTACCCAAGATGACCTTGCGTCAGAAGTGGGCGCATCAGCTTTAACCGGTTGAACTAATCGAGTAGTCTTCATGTCCTCATTGCCTCTGTAGGCTGCTTTCTTGCTTTATTAAATTATTACTGTTTACTTTACTTTATCATTGAAAGATATTTCGGTGTCGTAACAAAAAGATTACATTACTATTGTCTTGTGAAACAACACTGTTCAGTGTTCATGTAGTTAAAATTTATTCAGACAAAATGTGTCGTCTTGTGAACAACTTTTACATCTATTTTTTTAATCATGTACTCAGCTGCATTGCAAAACCAGTCAATATTCATTCTGTCTGAGCTCTAGTGAAAGAATACAAGTTGGAAACCAGTTTACGAAACTGGATATTCTCACATCACAACGAAAAGAGCAATAATAAAAATTCATGGGCTGCATTAAAAATTGTATGAATGGAAAGCTTTTGCCTTAAACATTTATAATGGCTATTAATGACAATTGGCGAAATAATATTCATCAAATAGACATAATATTATATGAACAGTGGTGGTGCTACAGCAGGACAAGCCAGAGCAAATGCCCTGGCAAAAAGCCTTTGCCTTGGTCATTGCTCTGCCAGAGCTTTTACCCATCAATAATTTATATGGGGGGCATAAATGGCCTTCGGCACTAGTAACTTGTATGACTGCTCTGACTATGTCCTGGCTACAAAAAAGGGCTGTACATCAACACACAAGAAGGCTGAGGAAAAATATTTCTCAAGGCAACATGCTAAGGTTGAGCAAAATGTAAATAATCGTCTTTGATTGGCAAAATTTCAGGGTGTTCCCCTTGCCTTTCTTTCCTTAGGTTCCAGCGCATTCACTTTGCGGAATCGTATGGCACAAAGGCTGATTTGTTAGAACACTTGGTCTGTAACGTGGACAGAATGGGTTTTCCCCAATGCAGACACTATGTAGAGACTCTGAGCAAGTCGTTCATTCACCATCATTGCTTTGGCCATCGATGTTTTGTCATTATATGATTGTGTGCATCTAAGAACACAGGAAGGAGGGCAATATATAAAAAAGTTGTATTTTTGTAAACTCCACCTCTGGTTTATCTCTGCCAGTCCCAAGCCTGGAAAGGGAGGAGGGTGACACTAATCATCTTTGATATAGGCAGTGTCTTTAAACATGTAACAAGGTTTTTGCATTACCTGCGATCAGTCACTATGCTTCTCTATTGGCAATGTCTGTTTTGTGTCAGTAAGATTCTTGTTTCATTGTCTTTTATTTCATTGTCTTTTATTCTGTTAATATCTGTCCAGGTATGAGGCAAAATTTTATATCGTTGAAAAAACTGAACTCTCGAATCTACCAATTGTTGTAGTATACTACATTCAGTTCTTAGAATGGCAGGGTGACCTGGATAGCAGGGTGACCTGGATGGCGGGGTGACCTGGATAGCAGGGTGACCTGGATGGCAGGGTGACCTGGATAGCGAGGTGAACTGGATATCGAAACCACATGTTCCCGAGAGGTTTACCCTTTGATGACAAATTGTGTGACCCTACAGGAATTGTGTACCAGTGAAAATTAAGATAAACAAAATAAGCCTCTCACTCCCTCTCACTTCCTATAAACCTTTAAAATCGCCGATTACATACAGACTATATATATACAATTACACACAAACTATATATAGTCACGTTGCAGTAACAGTAACTTTGTACATATCAACATATGAATGGATAAACTGAGGCACTTCTAAGTGAAAGTCGTTTCGGGCGTCAACACCTTAACAACTAAAGTCGATTGGGAAACCAATGCAGCCAAATTCATGTAATCTGACTGTACTTCTCAGTCAATTTACTTTTGAATATGTACAGCGACGCACGCATATATTTCCCGGCTGAGTGAAATTCCCAATCTAAGTCTTTTCACGCAGAAACTGTCTTTGCATTCCAAAGCAAACAACATTTGTCCTATGTGAACATTTGTCCTATGTGAACACTTGTCCTATATGTTGCGGTCTAGTCGCACCGTCCATCTTTCCATCCATCTCGCCACCGTTCGTCGACTCGGCTACAGTCAAACTTCTCTTTTCCTATCTTCTCGCTGATGTTGTTGTGCAGACGGCAGAGCCATTGCGAGAAATTACGTCGCGATGACGTGTCCGGCTGATTCGTTTTCAATCTGAAAGCAATAAAAAGTCAGACGTTGAAGATTTGGCTTTCTCAACCTCCCACTTCCCTGAATCAACTAAAAATAAGCATGACAGATGAACACCTTGCAGGCTGCCATAAAGTTAAATTCGACGCCTGTTAAACTTGTTATTCAGCTGTTGCTACTAATTCATGTTTGTATGTGCATTTGATATAGTACCCCTTCCAGATTTCTATTCAGAAGCGCTCCCAACTAGAGAAGAACTTAGATAAACAGGAATTTATCTCACTCAATAATGACAAGTTGAAAGAATAAGGACTGGCTTTAGGTTTTGAGGCATGCCAGATTACAGTTTAATAAACTGAGACCCAATGTGAAACCAATCCTTTGCTGAACAGGAAACCAGTGCAAAAATTAAAGCAAGTAATGACCACACTGGCTATACGCTGTTAATGGGAAGAACACACCCATGGAAAATTGGACTCCTTGGCATCAAATATCTACATCTTCATTTTAACTTTTAAAGGAACTATAATTTTCTTCTCGTTTAAACTTAAATAAGCTTTATATAACAAACAAGACTTACTCCTCCCTCAGATCTGCGGCACATGGCTCACACGGATAGAACTTTGCGAATAGGTTAAAGAAAGACTTCATGTCATTTTGATCTTGGCGAGACGGTGTGTCGGAATAGTAAGCGGCCATTGTATGCAGAAATGACCAAGTGCTCCTGCCTAGCCGATCTTTATCGAGAGGACAATCATCTGGCAATATAAAGTCGACCCGCTTCTAATAAAAACAACACAGAAAGATTTCAATGCGCGCGGCACGGTGGTGTAGTAGGTATGTTCGTTGCCTAACAGCCAGAGGGTTACAGGCTCGAATCCACCCTCGAGCCGCCGTGTAGGGATCTTGGGCAAGTCCTTCACTCGCAATTGCCCATCGCTTCGGCGTAAAACTCCGACTCAGTGTCCGCGCTGTAGTCGGGAGCGCTTCTGAGTAGAAATCTTGAATGGGTGCTATAACGAGTGCACATACAAACAAGCAAAAAAATGCCACTTATTCATTTGCTACAATATAATATGGGTTGGCCAATTATGTGTAACCACCTATCAACAATTTTATTCAGTTAACTAGTAACCATAGAACTTGCTGAGCTCAATGTTCGATAGTCGAGAACGAGACTTTGGGATTTTAATTTAAGTTAGAATGGCTAAAGTCAACATTAAGAAAACCAATTTCTGCCGACTCATTTCGTCACTGTTTCATCACCCAAATTAATTCTGCTGTGCAGTCCAGACTGAAAATTCAATAACTTCGTTTAGGCAGAGCACACCACATTTCAATTTAATCTATTTCATTATTATGAGCAATACCGGTGGTTTGCAATTTACTGTTTACGTAAGGTTAAAAAAAACGACACTCAAAGGCGTAACTCATGAAAGCGAACGAACGTTTACAAAAAGATAAACTGACAACCTCTTCGGTAGCTTTGTCCTTTGGCTTCCTCATAGCTCCTATCTGCATTTGTGTCCAACTTTTAAAATCCGTGCATGCTCTGCAGTCTTTAGGATTTTGTTGTGAATTTGAGTCGCTGCTGGCCGTACTTGACGACCCATGCCGACCGCTGCTCGTCGCCATCTTTCTTCGCACAGAAAAACGTGCTTCCAGGGATGCCACTCTCAATTTTTTTTAAAAGTCAGGTTTGGCCAAAAAAGGCTATAAAAGGCTAGATCAAAAATTTATGAGAAAATGCATGAATTTTTTGATTTTTCGCGCTTGAAATTTAAATTTCTGAGGAGCTTTTATTTAGTCATCCGACCAAAATTTGCCCCTTTTCCCGAAAAAAAGTCTGATGACAATTTTTGGTCTTTCGCTCCAAACTTTTTGGGCCCATATTCACAACATTGTCGACTTTTTCACGTCCTATGAGCATTTTCACATGAAAAGTCTATTTTTATTAATAAAAAGTCGGAAAACCGCCTTGAAAAAGTCTAGATCCTGGATTATTTTCGTGCTGATTCTGCTGAAGCGACGCAGAAGTTTCTATCATGAATGATATTGCCATAATTATTATTGATCAATCATAAGGTGCACTTGAGCTGAAACAGTAAAATTATTTTTTATTTAATTAACGTCGGAAGTGTAGCGCTGTGGTTATGTGAGGGGTCCGTATCTCAGTTGAGAGAGCGCTGGTCGTTAAACTGAGTGTCATCCACGCAATCCGAGTTCAAGCCTCGCTCGATCATCATGCAGGGCATTAATATATTAAAGCTTCTGTTAGCTGTCATTGGCGCTTTTTTGTTGTGTTGCTTGACTCAGGTTCTGCTGAAAATAAGATCGCCTTTCTCACTTCTGTGGAAGTTCTGGCTTGGCCGAACCAGGAGTGATCCAGCACTTAGGCTATTATAGTGTTAAGCTACCTAACCCGCTGCTGTAAAGCCGACTTGCGTGTCGTGCTATAGTGGGCCCTATTTCGTATAACCTGTAGGCCTACCTGTAATCATTCTGCGGTTTGTCAGATTGAGTCATTAAAACGAAGGTTATTAATGTCGATTCAATTATTTATTTCTTCTATCGGATAAAAGGTGTCAGCAGCGTAGCTCTACCTAGATCATCGCCTTTTAGGTCGGAGCCTGGTGCACAGGGATGCCACTCATAGCTTTTTCCACCTAGATCTAGGTTTTTTTGGCCTTGTCTAGGTTTCTAGGTTTTTTTGGTCAGGATCTAGCCTTTTTTCTCACGGCGGTTTTTTCGACTTTTTACATACAAAATTATTATTTTTTAAGTGAAAATGCATAAAAGACGTGAAAAAAATCGAAAATTGTGTGAATTTAGACCAAAAATTGGAAATTTTGGAGCGAAAGACTAAAAAAGTAGATCATCGGAAATTTGTTGGGGAAGAAAAAAGAGAGCACATTTTAATCATCGGACGACTAAAAAAATCGTCAGGAATTTCAAGCCGGAAAATTGGGAAAATCCATGTATTTTACAGGAAAATCGTCAATCTAGCCTTTTCTAGCCTTTTTTTCGACCGGATCTGACCTTTTTTCAAAATCCAGAGTGGCATCCCTGCTGGTGCAGCAGCAGCTGAGGAGGGAGGCAGCAGCCAGGCAGAGGAGACTGGTTGCGGCGACAGGTGTGAGAATTTTCTAATTATATTTCACTTTTTAACGTCGGTAAGTGGAAAATTTCTTATCGAAAAGACGAGCAAACATGTCCGACGAATGCAACCAAGCCGTGAAGAACTTAATCCTCCCGGTTGGTGGAGTTTCAGAAACTTTTTCACTAAGTCTAAACTTAACTTTCTTTATTCTCTAGGTTACTGTCTGATGGCCGCAACCAAAAATCAGTTTGTCAGGGACGATGTTATAGCGCCGCAATAAATTTGTGAGATCGATGTCTTTTAAGTTCTTTTTCGTAACTTTTATGTAAGTAAGCTAGAAATTAGGAATTTAGAAAGCTACTGTAGTTTCTAAACGGAGTGTAGTAATAGTGCAAACTGCAACTGAACAAAGAAACAAAGAGTACTTTATGTAGGGCTATTATATTTCGAAAGTATGTGTGTTGTACAGAAAGTTTTGATGGTGTGTTGTGATTGGGGTTTGGTTTGAGCACAGTTAAAAAAATAAGTTGTCTCTGTTAATAAGTATGGAGCCATCATGCTGCAGCTCATGCTGCCCACAATTTCAGCTTCTTTGACTTATTGAAATCTTTTAAAACTTCCTGTAGCAATCATAGCAGTCATGTATACTAAGAAGTGTTTAAGTCCTTAAAGAGTGTTATGAAATATTGTTTGTTCTAACCTTAAAAACTTTGATCCATTTTGTCATAGTAGTTGATTGTGTTGCAGCTGACTGCGTTGGACTTGCAGTCATCTGGCTATTCACCACAAGAGTTAATCGGTAAGTTGCGGTAGAGATAGGTTAAGAGTTTGTTGGCGAGTAAGGCAGTGTAAGATTTAATCAGTGAGTAAACTAAAGTAAAAAGTTAAATTACGCAAGGCAGCAAAAGAGTTAGCTTGTAAACAGATCAGATGAAGCGTTGGTTGGGACGTTATTTACGCAATAATTTATGCAGGTTATCTGTGATTTAAAAAACTGTTTAGACTGTGTAATATTAGATCACATCATATACAAGTTATTGCTTTCATAAATTTGAGAAGTCTTAAAAGGAATAATTGGGTCGTTGTGCATGATTTTTAATTAAATCTTATGCTTGTTTTAAGTTCCTGATTAAGTGCATAGCTCTTTAATTCGCTCATTTGTAGTTAACCTATTAAAGAAACTAATTGTATGCTCAGCTACCTGAACTAGAAAATAACCATCATTGCATATTACTTTCTATCATAGCTGTTTTATTAGCTATCATTACTAGTTTACCTGCTATCATTCTTAGTTAACTTCTCTGTTAAATTACTAGTTTCATATATTTCACTAGCTATAATGCCTATTCTTCTGGTTTTTTGGGTATATTTTACTAGCTGCTAGCAATTTTACTAATTTCCTAGTGATTTTAGTAACTATCATAGCACTTTACTAGCTGATGTTGATCAGATTTTGTATATTGAATCATTTTGCAATGTTTAAACTGCTTATTTTCCTCCAGATTCCAGTTTTCTGAATCCGTCATCTGGTGCTGTCGTTGCCCACTCGTACAGCGGTCAACCGCTACCAATATTCTCTGATGGAATGTCACCTCAGGTCTTTCCATATTTCTTCCAAGGCACGTCTTTCTCCCATTTTGTTTCATTTTCGGTTTCTGTTTCTGTTAAGTTACATGCGATTTTCTTTTAGTTTAGTTTCGGTGTGCACTTTTATTTCTCAAATATGTTGCCGCTGTTGCTGTTGCGCTTTCATTGATTTTACTTTCGGAAGAGTCGCAATTGTGGTTTTTTTCCGTGGTGTCTGGTGGCGATGGGTGTTTGATTTGTGAAGTCTTGTTTCTCTGAAAAATGAATTTTCAGAATGCAGTTTGACATATTTTATGTTGATGATTTGAAATTGTGATAATTCTTTATCCAACTTTCCGTTAGCTGACAGTTATGAGTCATTTGTGTTTATGGTAATTGCCATTAAACAGCCATTCACTTATTAAGATTTGTATCGTTGTTTTTCTGTTAGTGCTTAAAACGTTGCTCTTTAAGAAATTAATAAATATATGGATGATAGTAATAAAATTTTGTAATAGTTAATGATAGCATGATAAATAGTGGAATGGTCAGTAATGTAGTTTGAGATACCTTACGGCTAATGCACAGATGTTATTGTTCACGAGGGATATTTGGTGGAGAAATAATAATAAATATTTTTATAATTGAAAATGCTTTGGTGTATAAATGCAAGAGCTCTGTTGGTTGCTCTACCCTGGCTGTAGAGAGGTGTCATGCTCTACGTTCCTCCACTCGGGGTGAATTCCTCATTCTTTTAGACAGCACTGTACCTTCTCTGGTATTGGCCCTATGGTATGGAATGGACCCCCACTGTGTGTGCACCTTACATAATTATGTCTTGGGTTTGCGTATGGTTTATTGCAGCCCTAGAACCATCTTTTTCAAAGTTGGGTTGAGAGCGCTCCTGTGTAGCAACCTTATTGAATGATGAGTTTTTGCTTCAGTGTGCAATTGTCTGGAAATTAACTTATCTCGTTTCGGTGAATGTTTCAGAGAGCGGCTACTTAATCTCTCCGATGCAGGGCAGCCTACACATATCCTCCGGCGCCCCCAATTTCTACGGACCGTCTGACCTTGTTGCCCCACCGCTGCCTCATACCCCCACCTCTGGTCCGCCGCCACCGCAACCTCCTCATCCCGCTGCTTCGATGGCGATGCAGGGCGACTTTGTTATCGGCACCCCTCTTCCGAACCGAGGTACGCCCGATCGATTCTGTCAGGATGAGTACAGGCTGATGGTCGCGAAATTGAGCGTCAGTAGATTAAGCAACTGTAATCGCTGTTACGGTAATTTACGATCTACTCGCAGTTGACCTTTTCCCTTCTAATCGCTCGGTTGCCTCCTCCCTCTTGAAATATTCTGCATTCCATTATCCGTTTGAGTGTCTCTTTGGTAATTCGCCGGCGTTTGGTGTTTTTTTTCTATGTACATAACTCGATTGGATGCGTTCTTAGTGATTTGTGGCTCCATCTGTTCCTTTATATCGCTAATTTAAAAAAAATTAATTCAGAGTGTGCTACATGTCGATTTCTCCTTCGTTTTGTGGCTTCCAACTTCCTTCTCATTGTCAGAGTCTTTCCACTAATTAATTTCGTCTTGGTTTGTCTGATATGTTTTTTTTTCATTATTTAACTATCTCCATTGTGTTTCTATATCTTTTGTTTGTTTCCCAAATACATTTCTTCATTTCATCTTCCAATTTTTTCCTTTAATTGTGTGACTGGATAGAACTCTAATTCGCTAACAATGATTTGATAGAACTTTAATTCGCTAACAATGATTTTTCTTCTATGTGGAAGTAATGGAAATATTTGCTCAACAATCGTTAAGTTGCCTTGTTTAGTTTTTATCAATGCAAACCGTTTTTATTTAGGTATAGGCAGTAAGAATTGCGTATAGGGTAGTTATGTTTTGCAAGAAATGTGTTTTCAATTTCTTGGTTGTCAAAAAATTATCCATTTTTTATTTTCCTTACCCAATTTGTAAATTAGATGCACCCTTAGATTTTTTGGGTCATTTTTCCAGGAAAGCATTTTAAGTTTGTGATTTTATTTGAATCAATACTTAGTTTTTATGCTGTTTGCTAAATGTAAAATGCAAGAGATACTTTGAAAATGAAGATAAATGTGGATATCATCAACATCACTGTCGTCAGCATCACCATCATCGTCATCATCATCATCATCATCATCATCATCACCACCACAAAAACAAAAGTAACATGATGATGGTGGTGGTGGTCACCACCATCATCATGATGTTGTTTTTGTTATTTTTACCAGTTATATTCTTATTGTCGTTGTTATTGTTAAATTATTGTTCTTGGCTTTATAGTTGTGATTTAGGAATTCAATGAGACTTGCAATAAAGTAATAGAATAATAGTTCAGGTTTTAAATTAAAACTTTAGGAATGTTTAATGTTTCAGGAGGTTACAACTGTTTTACTCTGCCCTCATCGCATCAATTTGCTAAGCAAAGTTAGTAAATCATTCTTTCATGTTACCTAAAATGTCAATATTACTAATAATCTGTATCAGTGCTAGTATTGTTACAGATTGATTGAAATAAATATATTAAAACTGTTAGGTTAAGATGAAACGCTGTGCAGATGCGTTGGGTATCTGTTGACAAGGGAGTCCTCTTTGTTCCATTTGCATGTGCTGCAGCCATGAAGAATCAAACCTCTGTGGTTGGCCCAATGACCTGAAATGGCCTTGCTTAATGCCATGGGCATACGGGACATTTCGGCAGTGGGGGGGCAAAAAAAAAATTTTCCCCGAAAAATCTGAACTTTTTTTTTGGTCGTCTGCCCAAAATTCTTAAGATTTTCCCGTCCGAAAAATTCTCCCGTACCTGTTTTGACCAAAACAATTTCCGAAATTTTTTGGCCCGTCCGTGCCTCTTTTGCCCGAAAACACATTTGCCCGAAATTTGGGGGGCATTTGCCCCCTCTGGACCCTCGCCTCCTACGCCTCTGCTTAATGCTATGCCTGCACCTTGGAACTCTACCAGAGTCCTTCTTCACTAATCTGAAAACTGTTCTTTTTGGGCGCGCCTCAGTCGGGGGTGCCTCTAAGTAGTTTCCTTGAAGGGGACACTAAATAAGCCTCCGAATGAATGAGTGAATGAATGAAATGTTTATTTATCTGAAATAAGTCGTGTACTTGAAGATTTTGAGCATGTTAAATTAGCTGCATCTAGCAACCCTGAAATAATTTGCACAGATTTTCTCACCTTTCGTCGATTATACATGCAATAAATTAAAACAGTCTGATAAAATGAAGACTTTGAGTTTTCTGTGTTTTTGAAGTTTGATTTTCTGTGTGCTAAATTTTCAGATTATGAGAGCGACAGTAAAAAGTATGGCAGCCTACCAAGGAATAGTGGTTCATTTGACACGAAGTCCTGCTATTCTGATGGACCGCAGAAGTACAATACAGTTGGATCACGTCGGAAGAGGCAAGTTCCACGTCTTGGAATATTAAGGTGTTACAGTTCATTGAGAATGAAGGGTTCTTATATAAAGCGCATTCAGATATACTTTGAGATAATGGGACAAGTCATTGCTTGCAGACTCTTGTACACATGTAGAGCCTGACCAATGTTTCTCTGCGCTAAAACTTTTTTTGTTTGCGTCAAGAGACAAAATGTTTTAGACGAAGGATGATGTTGTGAACACAGAGAAGGACTGTGCTGAATGATGTTTGGGATGACTATGGCGGCAGTTTTCTGTTTACAGCCCAGCCACGGCAGATATGTGGTTTGGTCTACCCGGTGAAACTGCAAGCATTTGAAAACCATTCTCTTTAATTGTGGTTTGACGCGTTAGGTCGGAACGCCTCTGAGGAGTTTCTCTTGAAGTGGCGCTATATAAATTCATTAAATTATATGTTATTTGCATTAGTAGCTATGTTAGTTGCATTAGTAGCTACGCTAGTTGCATTAGTAGCTACGTTATTTGCATTAGTAGCTTAAAAAACTTGTGCTTTGCTGGACTTTCCACCTCTGAGTGGAAATTTTGGAAGGTTATTTAAATGTACGCAGTAACCTGCCATTTTATAAAACAAATTAAAAAATCTACATGCGTATTTTAAATGTTATAGGAGAGGTGGAGGAGGCGGTAGGAGCTACAGTGCCGAGCGGGATGACTTTGACTGTATGTCTACGGGTTCTCGTGAGTGGGGTGGACGGGGCAAACGGCAACAGGAGAGTTGGGGAGGAGGAGGAGGAGGAGGAGTAGGGAGCGGCAACGGTGGTGGTGGTGGTGCAGGGGGTTGGCCACAGGGTAACAACAGTCGTTGGGACAAGCGGAGGTCTAGCTTTGAGAGGAACTGCTCTACGCCGAGTTCGGACATGTAAGTTGCGAATGATTGCAGATATTGGTGATTCGAATGGATGTATGAGTGACGGGTTCTCAGGTTGACTTAGCGCTTGTTTATTTATTTGTTTGTTTATTTATTTGATTATTTGTTTATTTGTTTAATTCTTTGTTTACTTATTTAATTATTTGTTTATTTATTTAATAATCTTTGTTTATTTATTTAATTATTTGTTTCATTTGCTGTAGCACCCAGCCTTCGAGCTAAGTCTGGTCAATATATATCATGTATCTAACCATATGGCTTCTATAACTAGTTACCAAGTCCCTGCGTAGCGCCTAAATACGTCTGTGACTTGATGTGCAAGCCTCTCTCTGCGTGATCTTCACGCCTTCTTCGTTTTGCTGAATGCGTGGATCTATTTGTGCCTCAGTCACGAACCTCATTAACCCAGCATCGGTCTTTGGCTATTGTGGGTCCCTCAACGTAGAATGACTCTGTAATGCGTGGCAGGATTCTGGTGGGGAATTCATCTGCATCTTTTCTCTGCTTGAAGACATTTCTCTGTTCGCGGCCGTGTCGTGCTGAGAATGCATGCATGAATAAACAATGCATGCATGAATAAATAATGCGTGCATGAATAAACAATGCATGTATGAATAAACAATGCATGCATGAATAAACAATGCAAGCATGAATAAACAAGGTAGAGCGGTTGGGCTAGCAGAAGTTATTGGCTTTTCCTGTTGCACTGTACTTAGTGAAACCTCATCATTGTCCCGTTAGACTTACAAATTGTGTACAATGAACCAATTCATTCACTGTGTGCAAAATTCATTCACTGTGTTCAATAAGCAAATTCATTCATTCATTCAAATGAAAAAGAGTGGGAGTCAGTGCGGACCAGCGTAAGTGAGAATAATTGTTTTTACAATTTCGAATGTTTTACTTGTCTATTTCAGAGTTACAAACAGTCGTAGCTGGAGCGCGGAGCGTGACAGCAGCGTCAACATGGGACGCTCTGGCTCCAAGGAGTGGGGTAGCTCAAGGGAGTGGGGCGATTGCCTGGATTCAGACTCCAGGGAATGGGGTTCGCAGGAGTTTGGACATGGAGGGGGAGGAGGCGGAGGTGGTGGTGGCAAGCGAGGTCTCGGTCAGAAGAGCAGGTCGAACAAGAAACGGAACAATGACCGGTCACGCTGGGAGAAGAACGCATCAAACTCCGGGTCATTCAGGTCTGGACAAATATATACTTTTCCATATAAGTTTGCACTAATTATTATTTTTATACTCATTCATTCATTCATTAAATGCATTTGTATAGCTCCTCTTCAAAGGGGGCTACTTGAAGGCACTCCCAGTCTCACCATGTTTGTTAAGCATATACGTTTATTAAAGCATTTACGTTTATTAAGCATACACGTTTGTTAAGCATAAATGTTTATTAAGCATCTCCATCTAAGTAACAACCAAATGATAAGTGCTGAGAAAATTGTGAGCGAAGCATATTGCTTGTAGTCATATGTTGCATTGATTATGTTCTGTTATCACATTTGTTGTCTATTGAACTGTTAAAAAAATAGAACTGTCTTGTGTACGATTGACGTGGGAGCAATAAAACAATGGGGAAAAAATGCGCATGCAGATATTTTGCAGGAGGGGGAAAACACGATGGTTGTTTGGCCAAATTCTTAGCGAGAGCTTGACAAATGCAGAGCAGGAAATTTAGAACATGGATATTTTTCTGAGAAGTAGCGTAACCGTTTGCTCTGTGTTCTGTCAATTCTAATCCAATCTAATCTAACCTAACCTAATCTAATAAAGCATTTGTAAAGTGCTTCTCGCAGCAGAGCTATTCGAAAGCGCTCTCAGAATAGCTGATTATATCAAGCTGGGATGTTCAGTCTGCTGTATGGTGTATATATCCAAAGCCGTAGCCAGGATTTTATTTCGGGGGTGTTTCACCAATTTCCTTTCCTAAAAAACTGATGACTTTTTTAGTCATCCGGCCGAAATTTTCATAGAATGTCACCAGTTAATTAATTCTATTTTTTTTACAAGTTTACATTTCGGGGGGTGTGTTTTCATGGTTTTATTTCATGCTTTTTGACATCATTTGCTCGTAAATGCATTATATTATTTTTTTTTACATTTTCCATTTCGGAGGGTGTTCAAACACCCAAAACACCCCCTAGCTACGGCCTTGTATATATCTATTTTGAATATTGAATATGCACCAATAAAACTTTCTGGTGCGAGTGACGATGTTTTCCAACCTCGCAGATGGAACGAGAAGAACCCGCAGAAGAACCAGCACCGGAGTAGCAGCGGCAATCGCCACGACGATCGTCGCCATAACAACCAGCAGCAGCAGCAGGACCAGAGGGACGTCCACTCCTTCCTCAATGAGTCGATCGCATCTGCCTCTCAGGCCATCTGCAAGCGGTGGGGTAGCGACGGGGGTGTTGACAAATGGTGCCACGAGGAGGAGGAACGGCTGAACTTTGCTGCGTTGAAGAAGTCGTCCGAGTGGTCGAAGCTGCAACCGCAAAATGAAAAGCTTGAGCAGTGAGTTTTGAAGCTAAAAAACTTGAGCTGTAGTGGAGTAAAGGTGCTTTGTATTGTATCGTATCTGAAAATTTATATTTAAAGCGTCTCCCGCAGAATGGACCGTTCCGAGACACAGTCTGCTGCTTTTGGTTTGTGTGTTGATAACTTTAAACTTTCAGGGCATAGGTTAATTAATAGCGGTTGAACCTTTCATGACTGGCAGTTATGTGCTGGTAACTTTAAAAATTAATCTAAGAGGTTGAATGTTTCAAACTAGCAATTATGGGCTAGTAACTTTGAGAGCTGATTATAAAAAGTTGACCGTTTTTATGACTAGCAATTCTGTGCTATTAACGTTTGAAGGTGATCTAAATGGTTGATTGTTTCAAAAGTGACTTAAAAAGGTACCCTAAAAGGTTGAATGTTTCAAGACAAGCAATTATGCGCCAGTAGCTTTAAAACTTAATATAAGAAGTTGAATCCTTTAAAACTAGCAGTTAATTATTTGCTACTGACGAAAGGTCCAAAGGTCCTGCATGCCAGAGTCACCAGAGACAATTCAGTTGAGGAAACAAATGCATGACGGCCAACTATGTTATGTGAAAAACTAAGAGAAAAATTCTTAATTAACATATAAACAAATAGAAATTATAAAATTGAAATTAGAATCAAAATAAAATAGGTCCATTCGTTTGTATATAGGCGTGCCTATATATATATATTTACATATGTATGTTTTTGGAATGACTAAAACCACCGTGTTGTTTTTTAGTGAGTTGTTTGGCGCGAGCAACACTGGAATTAATTTCGACAGATACGAAGACATACCGGTCGAAGCGAGCGGCGAAGACTGTCCCAACCACATTGAATCGGTCAGAAATCAATCGGAGATTTGTTTTACTTTTGGTTCTGTCGTACTTTGTGGTTAAGTTTTTAAGTTCAATTCTTCAAGGGAACTGATTTCTTTAGTTGATTAGTGGCTTCATCACTTTTTATTTATTTCTCACATTTGCTGTAGTGCCTCTTCAAGCTTCTTACTCAGAGGCGCCCCCGACTACAGCGTGGACACTGCATCGGAGTTTCATGCCGAAATGCACGAGTAATTCGGTGCCTTTGAGCCGGAGGGTTCCAGGTTTGAATCACCTCAAACCGCCATGTAGGGACCTTGAGCCAGTCCTTCACTTGCAACTGCTCGCGTGATTCAGCGTGAAACTCCGATGCAGTGTCCGCGCTGTTGTTGGGAAAACCTCTGAGTAGAGAGCTTGAAGGGGTGCTATAACAAATGCGTGAAATAAATAAAATTGTCCGTAAGCTTCTAGCATTTTGAATCTTTCAGTTTCTGGAGGTTGATCTGGGTGAGATAATGAACAACAACGTCCAACTTTGTCGATATGACAAACCGACTCCCATTCAGAAGTACGCCATACCCTGCGTCCTAGCCGGTCGTGATGTCATGGGCTGTGCCCAAACAGGTAAGCATTTACGACGCAGTCATTGGGTAATGTAAATACTTTAATTAAGCATTAATCGAGTGAGGGTAAGAGTACTCTGTCTCATTAATTTGATGTAGCTCTACTTTTCAAACAAGCTACGCAGTGGAGAGTTGTTGCAAAGTGTCAATGCATTCTGTAAGTAGTACTCAGGAGAGAAATAATTCTGGGGAAATTTGAAAAGTATTGTCGGTTTCTTAGAGGAGCTTTATTGTAGAGTTTTAACCAATTCTGTGAAGGGAATTATTCTGGAAAAATTGTACAAAGGGATGATCAGATTATGTTAATGTGGTTATTTGTGGAAAATGGATTGTATTGAATGCATAGTGCTGTGACAAGAGCAAGCTGAAGTTAAAGTAAAGATCTCCAGAAGATAAACAGGCACACTCCCTAGGACAGTGTATATGTTATGATAGTGACTAAAGAAGCCATTCATCGTCATCATCATCATCATATACCGTGTGCTCAACGCACGTAGGACATTGTAGGTGTCTGGCACGATTTTCACCACGTTCTTCCTCGGTTGTGTGTATATTTGCAGTTTAACGTCACTGTGTGGTAACAAAGATCATTAGTGATGCCCTCCTCCTTTATCCAGGCCTGGGACTGGCACTGGCAGAGTGCAACCAATGGTGGAGTTTCTTCTACGGCTCCCTTTCCAGTGTGATGTGGTTCAGCTCTTGCAGTGATGTTGCACACCAGTATGTTAAATCATCCGCCCATTCTCTATGAGGTCGCCCTCTTTTGTTTCGACCATGCATCATTCCAAACACCAATGTCTTTATTTTCCTGACATTACAATCATTCGGCATATTATGTGGCCGAACAGACCCAGTTTCCTACGGATTATCATCTGCATCGTGTTTTCCTTGAGGTGTATCCATAGAGGTGTATTATATAATGAATATATCACTAGAGGGAGTATCAAGTCTCTATATTGAAGTCGACGAAAGTCGTGCCGACCAATCACATCATATCTGTCGAAAGTTGTGCCGACCAATCATAGGCAATTTCTCGTACCGACCAATCACAGTCGTACAGCATCGATGTGGGGGGAAATAAATAAAATAATATCAGCATTTTTATAATAAAACGAACTTGTCGATGTTTACTTGTCAATATGTCAAGAAACTGCAAAATTAACAAACAAGCATCGACATGTTCGTTTTATTATAAAAATGCTGATGTCGTTTAATTTATTTTTCAAATCGATGCTGTAAGACTGTGTGATTGGTCGGTATAAGAAATCGCCTATGATTGGTCGGAACGATACGACCGTTGTAGGCTAAATTTTTGACTTCAAATCTTATTGCAGGGCAGATACGTCATACTCTCTCTAGCGTGTATATTATATATATCATGCATCTCAATGGGTGTATCCGATTGTGCTGTTCTGCATTAGTTACTTTCTGTGTCCATCCTTTTCTCATAATCCTCCTATAGCAATTTTTCTCAAAATCCAAAGAAGCCATTAGACCAGGGGTCTCAAACTCAAGTCAGCACGTGGGCCGCATTTGAAATTTTTAATGACTCGCGGGCCGCAACATAGAAATATTCTCGTGCACGTGAAACTATATAATTAGTTATGTGTCAATGTGTCATTGCAGCATACAATACTGCAATGATGATATAATCCTGTAAGATTCACATAATATTATATTTTAAGCGTAACTATAATGGTAGCCTACTGCAAACATAATTGAAAAACCATTCTATCCAAATTATCGAAAAATGCGTGGGCGATATAACTGAAGAAATTATGCTGTAATCAAAATTTTACATGACTCTAATTTTTTAAGTATCCTAAGCAATGTTCAGAGTAATTCAACTCGGATTTAGCTAGGCCAAGAGACTCTGAGTGTTCTTAAGTGTTCTAAATGTTCTAAGTCCTCTAAACCAAAGTCACCAAAATTATAGGAATAAACACAGGGCCTACCGGGTACCTGTTAATGTCATTGTTCAAAACCAAGCAAATGGAAGTCAATTTGCAAAAATAAACACACGCGGAAGTGACATTTTTCGACTTCTCATCATCTGGGAGATACAATACTTACTGATATATTCCATTTTACGACACCGGTATAAAACTTCGCTGTAGCATACTTCTGCTTCGGCGTTGCATCGCACTGAAGGTCCACTAAATCCATCTATATAATATTCTTATAATATTTGTTGTTGTGGACTCAATGTCCACAGCAAAAGGAGTAGAAAGCAGTTTAAATCTACAGTAGGTTCAAATCCTAAAAGAACTGCAAAAATCTTTTAAACTGATTTCTAATTTAAAAAATCAAAAACCAGGAGGCTGTTCGCGGGCCGCATTAATCGGGTTCGCGGGCCGCATGCGGCCCGCGGGCCGCGTGTTTGAGACCCCTGCATTAGACATAGTAAATAATTGGAAACAATGTCTGTCTTTTAGGTTCTGGAAAGACGGCCGCGTTTCTCGTTCCCATTCTCTGCCAGATCTTCAGTTCCGGAATCAAGGAAGGAAAGAAATCCAGACCGGACTCAGTAGGACTAGTCCAGGATTAGCATGCCGTGTGCCGCTTACTGGAATGTGTGTGTTGCATGCCATGACACATTCTGTCTCTTCTTTGATTGCTTGGCCTCAAATCTACCAAGGTCTGACTAACATTGAACGCAGAATTGCTCTCTAGAATGTTTCACACTAACTCTACAGTAGTTTGTACTACCGGTAATTTTCATTCATTGATGCATTCCAAAAATTTATATAGCACCTCTTCAATAGACATACTCTGAAGTGATCAGTGATCACAGCCACTGGTAAAAGCAAGATTTGAGCGATCTATAAAAAGCAGGCGAGTTTAGGATATGCATCAATCACAATTCTAACGGTAGCAACAGATTGATAAAAGAAAATGAAAATTAGGATTTGATATTTGTATTGTAAAACATAGCCATTGACGATAATGTTTGCAAAAATTATTGAGCGGCTCACCAACCCTCTCAGATCGCTGCCTCATTTTCCCAGGCCTGCTTCGACACCCTGGCCAGCCACTTTCTGTGTAATATTGCTACTGGCCACCCTTAATGAGATTTGATGCCCCTTTTTTAACAGCTTGATATTCTCATAAAATGAGCTTCACTGATGGACCCATCCATCCACTCTTCCAGAGCATTTATATAGCACCAGAGCATTTATATAGCACCCTTTTGATATGCAAAACAAAAAACCAATGTTTGCTGTTAATAGCTAATTTTACTCTTTTCAATTTATCTTTGCTGATTAACACACACAGGCTAGAGATCTTTTACTAACGCTAACACCGATGTAGTACTGAGTTTATTCGGATTTGAACTGTTTGTGTTTGGAAATCTCTTTCGAAGTTTGATATTCTGTTTTTTGCTTATCTTTTTAGTGAATCTGAATCTTCTTGAAATTACTTGCACAGTTTAACACTTTGACCGACGAGTGTGTGCTGAATGCATGGCAGACTAATCCGTTTCATTGCTAAAGGGTTAACTGGCACATGAATAGATTTTCATGCAACGTATTGCCTCGATTTGCAGTCATTCTGAGAACTTTTATAATTCTTTCTATCTAAATCAGATGTAAATACCTCATTGTTTTCTCACTAACCATTTCAGTTTTATTTGTACACTATGCATTTTTAAATGTGTAATTGCTGTAATCGAGTTCTGTACTTTTATGATACATGTATCTGGTTTTGCGAGATATGTAATAGGAAAATGCATTGTGTTGCTGAGAAATAAAAATGTAATTAAAAAATGATTTTTTTATTGTGAAATGCATTTTTAAGTGAATTTAAGTAGACGTGAGGATTTAATGGATGGTAATTGGGAGACATTTGTGTACTGGTTTTGTCTTTAAAACTTTTGATTGTTTTTATTTTTTTTTAAATTCCTAGGCGTCGTTCAGACGGGAAAGACAGTTTCCGGTGGCTCTGGTGCTCGCTCCAACGCGGGAGCTGGCCTGCCAGATATTCGAAGAAGCTCGGAAGGTTGACCTTTTTGTCTTTAGTTTCTTTGTGACATTGTTATTATTAGTTTATTTATTCTTTGTTTGTTTGTTTACTGTTTACTTTTTTATTGTTTGTATGTTGTTTACTTCTTTGTTTATTTTCACTTTTTTGTTTATTGTTTTTCTCTTTGTTTATAATTTACTTGTTTGCTTGTTTATTGCTTTCTTGCATGCTGATTGCTTCCTTTTTTACTTTTTCTCTATTGTTACATGTCTATTGTTTCCTATGTATCGGTTTTTGTTTGTTGTAGTTGCAAGTGTTCGTTTACTTTATGTGTGCTTTTTTATGGTGCACTTGTTTATGGTGTACTTGTTTACTGTGTACTTGTTTAGTGTACTTGTTTAATGTGTACTTGTTTGTTGTGTACTTGACTGTTGTGGACATTGATTTAGATATAGTATCAGTCATGTATCTTCAAATTTTGGTGATGTATGTCCTTTATCTTCATATTGTATTGATGTACATGTCCTTTCATATTCTGTTGATGTTTGTCCTTTATCTTCATATTGTTCTGATGTACATACTCTGTTCTTTCTATGTCTTTGATAGTTTTCTTATCGGTCGCGCGTACGTCCGTGCGTCGTCTATGGTGGATCGGATATCGGAAGCCAGATCCGGGATATCGGCCGTGGATGTCACCTGCTGGTTGCCACGCCTGGAAGACTGGTGGATATGATGGAGAGAGGACTTATAGCCCTCGACCACATCAGGTGATCATTCCACCTGGACTGACAAATAATCTTTTGTTCATTTTTCAAACTGACACATCACAGTATGAGTTCAATCGGTAATGAATGGATGTTACAGAAGTCGAATTCAACTGTTGGCAGCCATGCAGGCGTCCATCACGTCCTGATGCTCGGTTTACCATCCGCACCGTCTGCCGATTGGAAGGTTGAGTGGACCTTTGGGATCGTAGTGGGAAGCAATTCCGCATCTGTGTGCTCTTCATACCAGTGTGTTTACCATTACCGTAAACCACTTGTAGAATGAATTTCTCAGTTTTAACCCTTTCGTTACGGAACCCGTCGCGGCGACGGGTTTACAAGCCTATTTTGGGGGTGCGCCGTAACGAAAGGGTTAAAAGTTGAGGGTCTTTGATTGTATTGTCGTATACCACTGTCTGTCCGTTCTGTTTTGGAGGCAGTCTTTCTTGTTCAGCCTCGGATTATGTGTATATTGGTGTAGTTTATAATGTGCTGCTTTTACGCCAAAAGGTTAGGTGTTCAAAACCTCCCCACCAGAGCGGAGGAAATTTGGTTTGAGATTTCCTCTCTACCTCTAGCTAACTTGACTGGGAGCGCCTGAGGAATTCTCTTGAAGTGGCGCTATATAAATGTGCGATTATAATTACACCGACTGTACACTGTCAGTGGGAAGATGAAATGGCGAGGTAGAGGACTGACAAAAAAATGAAGTCGCTAACACATCATACGCATGGCTGCTCTTCCTCTTCTTCACGTGCAACGAAGTGTGACCGTTTTCGTATGGAATGGTTCTTCTTCCAGGTACCTGGTGCTGGATGAGGCGGATCGAATGCTCGACATGGGATTCGAACCGCAGATCCGTCGGATCGTGGAGCAGGATACGATGCCATCAACCGGACAACGTCAGACGCTGATGTTCAGCGCCACCTTCCCTAAAGAAATCCAGGTAAAATATACTTAATCCAGGTAAACTCAATACAATGCTTTTTCTGTGGTTGACCCAGTGGTCTGGAATGGCCTTCCTTTTGAGCTAAGTCTACTCCCTGGGACTCTACCAGGATCCTTCCTTACTAAACTTAAAACTATTCTTTTTGGGTGCACTGGAGTCGGGAGCTCCTCTGAGTAGTTTTTTCTTGAAGGAGTGCTATATAAATGTTCAAATGAATGAATGTCATTATTAATGTGTAGGAAATTGTTAGGGTGGATATGACTGAGACTCTGATGCAGAAGGTTATACAACGAAAACTGAAATTGTTCGGACATTTCTGCAGAATGAAAGATGATAGAAAGATTAAGACTCTGATGTTCGGGATAATGGAGGGCAACAACAAAAGAGGAATGCCGCATCGAGAGTGAACGGATGACATTGTGGATTGGTGCGGAAAGGACCTACAGCAGCTGAGGCATGCAGCCCAGGACAGACTCGAGTGGAGAGACATTGTGAGGAAGGCTTCGAACACCTACGGGCATTGAGCCCATGGTTATTGATGATGATGATGATGATGATGATGATGATGATGATGATGATGATGATGATGATGATGATGATGATGATGATGATGATGATGATGATGATGATGATGATGATGATGATGATGATGATGATGATGATGATGATGATGAAATTGTTACTGACGTTAGCCGATATCTGAATCGGAAATTGATTAGAATTTGTTTTAATAATTTGATAACGATACGTTTTGGTGAACAATGGCAGTCGTTGTTGTGACTCACTTGGTTATTTATTCATGTCTAGATACTCGCAAGAGACTTTCTGTACAACTACATCTTTCTTGCGGTCGGTCGAGTGGGAAGCACGAGCGAGAACATCACTCAGAAGGTTCTGTGGGTGGAAGAGACGGAGAAACGGTCCTTCCTCCTTGATCTACTCGACGCTTCAGGTCTGCCTTGTGTGCTGCTGCTGATGCTGCTGCTGCTGCTACTCTGTCTTTAACCGTTTACCGACCGAGGTTATAGGATTTCTCTACACTTTGGTCGGTGACAGGGGCGGATCTGGGAGGGCCAATCCGGCCATGGTCCCCCATTTAGAAATTTCTTTATTTTTCACCATCTATTCTGGTTCGGAAAGTTGATGTGGCCCCCATGAGGCCTCCCCCCCGCCCCACGAGATCCGTGCTTGGCTTAGGAGCACTGTATGGCTAAAAAAAGGTCAACTATTTCGGCGGGTAAAATGGTATCTTTTTGTTGGGATTTGACAAATGTGACACAGGGGCTCAAAACCCGTCACATGTCGGATTTTAACCTTTTGATTTAATCATATGCTACAATGACCATGCTCTAAAATGCTTTTAACACAATGAAATTATCTTTTTTCTAACAAAAGTTGTGCTCGTTTGATTCTTTCATTAGTTTATAGTGAAAAAATAAAATAAAAAGTTACTGAATATTCGTGTCATCCAAGTCTACTGAATCCACTAAGCTATTATTCTGAAAATTTTCGGGGCATTAGAGGCATATATTCTGAATCAGATAACCCAAACGGCATCAAAATCGGTTCACTACTTCGCAAATTAGGGCGAATTCACAGTCATATACTGAATTGAATAATAAACTGCATTCTTTACCCCTCTCGCCTATTTCGGCGTCTAGCGCAATATCTAGGAAGCGACAAACGACGGGTTTCGAGCCCCTGCGTCACAAATGACTGAAAAAAGGTCATCAGATTTTTCGGTGACCAAGACGAAATTTGTTACCTGTTCCAAGACCCAAAATTTTGGCCCACCCCTTGAAAATTTCTGTATCCGCCCTTGGTCGGTGAGTGAAGGGTTAATCCATGAAGGGTGAACTTCTTGTCAGACCTGATTTGTTAATTTGCTAATCAATTAGAATTAGCTGGTTATATTTTGCAAAGCAATTTGAATTAACTAGTGAAGCAATTACATTGGAATAAGCAAAATTCTCGTAGCTGGATTGATTGGAGTTAACTGTTTGCGTAATCGTTTAGAATCTAGTCTAAATTGTTACCCCTCTCAGCTCCTCGTTTTCCCCATACTCAAACTGCCACTAGACGGCATCGTGCTTTCTCTGTTGTACGGTACGGACTGCCATGCTTGGCATGATGCCTGATGCATTTGTGGCTTGTTTGCCCGTGTTTCATTGTCCTTTTTGCTGAGTTTGGGTCGGGAGCGATCCCCAGTAGTTACCTTGAAGAGCAGAACAATATAAAAAAATTGTGAATGTATATAACTTGTTTGTTTCACGAGCTAGGACCACTACTGCTCAATCCCGATCCTTTACCATCACTTGGCCCTCCGTATGGAATATCCTTCCCTCCACACTGTGTGGGACTCTCCTTTCCGGATCACTATCTACATCTCTCTCTTCTTATGACTTATTTTTTCTCTAGGAGTTATAAACTTATAGCACTGGGCTACTCAATGGCCGCACTATAGAAATCACTAATTTCATTACATATACATTAATTGCTTGAGTCGGTAGTTGACTTGTGTCATGAGCTTAATTGTAATTGTACATTTATATAGCGCCACTTCAAGAGAACTCAGAGGCGCTCCCGACCTGACACCAAACCATAATCAAAGGAAATGGTTTTCAAACGCTTGCGGAAAAGGGGCAAAGAAAGACAAAGAAGTTCATTACGGAGAACTTATTCCAGAAAGACGGACCGACCATAGCAAGGCTTCTATGCAGTACTGTGGAAGATCGAGCCATAGTATAATTTTATGACAATGGCCGATTTGATTCAAGGGTGTAGTAGTAAGCAGTTCGTTTTGAAAACTTCTCTTGCAGGATCTGAATCACTGACGCTGATATTTGTCGAGACGAAGAAGGGAGCTGACATTCTCGAGTATTTCCTCTACAACGAGGGATATCCCGTCAACAGCATCCACGGAGATCGAAGTCAGAACGAACGTGAAGACGCTCTGAAAACGTTTCGATCGGGAAAGTGCCCAATACTTGTGGCAACTGCCGTACGTGTTAACGAATATTCGTCCAATTGCTGCTAAATATTGTGAATGGTGCTGAGATTGTTGACATTAGCAAAGGAATTAATGTAATGTAATGTAATGTAATTAGTGATTTCTATTTTTTTAAATGTGGCCATTGAGTAGCCCAGTGCTACAGTGAGTGCTGTAGTCTTTCTGCATAGATCTTGCTCTCACGTCAAATCCTGCCTTTCTCTTGGGTGTACTTCTGAAAGACTCTTGCTGAGAAATGTGTTTTGTAAATGGTCGAATACTATTTCTTCACTCAGCTGCTGCAGTATCTTCAGCTGTTGCTTTGTAATTAGGTAATGGTGGTTAATTAATACATTAATAATTAATGTGATATATCAATTAAGTAATTGAGTTTCAGTTACTTAGTTACTTTTGTATGGACTGAATTGCTGATATATATATGCCTTTATGTAAAAATGTTCTTTGCTTTTGTCTTTTTCTGTCTAAAATTGTCTATCCCATTTTTTTTTCTCACAGCAATTATTTGCTTGTAATTTTAAAATGGTTAATTTAATGTGCATTTTACGGCAATTTAAAACAAAATTAGCTTATTTTATTTGTGAATGTCGTGTGAATGTGATGTAAACCAAAGTGTGGTTCAAATAGTTTGTCATCATAAAGAATTTGGATGATGTGTGTGTCATTTTAAAATATTTGACTTTTGATTTGCTCTATGTGTGATACATGTACAACTTTGTACGTTTATTACCACATCTGTACACCAAATTGCGGATATTGTTTAATTTTTTTAAAACTATTCTTTTGTTATCTTATTATAATTCGATGCAGGTTGCTGCCAGAGGATTGGATATTGCGAACGTGAAGCACGTCATAAACTTTGACCTACCAAGTGACATTGAAGAGTATGTCCATCGTATTGGTAGAACGGGTCGGGTCGGCAATCTAGGTCAGTTCGTTAGATTTTTTTCTGTGTATCTATGGTTGATGCGAGTGTCTATGTACAATGATGCTGTAGTATGACCAGGAGTCTGGTTTCCGTTCTTGGAGGGGCTAAATTTGTTGGGGCTGAGACTCGGCCCAGAACAAGCGGAACCGACAAATATTTTCCTCAACCTAAAAAAGTTGATGACTTTTTTAGTCCTTGGGCTTAAATCTTGCCGAAAAATACTAATTTTCCCAGCCAAAAAAGCGTTGATGACCTTTTTTTCTTTCTTAGTCATTCGGAAGTTTTGCGATCATGCACAGAACCATTTTCCCCGAACAAAATTCTGAGTCTGCGCCTTTTTGGGGGGGTGGGCTAAGCCTGAGAAAAGATAACATTTACATGGTAAAAAAAAATCTGGGTCTTCTTGGGGGGCTTAGCCCCCTAACCACTGATAAACTCTGCCCATGAATATGACACCTCATTATGGCACCTTTTAGTTGCCTCTTAACAGCACTGCCCATATTACTATCGGAGTGATAAAAGTTTACATGTTTAAGATAGATTGAAGGTGTTTATTGAGTAATCATATGTTGTGTTTGTATCTGTTTAAGGATTTCTGGAATGGCATTCGAAATTCAAAAGCCTCTTTTCATTGCTCCTTGCTTGTCTGTTCTGGTCCTTGGGGGAAAATACCAATTTCATATTCATTCATTCATTAGATGCATTTCTTCAAGGGGGCTACTCAGAGGCGCTCCCAACCACAGCACGGCCAAATAAAACTGTCTGAAGATCAGAGAGGAAAATCTGAGAAGGATTTTTACAAAGAGAGCGGCAGGTCAGAGGAAGACCATTCCAGGTTGAGGGTCCTACCACCGTGAAAGCACGGTTCTGCATAGTGGAAGTTCGAGCAAAAGGGACTAAGAGCAGACTTTGTTCAGTCGAACGAAGGCAGCGGAAATGGTGAGAACTAAGAGTAGGGCTTTGTGGTTAATCAACATGCTTGGAGGAATTGCCTTGCAGACAATTAGATACCAGCCAATTGTTCATATGAATTAATTGTAACAATAATAATAATAATGCAACTTTATTTTTTTATTGCTGTCGTTATTACAAGTGAACATGTGAGCATTTGTTGATGGTGCTGAGTAATTTAAGAGCGAAGGACGTGCACAAGAGGTGGTGTCACTCGATCGAATTCACTGCACGTTGCGGGCCGATCAATCTAACCATGTAAAGCTGCAGAATTGTTGTAGTGCCGGGCTCTGATGCTTGACCTCTGACCTTTGAGTTTTTTCTTTTGAACGGTTTCATTTGTCTGCGCTTTCTTGAAATTGGCATTTAATTGTCTTGAAATTGGCATTTAATTGTCTTGAAAATTTTTGGCATTTAATTGTCTTAAAATTGGCATTTAATTGTCTTGAAATTGGCATTTGATTGTCTTGAAATTGGCATTTAATTGTCTTGAAATTGGCATTTAATTGTCTTGAAATTGGCATTTAATTGTCTTGAAAATTTTTGGCATTTAATTGTCTTAAAATTGGCATTTAATTGTCTTGAAATTGGCATTTGATTGTCTTGAAATTGGCATTTAATTGTCTTGAAATTGGCATTTAATTGTCTTGAAATTGGCATTTAATTGTCTTGAAAATTTTTGGCATTTAATTGTCTTAAAATTGGCATTTAATTGTCTTGAAATTGGCATTTGATTGTCTTGAAATTGGCATTTAATTGTCTTGAAATTGGCATTTAATTGTCTTGAAATTGGCATTTAATTGGCTTGCTGCTGCAGGTTTGGCGACTTCTTTTTTCAACGAGAAGAACAAGAACATAGCCCGGGATTTGCTGGAACTGTTGGCGGAATCCAAGCAGGAGGTTCCGCAGTGGCTGGAGTCGATGGCATACGACTCGTGTCATGGAGGAAGGAAGCCACAGAACAGGAGGTGAAACATGAAAACGTATCAAAACATTTGGCGCTAACGTGAGCACATGAATGTAAACATGGATGCATTAAGATAAGCATGGAGACATTAACCCAGACATGAACACACGCAGCACAAACATGTAAATAGATGTACAAACGTTGATGTACAAACATTGATGTACAAACATGGATGTACAAGCATGGATGTACAAGCATTGTAGTACAAACATTGATGTACAAACATTGATGTACAAACATTGATGTACAGTCATTGATGTACAGTCATTGACTGTACAGACATTGATGTACAGACATTGATGTACAGACATTGATGTACAGACATTGATGTACAGACATTGATGTACAGACATACACACGAACCCACTTGCACAACGCAAGCACGGACATACAAACTTGACACAGACAAAGGCACACAAACGCACAAATAAACACGGACAAACAAGCCCTTGTGTCGCAGATATAATATCCGATACGAAGCGCAGTGACTCGATCGGATAGTTTCCAAGGTTTTTTCTGGAATAACTGCTTTTTAATTCTCCTCGTCTAGTTGTTTAGCGCCTGACATGTATTCCATGTTAGCTTTTATATTTAAATTATAAATATTTATTATATTATGAATCTTTTGATCTTCACATATGTTGTGCGTAATCGTATTCAACAGATTAAGCGTTGTAGGCACCAAGCAATTCATGGCGCTCGTTCACAATATTACTTTCGTGCAAAACTTCCAAGAATTATTTGAAGATAATTACTCTTCTCTTTTAGAACTTATAAATGTTGATCAGCATTTTCCTCCGTTCTGCGCAGAAGGGAGGTAGTGGTCTTGGGTTCCTTCGCACGATCTGCAACCATGCAGAATCGAACGTTTTCCATGGTGGGCCAGTGGTTCGGGATGGATCCCACAGGAGCTTCATCTGCATCCTGACACTTTTACTTCAAAGCATTTGTTATTCGACTTAAAACTGCTTTTTTTAAACTGTGCTAGAGTCCGGAGCTCTTCTGAATAGAGGCTCTAAAGAAATTCCTGAATGAACGAATGAATGAATAAATGAATATATGAATGAATGAATATATGAATGAATGAATGAATATATGAATGAATGAATGAATATATGAATGAATGAATTTATGAATGAATGAATAAATGAATGAATGAATATATGAATGAATGAATGAATGAATATATGAATGAATGAATATATGAATGAATGAATGAATATATGAACGAACGAATGAATATATGAACGAATGAATGAATATATGAACGAATGAATGAATATATGAATGAACGAATGAATGAATGAATATACGACATTGATATCTTTTCAGATTTGGAGGCTTTTCTTCGCGAGATTACCGCCAGCACGGCGGCGGTGGACGTTCGAGTGGCAGTACCACCCCGAGATCTTCATCTCGCTCCAGCCATCATGGTGGTGGTGGCGGCGGTGGTGGTGACCACTACAACAACAGTGGCGCACACTCCGACTGGTGGAGCACCAACTAAGTTGCTACAAAGTGCAAAGACGTGTGCTGCACTCGTCTCTCGAAGTGCGGAGCGACGACGTCGCGTGCCAAGGACTCACAGCGTTTGCCTTCTCCAGATGATACAAAGACTACGAGAAACTTTCGAAGCCTGCCTACCACCGGTCAGTCGGTCAGTTGGAACAAGTCCGAGGGTGCCACACTCGAAATCAAAATATACGAGATGCGTTGCGTGAATGAGCAAGGTGCTGCACTTGAGAACGCCGAGATGCGATGCTGGCGCTATGTCCAGGTGCGAGACGTCCAAATGTCGTCGTTTTGGAGGTGCCGCTTTAGGTGTCAATGTGCAGCACGTTTCGGTGCCAATCTCAAAATGACGGTGCCAAATATCAGAGTACGATGGCCTGAAGTATCAGAGCGAGTGCCTAGTATGCCACGAGGAAAATTCTTGAGATGCGGTCATTTGGCATGCGGAAATGGGTGCACGAATGATACTTAGAGCCAAGTTGTCACCGAAAGTGCTGCCTGAGATGGAATGTTGCCACGGTACCATTTTTGTTGCTATGGTAACTGCTATGGGCCATTTGAGGACTGGTCTTCGTAGCAATTGGCACCAAATATCAGATTACAACGTGGTGGTGGCACTGTGACGGCACTAAGAGCGATGAAACCCAAAGAATAGCATCTGGAGGACAAGTGTTGCTATGGACAACCATCTCCGTAGCAACAGCGCCTTAAGATGGCACCCGACGGACCGATGGCAGCATTGAGTCACAGGGTTTCTTGCGGCAGTTGTCGACGAAGCACGGCGGCTTTCGTCGCCATGGCAACCGGAGCATGGCTCTTGCTCGCGCACGGCAACCTTTGACGCAGAGACTCGGATCGAGCCGTTTTTTAGTCGTCAATCGCCATGGAAACTAGCTATGACGCTACAGGTTGCCGTGGTTACGTCAAGATACTTGCCGTGAAACTGTTACCGGCGTCGACAGGAACTTGTGGGCAGCCACGGCAACACTGCCCGTTGCCATGGAAGACGTTTATGCTTGACGAGTAGCCATGGTGATATTATTGGCTGCCGTTGATGAACCACTGGTGCGTAGCCGTGGAAACTTTGCGAGCGGTCAACCTTGACAGCTGCCGCATTTTTGGCAAATTCGCCGATCCGCCTGATTCGAGGCCGTGACTGCTATGGTCGTGGGAACACAGGGTTAAAGGGTTTCGCTTTTTAACCCTTTACCATTTACGCAGTCTACTGAACGGTCTTGAGCTTCTCTGATTGGCTGGACCATTTTTGTCAATGATCTGTGATTCAATGTTGCTGTTTAGCAGTTCTATCTATCGTACCGAAACGTGATTGCGTGAAAGGATTGCCAACATGGAGCGTGGATTAATACTAATGAAAATATTCCTTGAAAAAAAATCTTTAAATTATTCTGCTTAAATACAGGACGAATTCTACCCCGTTTGCCCTGTCCTTTCGAGGTGGTACAAGCAGAAAGATTTTACAGAGCAAAATGCTCGATAAAATTTTTTCTGGTTGCAGTGTTTCAAGGTTGTATCGAGGTGTCATCCTTGAACATTCTTGCCAAGATTGCAACCATGGCAATCAAAAGTTACTAATAAATAAATGGCGAAAATAAGGTTTTGCTTTTTGCATCTGGATCTTGGAATTATTGATCCTAGATCCCGAAATTATTGATCCGGGCTCGATCGTTGGCAATCCTAGCTGCGACGGTTTTTCGCTTGACTATCTCTAGACCGGCTGGCTGACTGTGATGAACTTTTATGCAGGCGCAGTCTTACGAACTCGTGCGTTTTGTAGTCTTTTTTCCCCTCTAATTATGTGCCCCTTTCAGTGTTCATAGCTAGTAGACAAACATCTGTATATTTTACTCAGCTTCTGTGACACAGTGGCTGAATGAGTGGTCGAGTGCCTGCCTTGCAGTGCAGTGTGCAGGTTCAAATCTCGTCTCACATGGCTGCTGTGTATGGACCTTGAGCAAGTCCCTCACACTCAATTGCTCTGCATGGTTGATTGATGATAATATGTTAATATTATGCATTGTGCTCAATAAGTATTGAAATGGTAATCTAATGTGTAAAAGCAGATTATTGGAGTGAGTGAAATAATCTAATAACAACAGTCGATGTTAAAGTGAAATAATCTAATACTAGCAGTCAATATTAAAGTGAAGTAATCTAATAATAACTCAATAATAAGTGAAATAATCTAATAATAGCAGTCAATATTAAAGTGAAATAATCTAATAATAATAATAATAGTCAATATTAAAGTGAAATAATCTACTACTAACAGTCAATAATAAGCGAAATAAGCTAATAATACCCTAATCTGAAACTGTGGTCAATTCTAATAATCTTATAAGCTGGTCTACTGTCTAATCCAATGATGAAATATTAATGCAATGTGCAAGATTGATAAAAAAAATAATAAGATTAGGTGAAATAATCTAATAGCAACTAATTCTAATAATCTTATAATCTTGGCTACTAATCATCTAATCCAGGCTATTGTAATAATGCAGCGTTAATGTAATATGAAAAATGAAACTGATAGAAATAAGAATAATAACGGAAATCATCTGAGGAAAGTATTATTCTATCTAGTCGCAGTGTTTATGTCCAGGTTTTGATTTATTACCTGATTTTTGACTGAGTTTGCTGTGCAAAAGGCTTTTGCTTTATCCTAATATATTGCGAGCAGAACCAGTTCTTCGTTCCCTTGCTTGGCGGATTTAGAAAGGTGATTGGGGTGCTTGTTAATTTGGCCAAAGGTACAATGGCACACAGATGATTAGTTCTTGATTTTAATTAAATTTATACGTGTTAACCTTATGTTTTCTTCTTTTTTTGGAGTTTTCTGTTTAATTTTGGAAAGTTCAAACATTTTATGATCAACGGTGTTTTAGTGTTAGAGGACAATTTCTACATGATGCGACATTTTTGCATTGTCACGTCAATATTCATGCATAATGTAACAATGCGTATATATTTTACAAATGGATATAATATACTGGTACATGTTACAGTTGGTATAACAATGCATGCCTATAACATATGTATAACAATAAATGTGACTATGCGTGCATGTAACAATGGAGGTAACAATGTATGCATGTAGTAATACATTTATGTAACAATAGATGCATGTAACAATACATCCATGTGGGGACGATCTTAACAATGGATTTAATACAACAACAGATGTAACATTTGATGTCATAGTGCATGAATGTTGCAAATTGCAATATTAAAACTTTGGTTAAGATGAGTTTTTATAATGCTTCAGTACATTATGGAACTCCTAATATTTTTAGCTACTTCATTTCCTGAGATCAGTGTTTGGAAGTTGAATTGTACAGTTGTTCAGTTTGGCCAAAAGATTATTCACACCCAATGCAAATTGCAGGATGTTGTCTAATTGATATGGCCCCAAAAATTTCAACAATTTGGCTGAATTTTTTAATTTGGTCATGTTTTAATATATGTTGTTGTTTTATCTTGTTCATAAGTATATCAATGCATCCAGTTATGCTTCTGATGTTGTTGCAGAACTACACCCTGTTGGTATACAAAGGTACTTTGCAGCCAAGTCTGAGATAGCACCCCCATTCATTTGATCTAAATCCGCCTTTGCACGCCCGTTTTCGAAAATGCCCTCCACGACTTTGGAGGAGTTTAGTTTGTGCAATGTGTTTGGGAGTTTCAGAGAGAGAGAGAGAAGGCAAATCGGTGTGGCAAGAAGTGTCGGACTTGCGTAGAGGTTGTGCTTTTAGCGCTTAGTTATAACTTTATTAGTTACTTATTAATTGGCTTTGTTGTTTCTTACCGCATGTTGTTATCGATTAGGCAGGGAGCTACGAATTAGTTGAGCTTTGTTTTTATTTATTTTGTTTTATGATAATCCTTTGGAGTTTGAGGAAATTCGTTTGATTTTTTCTTGTTGTTTTCTGTGTTCGACTGTTGATGGCACACAAGATCTTAAATTATTAACTGTTGTTTCGGTGTATTTAAAATTTTCAAAAAATGAAATATCTAATATAAGACCGTTCTAGAAATCATGGAATTAATTATTTTGGAAAATTTAGCTGTACCGTTAAGTAGTTGATAGCGCTTTATCATCATCATCATCATCATCATGTTTATCCTCATTGCTGCGGATCGGAGGGAGACCAGAGCCAACGACGTCAGTTTCCTCCATCCCTCTCTGTCCCTTGCACTCCTTTCACAATCCGCAATTGGCATTCCCATCCACTCCTTCACATCATCCATCCAGCGTCTCCTTGGTCTACCTCGTGCCCTTATTAGTGCTTTATCTGACCTCTGCATTTCATGGTAGGCATTGGCTTTTCGGAATGCCTTCAATTCCCATGCCATGTACTTTGTTATAGTCGTTGCTGTAGAATAATACAAGTTACATATTTACGCATTCAAAGTTTTCATGACTTGCTACCTGCAGTCCACTGGTTGCGGTGGGAGGAACAGACTGCAAAGGAGATGACCGGCTGAGCAGTATGCCTTCTCCGAGAGAAATTTTACTATGATACTGATAAATAAATTTGTTTTCTATTATTTACTTTTCGTGTAAGCTACTGTACGTTTGCTGGTAGTCTAATAAAGGATTCTTTACTTGCTTATTGAATTTCATTCTCGTGGCTGCCTGGCTTTTGAGTGTAAGGTGAATGCTCTTCTCTGTGAGAAAATAGAAGTTGCTATAAACACTTAATTGTCAGCCTTGGTGGACTCGAAGAGGGCACTTTATGGACTGGTGTCAGTGGTGTGGTCCTCTACTTCAGTTTTCAGCACAGTTGTTTTCTAACCAGTCTAATGACCCATTTGGAGTGGGGGGATATTCGTACAAAGGAAGGGTATGGGGCAGCCCATGTGTTGCGTATGCACGGAGGGGATGTGGGGGTCACAGGATTTCGGCGATTTGCGTACGGGTGTTTATGAGGGGAAGGGGTCTCAGCAAAATGTACGTAGGCAAAATAAATGTCTAATAATTATTGAGCCTATTTATAAGTCTGTAATATCCAAGACAATGGTCATCGGAAAAGAAGACAAAGACCTGAATGTGTAACTAGATGGAGAGGAGCTTGAGCAAGTTGAGGAATTTGTGCACCTGGGAGGACTAAAGTCCGACTAATAACGGAAGATGGACGGTGCACAAAGGCACTTTATAGCGGTTCGCCAAACAAGAAGGTACAAAATATTGAAAATATTACGTAAAATCTATAGCAGTCCCCGATTGTGCACGACACTGGCATTGATATTTGGGGCATTCCACACCAAATCAACACAGTCATCAAACATCACCATCTCCGATTTTGTTGAAATTTGGTATGGTGAAAAGCCACTACAAAAAACTTTCAAAACCAGAATTTTGGATTTTTGGGTCAACCGGTGTCCGAGATATGGGTCAGTGAACTTGACCGAAATTGACCGATTTCTGCTGACCGGCCGATGTTCAAACTGCTGTATCTCAGCTTCTACTGCACCTAGAGACACATTTAAGATATCAAATTGAAGGTATTAAATAGTTCTATCTGGGTAAAGCATTCACAGGCATTCATATTTAGTGGGGAAAAAATTCTGAGCAACTGTGACCTAGTGATACTGACCTAGGTCAGTTTGTAAAATCAGAATATTATCAAATAATTCCCATGCAAAGCCTTCATTGTTCCTAACAATTGGTGAAAAATTCAGAGTGGGCGCTCTTATAGCTTATTTACAGTGAATTTTTAAAGGTACCATCATGGTCAAGATTCGCGACTATTGTACCTTGCTAAATAGATCTTTGATATCCCTGCCACATTCACAAATCTGCAGCATATCAATTTATTGAATCTAAAGAGAGAATATTATAGTATCCAAATGCAACAAATTTATGTCACATAAAATTAAAGTTATTTTTCTCTGATGCATTCTAGTTGTCCACTTGCTATTAATGTGCACATGTTGAACTTTTCTTTCAGTTGACAGATAATTTCATGTTCTGTCTCTTGCTCGGTTTTTGATTCATCACTATCAACAACATCACTTCCTCTTATCATAGTTAGTTACTTCTTAACAGATTGGTGTATATTCAAAAGCTTTTTCTTTGCATAGTACTTGGCATATAGTTTTCTTTTCGCAACAGGGGACTCACTGAGTCCCGACAGGGATGAATTTAGTATAGACAGTGCATCAGTTGGAGACATTGTTGACTAAATCAGTGGTCATGGGTTCTGGGTCTCCTTCTGATGATGAGTTATTATGTTTCACCTGGACTTGTTAAACAATTGAAATACCTTTGCTACATGGAGCACACAGCTTATCCACGACCTCTATAGAAAGATGCAGCTCTGTATTGTAGCTGATGTGGTAGCCCGTAATCCAGTCACCTTTAATTGCTGTTTATGATATTTGAATGGATCACAACATGATCTGTAAGACTATGTCAGATATACTTGGAGACTTATTTTAAGATTCTATTAGAGCAGTATGTCTACTTGAGGTATTTTATCACAACTCCACTTATAACAACACAAAAGGCTATTTAAAATTGCAACCGATGTCATAATATTATCATTTTAATTTAAAGACAGCAGGAAAGACTATGAAATTGAGGACCTAAACAATTCCTTTACGTGTGTAAATAAGAACCAGTGAGCATGCAAATAAGCCTAATTCTTATACTCCATGCTGTGAAAGATAATGCTAGAACTTGGAACAAGAAATGTGTAAAAATGCATTGGTGTTAACAGCTGGGTTATTAACAGCAGTTAAATAGTCATGTCATATCGCCGGTCGCGAATTACAACAATGACTGTACCTTTAAAAAATCACTGTAAATAGACTATAAGAGCGCCCACTCTGAAATTTTCACCAATTGTTAGGAACAATGAAAGCTTTGCATGGGAATTATTTGATAATATTCTGATTTTACAAACTGACCTAGGTCAGTATCACTAGGTTACAGTTGCTCAGAAATTTTTTGTCACTAATTATGAATGCCTGTGAATGCTTTACCCTGAGAGAACTATTTAATACCTTCAATTTGATATCTTAATTGTGTTTCTAGGTGCAGTAGAAGCTGAGATACAGCAGTTTGAACATCGGCCGGTCAGCAGAAATCTGTCAATTTCGGTCAAGTTCACTGACCCATATCTCGGACACCGGTTGACCCAAAAATCTAAAATTCTGGTTTTGAAAGTTTTTCACGGTGACTTATCACCATGCCAAATTTCAACAAAATTGGAAATGATGATGTTCATTTTTTTCTTCAAATGTGTTGATTTGGCATGGAATGCCCCATTTACCCCCTTTTCCGCAAGCGTTTGAAAACCATTCTCTTTGACTGGTTTGGTGTCAGTTCGGGAGCGCCTCTGAGGAGTTCTCTTGAAAGGGCGCTATATAAATGTACGATTACAATTGATGCTGGAAATTCTCGACAACAGTCCGGCAAATCGTGTGGCAAGCCTCATATCAGGTCTTTGAGGAAGCTCACGAGCCAACTCGACTTTGATCGTCTGGTAGTCTAAGCTGCAGAGCTTAGAGGCAAGCGTCACATGACGGACGGTGTCAAAGGCCTTGCTGAAGTCCAGTGAAATTAGGGTTACATATGGCTCAGTTGCAAGTAGACTAGTTGTATGATGGAAAATGGAGACCGGTGAAGCTGTTGCTGATCCAGTGGGCCTGAAGGCGAACTGCAGGTCTCTAAGTAACTGGTCCATGGTCGATTATGTAAATGTGGGATAGATATACGCGTGGACAATTTCTCTCTCTGGTAATCGGGATAGAACTGGAAGGGTAGAGATGCGCCTGAAGTCCTCTGGATCCTTCGGTTGATCGATCTTGGCAATAGCACAGTATATTAATAATAAATAATATTTATACTGTGGCAATAGGATGGATGAGATAGACTAGCTCGCGAGATAGACGAGTTATCGTTATAATAAGCCATATTGCGACTATTTGAAGTGTTCTGTGCTTCTACGTGTGCTTTGTATGGTAATTGTGTAGATTGCGGTATAGATTTTAACAGATTTTACGATTTTAAAAACCATTTTATCGCGTTAATTAGGCCTAAGCACCATAGATATAATATTTTCCAACAGCATGAGGAAGATGTTGACTCAACGCTATATTTCATCTGGGTTTAATCAGCGCGATGGGGTCGGAGTCGGAGTTGTGGCCGATCGAAAGATCTGGACATGTTTCCGTTGCCATCGGAAAATTGGTTCTTGTCTGGGGTGGATACAGTGACCCACCGGTTAAAAATTTGTTCATACGCTCCTGAGAATTTTGGTCTTTAATTCACGCCTTGCTTGACGTCTCAACATTGAAGTAATCATATAGCGCCTATTTAGGGTGCGGTGTAGTACTGTAGCCTAGTGGGTACGTTCGTTGCCTTGCAGTCGGAGGGTGGCAAGTTCGAATCAGAGGAAGAGAATTTGAGCTGCGAAGCGTAGGGCCTTGGGCAAGCCCTTCACTCGCAATTGCTCAGCTCTTCGGCGAGAAACTGCGATTCAGTGTCCGCGCTGTAGTCGGGAGCGCTTCTGAGGAGACGCCTTGAAGGGGCGCTCTAACCAGTGCACATACAAATAAGCAAAAACAAAATTTGTGGTTCTTGAAAAATAGTTACACTGTCAATGGCTTTCTTTTCTCAACACATTTTGTTGTTTGAAATTTCCGTTATAATAATTATTATATCGTACTGTGCTCGCAGTAACGAAAACTTTCCAAGACATACACCCTGTTCTTAACTCGCTTCATTGGGTAAGCTTATGTGATAAAAGGCCATATGTACAGATTTCTAGCATTCATTATATGTCATTAAATCAATTCGAACTAGCAACAGAGAATATTAAAAGCCTATTTGAACAAGGCCGACGATGAGCAAGGTGCAAAATGAATGACTCAACATTGAATTTATATAGCACCTTGCTTAGGCGCTATCTAATTTGTTGATGATTGCGACAGCCATGTGGTCACATTGCAGCGAAGTTTGATATTAATTCTTTTGTTCAAAAGCTCAATGAAAGATATAAGAATTTTAATAGACATCTGTGCAGATTTTAAAACTATTTCTTTTATCAACATATCATTTTGTACTATGAAGCGATTCACAGTGCTAAAAGCAATTTCTCCCCATTTCTTGACAATCTTATTTTTTCATCTTCCTTAGTGTGACTCTTGTTCTGTTGTTTCTTCTTTCTGTCAGAATCCGGAGGAAGTGTTAGACATCTACCTGCCACCGAACGAAGTGTGGCTGTACAACACCGAAATCAACAAATGGTAGACTTCTCTTTCTCTTGGGATTTTCACAGTGAAATACAACGAAAAATCAGTGCCAATAGTTTTATTGGTGACAGACCATTGTGAAGTTTTGGATTATGGTTACTTAGACATGTAGACATGGTGATGTGGATAAGCAGTTCCTTGTGATAATTGTAGAGCAAACACAAAGCATATTCCATCTTGAGGCAGTCATGGATATGAAGTGTCAACGACTTCATTTTCTCAGCCTCAACTTATGAGGATGGCGGGTGGCCAGTCCTCTTCCTCACTTTCTTATCTTCCCACCAACACTGTATGGCTAGTGCAATCATTGTAGCTGAGTTGGCTAGGAGGTGCAGTTGGAGTAGAAATCTCAACCCCATAGAAATTTCCCTGGCATGGAATTTCCAGATCTCTCAATTGATGGTCCAGTCCGTTAGCCATTACGTTATCGAGTGTTATTGATGGCTGCTGGTGTATTATCCTCAGTCTTGCTCCATCAGCTGCATTGGCTTCCTGTTCAGTTCAGGAAAAAAATTTAATTGACCTATTTGACATACAAGCATATCATCACTGTGGCTGAGGATCGGTCATGTTGGAGAAATTTAATCAACTCAATGTGCAATGCTCACATTGGTGGAGTAGGCGACGAATGATGATGATGACGACGACGTACAAATCCCTCAGCACCAATACACCTCTCTTCCTTCACTCCCTGCTAACTCCTTACGTTTCTCTTTGTTTCCTGAGATCATCAACTATGAGTCTTAGCTGAGTCCCCCGATGCAGAAAAGTTTGGCTCGTGTGCACTCCACGCCTCCGCAACCACGGAATGGAATCGACTTCCGCTCTCGCTTTGCAGCTCAGATTCTCTTCCTTCCTTTAAAAAGCGACTAAAAACTCACTATTTCTCCTTGGCTTTCAAGCGCATGGCTCTCTCACTTCATCTTCATCTTCTTGTGGCAGCTCAGATTCACATTTCAGTGTGACCTTGCGTGCATTACAAATTTATGTAGCAAAAATGATAATAATTTAATAATATTTGTTGTATAATTGCAGGATGCGGCATACTACGACCGGAGACCTTCCTGACGGGTTGTCTGGCGCGCAGGCCGTTTATCTGCCATCCGAAAGAGCTGTTTACGTCATCTGTGGGTTCAGGGCGTTTGGTCATACGAACGAAGTCTATCGGCTGGACGCAGTGACGTGGGCTTGGAGCCGCATCGAAATTGACGAAAACCGTTCAAAGCCTTCTCCACGCGACAAGTTCTCCGCGTGGGAATTCGAGGACAGGTCATTCATTCAATCAATCAATTGATCATTCAATCAATCATTCAACCAATTTATCAATCTGTCAATCATTCTATTAATTTAATCAATTATTCAATCAATAAACCTGTGATTCAATCAATCAATCAATTATTCGGTCAATCGATAATTTGTTCAATCAATCAGTCATGCATTCATTCAGTCAGTCGACCAATCAATTAATCGGTTGAGATTTATATGGCTTATTTGACTTCTTGTCTTGGTTCCTTGCTCTAGAACTGTTATGGCTTGGCCTCGATCATTTGCTTCAGTTGGTCTCTTTTGGAATACGCTTGAAATCTCCTTATGTTTGCTCTAGATACAATTTCGTCTGGCAGTCTCTTATTCCTCTCTTCTCAAAATGTACTTCTTCTTGTCAATTGGTTAATGAAGGATTTACTTACTTACTTATACTAAACCTTTTAAATTCCTTCTTAGGATATGGAAGCAAGGGTAGCTAGTTAACAGATCTAAAGTGTGTGAAAGTACGAAAAACTGAAATGTTTAGTGGGATGTTGCTACTGATAAGGCTCATATTTGAATTCATATTTTGTGAGGGTGTGGTGGTATGTGTGGTGGTATAGTGGGTATGTTCGTTGCCTTGAAGCCAGAGGGTTGCAGGTTCGAATCGACTTCAAGTTGCCGCGTAGGGACCTTGGGCAAGTCCTTCACTCACAATTGCTCAGTGTAGTGGTTCGGCGTGAAACTCAGATACAGTGTCCGCGCTGTAGTCGGGAGCGCCTTTGAGTAGAGGTCTTGAAGGTGCGCTGTAAAGTGCACATACATACTGCAAACGTTACAGTTCATATTGCAGTGTTGTAGTAGGTTGTCTAAGAAAGATGAATTATGAATTTTGATTGTTCTATGTCTTCTTCTCTGTTCTAGTATCTACATATTTGGGGGTTATGGACCAGCCTACCATGCGTACATGCACGACAACGGCACCTACTTTCCAGACTATTCGTCTCAACCATGGGTAGAAAACTGTTTTGTTTTAAATATTATTTTGTCTGATCTTATTTGTTGTCCCAATCGTTGTTTTATTTGATGTCTTGTTATTGTTTGAAGATTTAACGAGTTTGTTGCGTCATTGTTTGAATCTGTTCGCTCTTTGGTTTTGTGTTTGTTGTTTGAATCCATTGTCTATTATCTTATTTTCGGCTAATTGCTTTTGTGTTGTCTCTTTTATTGTCTTGTTTGATCAGTTAATTTAGTTGTAGCAAATACAGTTGTGCTGTATTGCATATAAAATACAGTTATATTATTTATCAAATGGACAAATGCAGTTATAGCGTATTGTATGTCAAATGCAGTTGTATTGTGTATCAAATACAACTGTATTGCATGTCATATTCAATAATTGCATTTCGCATCAAATGCATATATTGAATACTGTTGTTTTTGTATTCCATTGTAGATCAAATACTGAACATTGTATCTGGTATAATTAAAATCTGTTGATTTGTGATTCTAGTGTTAACGAAGTTTGTCTACGACTTTCTGTTCTTCTCTGTTTTTGCAGCAGCCTCCAAAGGGCTGGAATAACCAGCTGCTCGTCTTCAGTACGGAATTTGAGACTTGGTCAAATCCAAAATGCTCGGTATATTTTTTTCATTTTAAAAAGCTAACTATTTCAGACTGGTCCATCTTGCTTGATATGTTTCATTATGTATGTAGATTTTTATGTTCGTAAATTATCATATTTGATCTCCTTGACTTGAGAATCTATTACAAATACAAATTGGTAATGAAGATAGTTCTAAGGTTTGGAGGTATTTAGTGATATTTATGGGTTGACACCATGGTAAATAAATAATGGATAAAAGCCGAAATCTTTTGTGTATTTTGTGACTAGTCCATTGGAAATCCACAAAATGGGGAGCTCTCTGTAAAATTTATCCTCGCTATGCTTCTGAGTGGTTGATATGTTGTGCTTGATCAGAAGGTGGTTTTGTTTGTAGTCCACTCTGTGGGTGGCATTTTCAAGTCTTTTTCTACTCGCAACTTACAGTATACCACAAACGATTTTTTCGGTTTAGGAAAAATATTAGCAACTTATTTTATTTTCACAGTCACCGTTATTACTCGGCTACGAACATCGTTTGAACTCTATTGTTGTCTTCGGTCCTGCCTCGTTCCTTTCTCCATGCAACCAACAAGCAGCCTTCATTTACATCATGCACATTTATATAACTCAGTTAACTGGCTAGGCAATCGGCAACATGTTACGTTATGTTCAGTTTGTAACAGACACATTGTGAGTAGGTTTACTAAAAGTTGAGGTATACATAGAAATGGCATCTGCACTTAAATACAGTAAGGGGATTTCGTCATGAAACTAAGTTGCATTCTTAATATTGAAGACCTGCTGGAATGTGACCTTCATGTAGATAGATAGAGTGCAAAGGATATTGGTGGGACTGATGTTTCAAGTGACTAGTCCAGTGTAGTGTCATTCTGATAGTGTACGTCTGTCTGTTTAGGGTTGTGTTCCGTCACCGAGAGCTGCGCACGGGGTGGCACGCATCGGCCACGAGGCCTTCCTGTTCGGGGGTCGTCATGACGATGTTCGTCTCAATGACTTGTATTCATTGAATCTCGTCACCCTTGAGTGGACGCAGTGAGTGCTTTTATTTATCAATTTCCTGTCTTTGAATTATGTTGGTAGGTTGGAGCACAACCTGGCTGCATCATGATCTGCACATAATTATATTAGGCCTATTGGCAGCCATCATTGGTTAGTGTCAGACCCAAGGCATTCTGCAAACTCCTCTATCTGTTTGTTTGTTCGCTCTTGCCCCCCCCCGTTTCATAGGTTGAAGGTTGCCCAATTTTCTTGAAATGGGCCCATCCATCCCATCCATATATTATTGTGTACGCAAAATAATGTGTTTTTTACCCCTCAACCCTTGTTGTAAGTCATTTGTGGATTTAAGCTAATTAGCTTAAGTCATCTACGAAGCATTTATTTTACCATATAGGCTAAATCTTTTTTTTGGTAAGCATCATATTTGCTAGATAAAATTTCTGAACTGTTGTGGTTTACAGTTTTAAGTCTGAACAGAATTTTTAATTATAATTTAATTATAATATATGTAATGTATACATACATGCATGCATTCGTGCATGCATACTGACACATGGTATTTGTGGGGCGCGGTGGTGTAGTGGGCATGTTCGTCGCCTTGCAGCTGAAGGGTTGCAGGTTCGAATCCACCTCAAGCTGCCGCATAGGGACCTTGGGCAAGTCCTTACGCGCAATTGCTTCGGCGTGAACTCCGATGCAGTGTCCGCTCTTCAGTCGGGAGCGCCTCTGAGTACGTAGCTTGAAAGGGCATTATAACAAGTGCACATACATACATACAAACATTTGTAAGGTAAGGCTCTCTTGTTGATTCTTATGTAGTATATAAATGTATATCTATTAATAGATGTTGCAATACTGTGATCATTGTTGTGCTTCAGGATAATTGTTACGGGTGATGTTCCGGTTGGTCGATCGTGGCACGCTCTGACGGCCGTCTCGGACAGACGAATCTGCCTCTTCGGTGGCTATACTACGGCTCGCGAGACACTCGGCAAGGAGGATTTCTATTTGATAATACTAATATGGGAACTATTATTACTGAAGAGATATGAAGTGATGACAATTGGGTCATTGACCTAGATTATGTCTGTGGCTACATCCGGGACTTTTGCAGGATAAATCGGCCCATCCCGTTTGTTTTGTTGACGACTGTCGTAGTGGAGACGAATTAATTTATTCAAGTGAACTACTGGATAGACGACCACATACATCACCATTCACCTGTTATACATCAGAAAAGATGATCTCTGATTGTCTGACTAATCTCACGCAACTATTTCGTTTATAATTTCTTGCACTTAACTAGCTAAGCGCAAGGCCACAAGAGCATCTGATTAATCTTAGGCAACTATTTCATTTATAATTTCTTGCACTTAACTAGCTAACCGCAAGGCCACGAGAGCAACTGCTCCTATGCGCAATATAGCACCTCTAATAGATGACATAAGTTTTTGTGCTCGGATGTCGAAGATTATTATGTAGAAAATGGTGTTTTGTTAATAAAAGTCATTTGTTAATTCAAACTGAAGAGTAAGTAAGTAAAGGTAGGTATATTCTTTATTGTGCCAGCTGCACATTCCTGCATTTAGTGCACAAGACAATTACGGTATTTGACGTATTAGCAGATCATAGCAAGTTTAACAGGAGTTGAAATTTGCTGTATTGCAGCCTGTTGGGTACCCTGTTTAACATACTGCTGAAGTTGTAGTCCCCTAGCGAATGGAAGACTGAGTTAACCTTTTGGGGCTAGCGGGTATGAAACCTACGTCCTTCTGGTTTTCATGTCAGCGTGTTGCGATTCAAAAATCCTCCTGCCTGTCTTGGAAGTAATAAAGCTTTTGCTTGTGATGTATTGTTTACTTAGAATATATATATGTAATTTATGTATATGTATAAACTTTGTATATACATATATCTATACATACGCCTCACTACCTTTGTGATCTTATTAGGAAGCCTTTCTCTGCTACCGTTGGACGTCCTCTCTGCTCTTTAGACCGTCATGATCTTCTTGTACCACGATCTTGGACTGCCACAGCCCAACATCGCGCCTTTGCCTCTGTCTGCCCTTTACTGTGGAATGGCGTTCCTCCTATTATTCGTTCCCAGATTTTATCTGGAGGCTTTACTTTTTCTGCCCGTTGTCTTAAGACTTTTCTTTTTCCAGGAGTTCTTCGCACTGGGAGTGCCTCTGATTAGGTTGTACTGTGAGAGGCACTTTATAAATCCCAAAATAGAATAGAATAGAATACACACACATAGCTTTTGCTTGTGATGCATTGCTTACTTGGTATATATATACATATATATATATATATGTATAAAATATGTACATGCGTATATATATTTATAATTTATTTATATATATATACTTGTACAGCTGTATATAGTCTATATATTGATGTGGTCGTCAGGTGATGCGTGGTATTTCGATCGGCTGACATTGCGATGGTGTCTCGTCGACCTGCGTCTACAGAGGCCTCGTCTTTGGCACACCGCCGTCTGCACGTCGGACGAGAATATCGTCGTCTTCGGAGGATGTTCAAGCGACATTCTCTCAAATGCACCAACGGTTAGAAATGTTATATATACATGTGTACTGTTGCGCAGGCGTGAGCTTTGCATCGTTGCAGTTCTGTGCTGTACTTTATCGCTAAAAGTTGAATTCAATATTTACGAATCTACATAGTAGAGTCTCATTTTTAAATTATCATCAATGTTATAGTTGACTTCTTCTGGTTCAAAATGTTCTTTAATTGTATGCTAGCTGTATTTGTTACTGCCAATTAATGTTTCGTTTCTGTTCTACGTCCACAGTATTTTCCTTCTGCGTTGTCCCCGCACTTCTGCCTTCGTTAATCTTTTGAGGTTGGTATCCTCCGCTTGCTCCACATACCATACCACCTCAGTCTGACTTCTCGTATCTTGTCACATATACAAGCCACTCCTATTCTCTTTCGTATGTTCTTCATTTCCACGGTGTTTAATATGATACAAACATTTATAAAATTATGTTATTTCTTGTAAGAGTATGTGACTGATGATTGTGTTGCATTTTCTTTTTTATTAGGAACATACCAGCGATCTCCTAGTTTTTCGCATCTCTCCGAAAACGCTACTACAGTAAGCGAGCATTTGAAACTTCGAACTAATTGTAAAGTTTCTTTAGTGCCACTGTCACGAACAATGACAGCTCTACAGGGCAGGTCATGGGGAATCCCCAGCTGAATCCTTGTACCTCAGACAATTTGAGGCCACATCCGTCCGTTGAAATGTACATGCTTACTATTTATTTATTTATTTCTCACATTTGATTGATGCAGCTGGAATCTAAAGTTAGGAATAGTTGGTTTTTCTGCTTGATAAATTTGACAAGCGTGTGTCAAGCACTCGTAGTCCTGTGGTGACAAACTCACTACAGCACATGCCATGTCAACAATTTCATTCATTCATGCTATGGACTTATATAGTGCTCCTTCAAGAAATCTACTCATGGGTGCTCCCAGCTTGATGCAAATCTGTTATCTTTTAATATTTTTACATTATCAGTACACTTATGTAGATCCTACTGCATAGCTAACTGACCTAAACAAGTGCCTTTTGAGGCAGTTTGAAGATATATTTATACCAAATGGAGTGAAATGCATCAAGTGTGTGTGTTTGCATGGGAGACAGCTACTGCTAGTGCTGGGAAAAAACAAGCACAGGAGGCACAATACTAATTATTAATTAATTGAATGAATTTTTTAGTGCCTCTGCATGGAACTACTCAGAGGCGCTCCCAACCTCAGAACGACCCAATAAAACTATATCTGTATAATTATATATGATGCCGGTAAGCTCATTAAGTCTGTATCCTTGTGTGTTGTAGAGTGCAACAGAATTGTCAATGTTGTTGACTTTAGACCTGCAAGATTGTTCATGCATCTGTGTTTTTTTTTGATTTTAGATTATGTCTTGATGCCGTCTACTCGTATAGGCATCTTCTTGCCGACCAGTGGTCAAACCTTCCTCGCAGCCTTTCCCGTATACTGCTCGCTCGGTGCAACCCGCCGCTTCTCCAGCCACTCAACTAGAGCAATCTCAAGTGATTAATTCGTTGAAAGGCTCCAGGATGAGCCATCGTGCTGTGATTTTAACCAATTCAAAGGAAGCAATTCTATCACTAACAAACGCCTGCTTCAAGTTCAATGGGTCTTCCTGCCTCTCGAGTACAAGTGATTCTTTTCCAGAGTCCGTGTTTGGTGCTTGAAGGAGAACCCAATGTTCTTAAGAAACTCTTATATTGCTAGGCAAGTGAGGAGAGACTTTAGTTTCACAGTCAGAAATCAGCTTCAAACGAAACGCAGGAGCTACAAGAAGTTCATTAACTTTACAACTGTTCGCACGATTTGCTTAAATTTGTTCGAGCGTGTTTGCCGCGTGATAGTTGTAACAGTTGAAGTTTTTCACAGTGTAAAATAAGAACTATTAGAGGTGCTAAACATGGCCAACGGATCTGATTAATAATCTTCGTTTAATTTCAAACTGCCACAATGCAGTGCGATTGCAATTCATAGTTTCAAGTTTCTACGTGTGGACTGTTGCTAATTCAATTCAGCAACTTCAGTTTAGTGACTACGTCTTATTAGGACCTTTAATTATTATTATTAAATAAATTTGTAATGCACACAAGGTCACACCGAAATGTGAATCTGAGGCGCGGATAGTCAGCCGCCAGAGGAAGATGCAGTTAGAGATCCATGTGCTTGAAAGCCAAGGAGAAGTACGGTAGTAAGTTTTGAGCCGCTCTTTGAAGGAAGCGAAATTGAGCTTAAGAACTATTAGAAGTGCTAAACAGTAAACATGGCTAACGGATGTGAATTTTGTAATGCGATTGCGAGTTGAAAATGTTTAATAGATTGTCAAGGAAGGGCATGTTACGTATCTTCAGAGAAAGATCATAACCAGAAGGATTGCCTACTACACAAATAACACATGGTTGCATTGCTGTATGGTCTCGGAAGATGAACAGGCCATATGTTTAAATTCTCAGTAGCTAGTTTGTGTGCATTGCATAAAGCGGCCGCATGGTAAATGTAACAGTGCCAGAGTACCTAGTGCAAAATTTAGATTTGGTGTTTACAACTTTACATACCTCAGTTTATTTTATATGAAGCAAATTTGAAAACGTTTGGAAATACTTCATAAGCTACATGCTTGTATTAAATTGCGACTAGCCTGATTCTCTTTGCCAACACAATTTTTTACCTGTTGCTACAAGTTGCAACCTGCCGGACTGATACTGAATAAATTAAATTGATCGATTTTTCTTTGGTGCTGCACCATGCCTAGGCCCAGGGGCGGATCCAAGGGGGCCAATCCGGCCATGTCCCCCCATTTCAAAAGTGTATAGGGTGTGGCCTCCCCCCCATTTGGTTTCAACAAGCATTAAAAATCAATGCAGCGGGAGTGAAAATGCAGGATACGACGACAAGAGAGGCCATAGTATATTATTAGTATATTGCTTGCACAGATTATGTCGACTGAAGACTCAAAAAGGTCGTCAGTTATTTTGGCAGGGAAAATTGGTATATTTTCCAGACATTTCGACCAAACGACTAAAAAAAACGAAAATTTTGGCCCACCCTTCAAAAATTTCTGTATCCGCCCCTGCCTAGGCCTTGTATTTGTAAAGTATAACAATAATAATAATCTTCGTTTAATTTCAAACTGCCACAATGCAGTGTCATTGCAATTCATAGTATGAACGGATTAATTATCAGCAGTTATTACAGGAATCGAAATACAACTGTTTGCCTTAATCTGCTACTGCTTATTTTACCCATCATAATCGTAATCTCCAAATTTCTAAAGTGCCACTCAAAAGGCAAGTGCAGGGCACCAGCTTATTCATGAGCACTGAGCTTATTCATAAGCACTGCCTTCCAGGAAACCTTTTGGCACTTCAGATGATGCCGTTTTCAAAAGATATTGTGGCAGTTAATTCTACCTGAATTGCTGAGAAGCAGCTGTAAACTCCTACACATGGCACGCAGGTTTGACAACAAGTCCTTTTAGATAAGCAGTGGCGGTTGATTGTAGATTTATGAGCTACTGTGTAATCGAAGTGTGTTGCGAGTGTCTTGTGCCAGACACAAGTTGTTACAGAGGTTTACAATTATCAAGAAATGGTAATAAATTGCTGCAAGTACATGCTGTGGACAGCCAATGTATCGGAACATTTTTAACAACTGGGTTTTGAAGATACTTGAAACCTTTCACTGGAAGCCATAAAGTACTGATGTTGTAATGAGATTACATGTACATTACTAGGTAAACTAACAAAATGTGAAAAGATTCCAGCATTTCGTAAAGGAATTGTTTGCTGTAGTGTCATTGATTTGCCTTTATATAAGTCACTCCTGCAGTTGACCCAGAGTTCAGCTAGAACTTTAAGAAACTTGCAAAAAATGTCAGCTTAGTTTCTTAATATTTACGTAATTATGATCACAACACTACCTACTACACTAGAGCAACATAGAATTAAATTTCACTTATTTTTGTAGCATGGGTACTTGTTTTTTATCCGACCACCAAGACCTAACGTTGCAGCATTGTTATCTTTGATAAATCCAACTTCTAGTTTGTTGAGAATCCTTTTAATCGATTCAGCTTCTGGTTAGACAAGAATTTGTTCGATAAATCCCGCTTCTATTTCGTCAATAAATATTTTTCATCAATTTTTCATTGAAAATTATTGTTCATCAATCCAGCTTCAATTTCAGCAGAATGACTGCACTAAAACTAACCCTAACTGACCCTCACGACGCCTAACCAGAGCCATAACCGACCCTCACGCGATAAATCTCGCTTCTATTTCGTCAGGAAATATTTTTCAGCGAATTTATAAATCTTGGTGGTCGGATAAAAAACAAGAACCGTAGCATGATTCATTCAATAGATGGCAGCAGCTAATTCAATTTTTGCAATTCTAGTCTTGATAAAATTATTACCAACAAAATAAAAAATTATTAGTGCCGTGAAGCAGTAACGAAACTGATAGTCTTGTTGGGTTGCCACAACTTTGGAAATATTATCAAGCGTCAGAAGACTAAAAAAGGTTGAGATTTGAATTATCTCTTCTGTAACATTAGAATTCATGGTTTGTATTAAAGAAAAATTTACAAACGTGCCGCGTAGTTCAATTGATTTGTTCAAACTTTAAAATGTCAAATGAAAAAAAAATTATCAAGATGCCGACAGAAGCGAGATTTCAACTATCTTCTGCAACGTTACGAGTTTTTCATAGCTTGCATTAAGAAACTAATTGTAATCTCGAGATTTCTACAGCGCCCACAAAAGCGAAGTTGTGGGAACCAGCTTATTCACAGGCTACGGTAAATTACAAAAGTGTAATGTAGTCCAGTTGGTTGGTCCAACTTTCTATAGGTCCATCAAGATTTGATCTACAAGACTAGAACTGTACAGAGACAGTTGTAATTGAAAAAAGCCTTTGCTGCCAAAAAAGAAATATCAGGAAGTCCACAGATTCGATTAAATTAACATTCATTAAATTACAAGTCTTATATATATGCAGCTGCTGCTGGTTTTTCCCACGATCATCTTCATTCATCTACATGAAAAGTAAACAGCGAATTACCACACGAACTTGATTCCGACGACACGATAAACGCACACCTACTGTACACACGCCAACGACTCTAGCAGTTTTCGACACCACGGAGAACACCATTTTAATTTTGCACTTAATTATTACGATTACACATCTAGGAATTACTTACGAAAACGAAGACACGCACTAAACGAACAATTATTGTCTGTGGGGGGGACTACCGTGTCTAGCGAGAGAGAGAGAGAGACGAGTTTAAGTCGCTGACGTAAGAAGGTAATTTTGTTTGCACCAAGAGGAGCACATGCGTGGCATGCAAGTTAACTCAGATTGTCAACTAATCTTTCTTTTTGGCGGACTTCGATTTTGGAGTTGATTTTGGAGTTGTTGTCGCAGCAGCGGTTGGTGGTTCTGGAATGTTTGAATCCGCCGCTTCACCGTCTGTCACAACACCGCCGTTCTGCTGGGAGGAGTCGGCTGACGTGGAGGCCGGGTCGTCCTCAAGCGCCGCTGGGGCCGCGCTGCCTTCAATCGCCGCGCTGCCTTCAATCGCCGCGCTGCCTTCAATCGCTGCCGGATCTTCGAACATGTCACCGCTCGTACCGAATTCGTTGACACGCTTCGGGTCAACGCGATAGATCCAGCGTTGGTAAACATAGATGCAGAATATGATGTCTGTTGGCAATAAAAAACAATTTTATTTACTTTTTTTAATACGTGTGCAAAATCGATAAATCATGACCGAGATTAGGAGTGCATGAACAATTTGTCCAAGGTCGTTGCATGGAGTCTACTCATCAGGCTTGAACCTCCAATCGTCGGACATGGTGCCCCACCGAACCACACCAAATTCCAATCTAAATAACTCGTACCATATCAAATTTGTCTTGGTTAGTAACATGATTCGAATTTCTTAATCAAATGCACCAAACTACATATCCGTTAAGCCACACATTTTGAGAACCATATTGATCAGGACTTGTGTCAATGCACCCAAGTGATTTTACAATGTCAAAATACAACCATCAAAGTCACTAATACCACAACCAAATTCTGATGTCGTACATGTATAGCAATCAATAAAAATTGGTTAATAATTTATAATAAGTCTTAAATCTTATCTTTAACTGAACTTAAACCACTGCAATGAACTACTGAATCTAAGCATATATACTGCACATACATACACGCACAAAATTAATTAAATTCCGACATTAACTGAACCAAACTAATTAAAATCTGACATTAAACAAAGCCAATTTATTGAAATAAAATAAATCAATTAAAATCTAACGTTAAATGAACCAAATTCCTTAAAACCTAAAATCAAACGAACCAAATTAACAAAGGTCAGTTACCAAAGTCGTACACCAAAATTATTACATGTGAATGTTCGGGAGAAATACGTACCATCACGGAAGCAACCGAGACGATAGAGCATTGGCATTCGGATGACAAAAGCAAAGAGGTCATCAATGAAAGTGTTCAGCGCCTTGTACGTCAACATCCTCCACGGCAAGTGTGCCACGGACTTCAGCTTGTAGTTGATGAATAACTGGGGCGTCATCATTATGAAACCTGTCGGGCAAAGTAACGGCAATGTCACCAAACCGTATTAAAAGACTGCTCCAGTCGCACCTCTAAAGACGGGATGCGAAGCAAATGTCTATTCAACCATTACACAAAAAGTGGTTCTTCAAGAACTACAAGTGACTGAGTATTAATCAGTGAATATTTAAACAGACTTCTTTTGTGGCATTATCGTTCTGCATCAAATGATGGCTACCTTTCGTGCAACTAGATAGTACGAAAACATAAACTGCTAGAAGCCCAAATTGGAATAACTAACTACCTGGCTGAAATGACAAGCCAATGACAATGATCAGTTAAAATTAGACATTATAAGTAACCTTGAAGAGGAGCTATATAAATCCTTGTAATCAATGGCTTGACAACAATGCATCTGACAACAATGCATCCATATAAGACAGAGGTGTCAAGACTCCTTTTAATTGTGGGCCAATGGCAATATTTTCTAACAAGTGATGGACCCAGGTGCAGAAGCTACCTCAAAAAATGAGAGTAGGAATCTATGAGAAGGCAGTGACCCTATCCCAGAGAATTTCTCCAACACTAAACTAGTGCATTTATGACATGCAAACAGTGAAATAAGCTTTAAAAACCTTATTTTGACTTTCACTATCAGTCATAAACCCAACATAAAACTCATTAAGCCTCAAAAATTATAAATTTAAACTTTTTTTCTTAAATTGTGTAGTCCTTAGGCAGGGGCCCCGCGGGTCATAAAAACATCATCCGTAGGCCAGAAATCACCCACAGTTTCAGGCAATTTCTTTGACACTTCCGATATAAGATAATGTGCTAGGATTAAAACCTCAGAAGTTCATGATAAAATTCATGCATTCGTTGCCTTGCAGCCGAAGGGTTGCAGGTTCGAATCCATCTCAAACCACCGCGTAGGGACCTTGAGCAAGTCCTTCACTCGTAATTGCTCTGGCGCATCGGCATGAAACCCTGATGCAGTGATTGCGCTGTAATCGGGAGCACCTCTGAGTAAAGAGCTAGAAGGGCACTATAGAAATGGAAAATAAATAAAATAAACAAATCAACTTCCTCCATATTATTCCTTTTCCTCGTCCTACCTTAAAAACGCTAAAAATACTGTGCAGGAAGTGGCTGGTTGCTCACCAAATGTCAGAAGGAATCCATACATCATTCCAAGCACCCACGAATACCATCCCTTGTGCTCCAAGTATAGGACAGAGTAGATTGCGTAGAGGACCAGGAGTGGAAAGAGAAGCCAGGAAAGATACTTGAAGGCCAGCTGAAACAGGAAAGCAGACACTGTTGTTCACTGCACTAACCATAAAAAACAACTACACTCACAACCACAATGTTTGCACATACAACGTATGCACCTACTAAAAGCTGTATGGCTGTAGACCAAAAATAACCCCAGTGGCAACACCCACAGAACTCAGAACGACCTCACCATGCCAATTGCTGATACAGATATTAATCAGACTAGGAAGATGGCATCCTTGCCACACAATGCAGTCCTTCAAATAGCTCTTAATGAATGACAGCAACATGCTAAGACTCCAGTGTCAATGCAGAAGTACCATACAGCATACGCTGTATCAACATATATGGTCAGAACAGGAGATAACAATGCGATATATATACCAACTGCAGAGACACGCTACTCACCAGATCGTACTTTTTCGTCTGGGATTCCGTGTACGTCGACTTATCTTGGAAATGAATCCGGGGCAGCAGGCCAAACAGTTTGTTCTCTCTGTCCAGCTGGCAACAGACAAATCACAACCGACACATATATAATTCATATATATAATTTTATATACATATTTATTATTTATTTTCTGAACCAAAAACATAATACCATTATTATGAGAGTGAGCATAATACTTTAACATAATTTGGTTAGGACCAAGAATGGACAATCCTGCTAATAGGGCCACCCAGTAATCATGTAAAGTAGAATAAAAACACAATAGCAGAATAACACAATAGCCAGTTCATTCAATTGCAGGAACACAAAGATCTTTGTGGACAATAACTCATCAATTGTCAATCAACAAAAAGAATACAATGCAACTAAATCAACACATAAAATAAATCTTAACTAATGACGGTTTGGAGGAAACCCAACTATTTAATATCAGAATCATGTAGGTGCGCGTGTGTGTGTGTGTGTGTGGCTCTGTTTTAGTATACCTCGTAGACTAATAGGACTTGCACATGTCAATCATTTTCCACTCTAATTTTAATTCATGATGCACAGGCGGTCCTAATAAGCGGGACCCTGGTCCCCACTGGGTATTCCCGTTGTATCTCTGCGTTGCTGTTTACTGCGTAATGGCCATATGCAGATTGCTTGAACTGGGAACAATAAATGAATTGATAAAAAACCAGCACAAATCTACACTCTGAACAGCCAAGCCATCTGTCATCAGGTCTTTGTTTTTTGGTGCCATGTGTGTGTGTGTGTGTGTGTGTGTGTGCAAGGGCCACCAGTAGTGAGCTTACATGGCATTGTTCTGCCAATTGATGTAATATTTTTGTTCGCAGTACCTCCGATCTGGCTTATAAGTCTTGAAGCACATCTTGATTTTCAATATTCGTTCATGGTTACCCAGGTTAGCACGACCCGTCCCTTTTCTGGAATGAACCTCTCCGAGGGTTCAGTTACACATACTCAACGTGTCCTAAGAACATTAATTTTTTAGTGCAATTTTTCTGCACTGTCTGCCTTCGTTCTTTGTTGCATTCTTTTCTCAAAATAAACTTATTTGATTGATTGATCGATTTGGAAGTCAATTGAGTCAAACACTCGAATGTTTGTTGTTTGTATGCGCACTTGTTATAGCGCCCCTTCAAGCTCCCTACTCAGAGGCGCTCCCGAATGCAGAACGGACACTGCATCGAAATTTCACGCCGAAGCGCTGAGCAATTGTGAGTGAAGAACTTGCCCAAGGTCCCTACGCGGCGACTTGAGGTAGATTCGAACCTCGAACCTTCCGGCTTCAAGGCAACGACGCCACCACTACACCACCGCGTCCCACAAGGTGAATGGCGAAAGAAAGACCCCCTTCCAGCATCAGGGACAAGCCCCCAAAACTCAACGCGACCCATCTGGACGCCACGAACGGATTCGGTTGACCGACCTTGATGTCGAGGACCTTCTGTATCTTCCAGATTTCGATGCCGAGTCCGATGAAGATGCTGACTTTGATGACGAAGTTCGTCTCGTTGTCCATCACGTAGAGCAGCACGATGACCGACTGAAAAACGTTGAAGAAGACGGAACGAACGGACAGACCCTCGAGCGACTTGCGGTTGCGCCAGAACTGGATATCTGCGCCACGAGAGAAAGGCAAGCTACACAATAACAGTCTTTTTTCTTTGTTCGTGGTTGGGCTTGGAGTGCCTCTGAGTAAAAGGGGCGCTATAGAAATGCTCTGAATGAATAATATATTTAATATTGTAATCACATATTTATGTATCACCGTTTTAAGAGAAACTGCTCAGAGGTGCTCCCAACCTGACCGCACCAAACCACAATCGAAGAGAATGGTTTTCAAATGCTTGTGGAAAAGCGGCAAAGAAAGAAGGACAGAGAAGTTCATTAGGGCGACTACTGGTAACTTATTCCAGAAAGAAGAACAGACATTTGCAAAGCTTTTGTGCAGCACTGTTGAAATTCGAGCCAGAGGGACACCCAGGTTACCTTACGTGACAAAGTAAAGTAATCCTGGTCTCCCCAGGAGCTGCCCTTGCTTCCTGAGACTTTTACTAAACCATTTTTTCAACTCAAAACAGTACATATTTGTCCTGGAAGAGGAGCGTGGCTGGGAGCGCTTCTGAGTAGTCCCCTTGAAGAGGCGCTAGGTCTGAAATAAATGAATGCATGAATGAAATGCTGCAGAATGATTGAATAACGGCTCAGATGGATACTAGAACCTACCCGCATCATAACCAAATTCTTACCATGTATCATTGCTCCCAACATATATGCTATCTGGTGCAATATAAATGTCGAGCTGTCTGCAAATAGCAAAATACAGAAGGATGCGTTTTAGCTGACCATTCTTGAATGCGAGGAACTCGAAGACGCTGTGGACGATGGATACGACGATCGTGATCGCCAACAGATACGGATTCGTGTCCAGAAAAGCGAGCTGCAAAAAAATCAACGACCAATTCAGTCAGCTCCAGATGGAAAAATAAAAAATGATTGTCAAGGCTTGGACTCATTTACTGCCTTCGTGTGTTTGATGCACACAGACCAATAAAAAAAATTATTGATTGATTGATTACTCATTACAATCTCAAACTTTAGTCTTTGTATTCTAATGCAATTGTATCAGAATTCACATGAGCATCTCCCACAGCAGAAGTGGTGCTTTGACCCACAAATGATCAACAGGTGATTTATCAGCCAGAGGACTTGATTTGTAGATCTATTGGAGAGTAAAAGCTTGATATGGTTACTCCGTAGACACCTTTAGCAAGTGTCCTTCACTCACAATAATGCTCAGCACAATCAATCAATGAATCAATCAATCAATGAATCAATCAATAAAGCAATGAATGAATCAATCAATCAATCAATCGTAATTCATATAGCACCCCTTCAAGGTACACACTCAGAGGCGCTCAATCAAGTCAACCGGATGCTTAGTATGGCTCGGCAGAGTAGCGATAATCACTATTATGCCGAATATGAATAATTGGACCAACTATTCGGCTGAATACATATAGCGTACAAATTAAGACTACTGACAACATTCAGTCACTGTACACAAATAAGATAATACCGACACACTGAGATACCACGGTCAAGGCAGCAGGCAAGGCCTGGTTGCAATCACAGCTCAATACAATGTTAGAGTTACTTCAATCCACTCGCTATAGCGGTTGCATACGTAGAAACAGATGCCAAGTGACCACTATTGGAGCCTTTTCTGTTGTGGGTCCCGCTATCTGGAAAGGCCTCCCACTAACCTTGCGACTTACGCCTAGACTAAATTCACCTGCTTTTTATAAGTTGCTCAAATCTTATTTTTTAAGCTGTGGCTGGGCTGGGTGCGCCTCTGAGTAGTTTTCTTGAAGAGGCGCTATATAAATTCTCGAAATGAATGAATGAATTAGATAGTGATGCTCATCAACTATGTAATAACAATAACGTTAGTAATAACAGTAACATTAGTAATAACAGTAACGTTAGTAATAACAGTAACGTTAGTAATAACAGTAACGTTAGTAATAACAATAACGTTAGTAATAACAATACGTTAATAATAACAATGTTAGTAATAACAGTAACGTTAGTAATAACATTAACGTTAGTTAACAACGTTAATAATAACCGTAGATCTGCGTCTTACCTTCAGCGAGTCCTGATCTTCGTCGCTGCTTTCCATGAGGTCGTCACCGAGGAAGGAGTACCACCGACTGCGCATTCCCTGCGCGGCGTACATCTGCCACCGGAAGAGGGACAGCGGTCCATAGGTCAACGTCAGGTTCAGGGTTCTAAACATAAGTCACAATTCGCCAACGTTGTTTACAATGCAAGAAAACATCTATCTAACATGCAAGTGTGTGTGTGAGTGTGTATGCATGCATGTATGTATGTATGTATGTAAAAACTGTTCTGTTTGTCTGTGCTGGAGTCGGGAGCGCCTCTGAGTAGTTTCCTTGAAGAGGCGCTATATAAATACTTGAATGGATGAATGTATGTATGTATGCATTTGTATGTATATATGTATGTGCATGAATGTATGTATGCATGCATATATTTCCATGTTTATCATCACGTGTTTGGACCTGTGCCTAAGAAACTGTTTTAATTCCAATTACAACTGGGAGCGCTGGTCATGGCTGGGAGTGGCGCTAAAGAAATAACTAAAATTATGTTACAGTACTACTATGTAAAAAAACTTAAGACAAAAGCAGCAGATGAATAAATTATAAAGAAAGATAACGTCCACAGTTGCCATACTTTGATGATGAATTAATTGGCGTGTAGTCTTGATTTAGGTTCCAGTAGTCGTTGAAGTAAACAATCGGGTAGTAATAAACTGACCCAGGTAGAAACTCAACATCTGCAAGGAAAACATACACTTTCACGTTGATCATTTACCCAGTTTGCATCACGATTTAAACAAACTGTTAATCGATACAGCTTGATTGACAGAACTTTCGATTGAAGCAAATGCTCGAGATATACATCACAATAATTTTGATGGTACTTAATGGATGATGAAAAAATTAACATTATTCAATAAATATTAAATAACTAGATGTGTAACCCGGCGTTGCCCGGGAAATTTAGGGTTTTAAACACTACTCCACTGTGGTACCCAACGTTGACCGCTAAATTTAGGGTTTTCGCCAACCCTCTACCCCACCCCGCTTCCTCAAAAAGCCAAACGTAACCCGCCCCTGCGGGGCGCTACGGAAATTATTACTGGGCTTGTATGACGTCATTCGGGCTGTAGACTCCTTTACTAAAGCTCGATACTGCTTACCAAAGCGTGAGCGATGAAATCTGTCTTAAAACGCTTCTGTCTTAAAACGCTTATAACTCGAGTTCTAAAGTGAAATTTAGGGTTTTAAACACTACTCCACTCTGGTATCCATCGTTGACTGCTAAATTTCGGGTTTTCGCCAACCCTCCACCCCACCTCGCTTCCCCAAAAAGCCAAACTTGACCCACCCCTGCGGGGCGCTACGGAAATTATTACTGGGCGGGTATGACGTCATGCGGTGTAGACTCTTGACTAAAGTGCTAACGTGATCAATTACTGATGAAATCTGTCTTAAAACGCTAATAACTTTTGTTTCAAACTGAATTAAAACCTGAAAATAGTTGCGCTGACCTTATAATTTGGGTAAGAATCGATTGCAATTTTTTTTTAAATCGAAGCTCTTTCATTTCCGAGCCTATTCTGCAGGGGAGAGTCAAAAGCGTACAAACAAATAAACAAACATATGGAAAGTGTTTCGGAATTATAATATAGATGCTGCTTAACTTCATGGCAGCTAAGTTCTAGTCAACATTTTGATTTCTCATGAACATATAATGTCTTTGCATAAGTATGGTATTTAACCTATCGTACCACCATTATCTCTGAAGTAATTCTCCGCCATCTTGCCTAACTCTATAATATGTTAACAGGACGAAACTAAGCAGGATTTTGTCCCTTCTGAAGCACCTATTGCTCCCCAAACTGTACCCCAATGTCATCACCAATCGACGTAATGTCATAATATACTCAAAACTTGTGTAGCACCATGTGTGTATAACTGTATACTTACTTTGGGAACAATAAATAATTCTTATTTAAAAAAAGAACATACATATCACATGCTATCTGTCATAACAGTTGTCTGCATTCTGCTAATTTTAATGTGAAATTAGTCATCAACTCATTAATATTCATTAATTAAATAGCTGATTAGAATAAGTCCTGCCAATTTTAAGGCAGAAATTAGTCATCAGTTCATTAATATTCATTAATTAAACAGCTGATTAGAATAAGTCCTGCTAATTTTAAGGCAGAAATTAGTCATCAGTTCATTAATATTCATTAATTAAACAGCCGATTAGAATAAGTCCTGCTAATTTTAAGGCAGAAATTAGTCATCAACTCATTAACATTCACTAATTAAAATAGCTGATCAATTAGAACAACTCAACCACCGTCAGAGAAGAAGTAACGCTTACACTCATCGAGCGGTGCAGGTATCGACCCTGGTACCCATGCTGTGTGATCGTCGATAAGGTTGATCGTGAGATTGGGATGCCAGTGCGACAACACCTCCACAGTCGTCTCGTTCTGCAGCTAAGAAACGAACAACACCCATTACTCCAGTGGTTCCCAACCTTTTTTAACCTTAGGGCCACTTTTTTAAGTTGGAGGACACAAGGGCCACTTTTTCTTAGTTGAATGACATTAGGGACCACAAGACTAAAATTTAATTAATTAAAAGCATATATAATTGAATCAAAATAGAATGTTTGATGTTAATTATAAACGTCAAAATAAAGTATTTCATAATAAAAAATAATTAATGTGTTCTACCCTGTCGAAATTGTCAATTTTTCATATCCTCTTTTATTCTTTGAGATATGAGGGCCATTTTTTGAGGCCTTGCGGGCCACTTTTGGAAAGCGGGCCACGGGTTGGGAACCGCTGCATTACTCCATCGAGAATCATCCAATTCATTTGTTTACATGCATGGACAGAAACTTATGAGGGGACAGGGAGACGGTCCAACCAATGTATGTGACCGTCCTCCCACCACAAACTCATATTAGCTCAGACATCTGAAAATCTTAAGCTCATCTCGATCAGTCCATCATAACCATCTCATGATCATATACACATATATGAATTCTGAGCAACAATTACCCGCACAAGATCCGGTTGGACGTCAGTCGTGCCGGTCAGCAGGTTCTTCAGCGTGTGATAGCGACGTTTCTTGAACTTGTTCAGTTCTATCGACGACAAATAAAAAATCACAACTGCTAGAACAATTGATTTAGAACAATAGAATGGCAGTGCGCCAATCCATCCCTAAGCAAGCAATGAGCATGAAGCAAGCAATGAGCATAAATAGAACCATCAACTTAATTTTCTTCACCTCTGCATATGATAGAAGTCAGCGCACGATCATTCATTCATTAAATGAATTCGTATCCATGGTGCCTCTTCAAGGGGGACCACTCAGAGGTGCTCCCAACTTCAGCACGGTCAAATAAACCATCCTTAAGATGAGAGAAGAATGTCTGACAAGGAATTCTAGAAATGGCATGGAGGAGCATAAGGGGAGGCCATTCCAGGTCGAGGGTCCTACCACACTAAAGGCACGGTTCTGCACAGTGGAGGTACGAGCAAAAGGGATTGAAAGCAGATTACTCATTATATAGTCGAATTGGCTATGAGGTGACAGAAGGAGCACAACTCTCGAATCAATGTTCTACCCAGGTGGGGATTGGAACCCAACCCCCCAACCCCGACTTCTCGATTTACAACCCACCACAAGCACCCATACAACCGAATCAGCATCAAACACCGACGTACAGATGTTAGTCGGTTTTAATCAGCATGTCCCCACATTCTAGTAAATTTTACGCCAAATTTATTCGTAGAGAAAACCTGCATTATGTCAACTGATATACAGTAACAGAAGCAAAGAGTAAATTAGGACTTTTATTCTCAAATTGTGTAGTCTTTAGGCAAGATTCCATTGGCCATAAAAACATCGTTGGCAGGCCAGAACTGGCTCATTGGCCAGACTTCTCAAAACCCTGCCCTAAACAGATTCCTTGCTATAAATGAATTCAGAAAATGTGGACGAAATGACGACATACGTTTTGTTCTGTAGACCGTTTCTTTCTTCGAGTATCGGTCCTTGTCGTCGGGGTTCGGTGAATTACCCGATTTGACGAAGAACACGTGCAGGTAAAGTGAACCGTTGTTTTGGACCCTCTGCCAGAAACATAATACACAAGACTCTGACAAGATGATCAACTAAATTGAAGAATTGTTCAATTTAAACAATTGTTTACATCACAAATCTCACTGTGACAAAATGCCCTATTTATCTTTACAGTACTTCAATACTCACTACAAAAAGCATCAATTCAATCTCATCTAAGTTACAAGACTTTACATTTGTAATTTTATACGATGTGCAGCAAAGCAGAATAACAAGTACAGTGCTCTAAGGTACAAAAGGAGCTGCATAAAAAAAGGTATACATACAAGCAAGATAAACTGATAGTAAGTGTTCCATCTGCACAGTTACACAGAAGTTCTGTAGACATGCATAACGCAAAAAATAATCAAATGAAATTCATTCAAGAAAACTTTCTGAGCAGCAAGTTCAATACAATACAACTGTAACTAATTCAATACAATACACCTGAAACTGATACAAAACAATACAACTTTAATTGATACAACACAAAACTACTATAATTGATACGGTGCAAAAACAAATTTTGTAATTGCTACAATACAATAATAATTGATAGTTCTAATAAAACTGATACGATACAACTGCAATCAATACAATACAATTGTAATCAATTGACAAAAACAATTCTGACAAGCTGCACAATTTCAACACATCTGCAATTGATACCATTCTCCTTTCAAACCTGATTTGTGCACACACAACTATACAGGTGGCGCCAAGCATGAAGGACAAGCTCAGCGTCCTAATGCCTTAGTGAAACTGATCGCCTGTGTGAAGAACTGAACCCCAAACATGCCACAATACAGATCGGGTACTCTATCCATTCAGCAAACGCGTCCAACCAGTAATCCCGTCATAAATACCAGAGTTGCTGGAAACATCGTCAATAACGTCCATGCCTTAGGAGTTCGGACTTACCTCTGATATTTCAATCTGACCGCTTTTCTCGAGTACCCCGTCACCGTTTGGTCCGCCGTACCAGTCCCCGTACTCCAGATCCTCCTCCAACCAGAAGAGGACTCTCTCGCTGTAATCAGTCAGCTTTTCTGTCTCTGTGACGTACACGTACATGTCCTACAAAAAACAGCCAGTGACGTCAACATAATGCAAAGCCAATGACGGCAACATGATGAGCATAATGGTCAACATAATGGAAAGTCACTGACATCAACATAATGGAAAGCCAATGACGTCAACGTGATAAACATAACGGTCAACATAATGGAAACTCAATGATGTCAACATCAAGCAAAATTAAAGATATCAACACAATACTATACTATTATACTATGCTACTTACGGATTTATAAAGTGCCTCTTGCAGTACTACCTAATCTGAGGCAAATATAAAGTCAATGATGTTGACATAATGCAAGCCTAGTAACATAAACACAGTGCAAGATGGAATAAAAAGGCAAAGCAAAATATCAGCAAAAAGTATTTCAACATACCATCATCATCATTATTATTACAAACATTTTTTAGCGTGCAAATGGTTGCACACAGAAATGTGAATCTAAGATGCTGGAAGAAAGCACAAGAGACACAACCTCAGTACGCAAGCCCACTAAATACACTCAGAAAATCACCTAAAGCCATAAATGACAAATCATAAAGTCACCGAAAGCCATAAGTGACAAATCATAAAGTCACCAAAAGCCATAAATGACAATTCATAAAGTCACCGAAAGCCATAAATGACAATTCATAAAGTCACCGAAAGCCATAAATGACAAATCACAAAATCACCGCAAGTCCAATGAATACCGTACCAACATGGTGCCGTTCACAAAGACGTTCGAAGCAGGTAGAACCACGTTCGGCGATCCATCTGCCTTCTGGGCCTGAGGTGGCTGAGAGCCCTTTCGGAAGAAGCTGCTGATGAGATAAATGATGAACATGCGCACGAGTATCGTCTTGAATACTCCCCATCCTCCCGCACCTTGCTGCTGCTGCTGCTCCTGTTGTTGTACCTATTCAAAACAAATCCACAACTGTAATGTACTGAAATGAAACATATATAATATTCCTTTACTGAATAATCCGGCTGACAGACAGGAGCGGTTACAGTGTACACATGGGCGGAGTTTATCAGAGGCTAGGGAAGCTAAGCCCTCCCAAGAAGACCCAGATTAATTTTTTTTGCTGTGTAAATGATATCTTTTCCCGGGCTTAGCCCCCCCCCAGAAGGCCTTAGCCCCTCCAAGAACAGAAACCAAACTCCACCCATGAGTGTCATTGAGTGTACAGTTACGCAATTGAAACAAATCACAAGAACGCAAATGACAGAAGACATCAATCTTGACTAATAACAGACAACCTGCAATACACGGCGCTAATAGAAGCCTACACAGCACGTCTATCCTACAGGGGCTCGAACACGGGTTCGCTGAACTCCATGCCAGTGTGTTATCCCATTGCTACTGGGCCCATTAGCCGGATACGCACTTTTTCTCTGTAATTCTGATGCATAAGGGGAAGTATCCATTCATTGTCACTGCCCCAGGGCCCCTGATCAACTCATTCATTATGCATCACTAGGGTGAGTCGACCTTGTGGGCCAGCGGGGTTCAAACTCACTTCCTTCTGCTCTTTGTGTCAGCATGTTACCATTCAGCTCCAAATGCGGTTAGCCAAATTTTGGCACATCAAAGGATGTCCCTACTAACTTACTTTTTCAGCAACTCAACTCAGAGGTGAAAACAGATTTCTTAGCTGTAATCATTAACATGCAATAACAGCGGTGATTTTTCTAGTTGTCTGCACACAATTAACTCTTTGTTCTTCTTGAACTATACTACCGATTAGACACGAATAGATGGTGAATTTGTGCAGTATAGTCACAAGGTGACATATTAAACGTCTACAAGCAACAACCAACGGTGTTTGATGTAATTTCACACAACAACCAGCGGCTGAAACTACATTGAAAATCCACAATAACAATTCAAGGTTCAAGGTAGAAGTTCAGAAAGAGGGACTTTGACCAGCGGTTAAATTTAGCGAAATTGCACTAGATCTAAAATCCAACACACGAACTATGAGATCTGTGTAAAAAGGTGTAGAAGTATATACATAATATATATACAATACATATCCTTAGAAATGTACCTTTGGCTGTACTATTTAATTGATGATATGCATAAAATTTCACACTCTTTTGCAAAATTAGCCGGCATCAGTCATAAATTATCCAGAAAGGCTTAAACTTCTGCCTTTGCAAACCAATTGGAGATCCACCATGCAATTTAACCACTGGACTTCAATTTAACCACTGGACTGGGAGTGTACAATGGAGAACGCTGGATTGGTGAAAAAATGCATGGAAGAGTCAGTGAAAGTAAAGGCTCGTGAACACAGTATCTGCAAACATAAGAAAATCAATGTCCAACAACATTAAAGAGTGCGTGTGTCAGAAAGATATTACAAAGTTCGAAACATGTTCTCACTAGAAATAGGTTTTGCCAAGTGAGTGCCTTAACATGCAAGTTGAACAAATTGCTGCTCATTACTTACTTACTTGCACAGAAGTAATGGACTGTGGAAGATCGACGTAATCTATTCTATCCCATTCAGGGCATATTTCTTTATTATGGTTTTAGGTTGCCACTGGACGGTTGCAAACCTCTACCAACATAAAATTACACTGTCACCCAACGCTATGTAGGACATTAAAGGAATTGAGACAAGCTTAAACAACAGTTAAGTGGGGTAAATCCAAATATCAGAAACCCGAATTCCCAAAATGCTGAAAATACCAAAAGGCTGCTTTTTAAAAACAGTTTTATAGAAAGCGGCCAAACCCAAAAAACTATTCAGAGTTAAATTGAATAATGGCAGACCGAAAAAAACTATTCAGAGATTCATTGAATACATGGCCGAGTGAACCTATTAATTGTGATTTATAACACAGTTTAGTGTCTGAAAATCAGTAGATATATAAAAAATCGATTTTGGGTATCCGGCCGAAATTCGTTTCGGGGATTCCGGCCGCATCCAGCAAGGCAAATGTTAAACTGGACATACCCAATCCTATATGTGGATTGTCATAAAGGCGTTACATAAATTTTACTAGGATGGCCGCAATTTAAACCACGGACGATTTTTTCGACGAAGATACTTGTCACAAAGGATCAAACGAAACGTTTTGACATCGTAGCTCCAAAAGCTTCACAATTAATGTGCCAGTATCTAGACGAATACCCACATCGTCGCCAATGTGTTAAAGAGTTCAAATAATATCCAATTAGCGTTTTAAAGTAACAGCAATTATGCTTGTACGTTCAACGACATTACACGCTCCTAGAACATGGCTTTCACGCGACATCTGATCCCATGCTTCGCACAATCACCGTATCCTTGAATGTCTACACCGGAATAAAAACCCAAAATCAGACACCGATCACGGAAAGACGTGACAGATAACATGCCTGGCCATTTTCCGTCGAACCGTTCGTTGTCGCAACGGCCGATCCATTCTGCGGATCAACTTGAGAGACTTGACCAGATCCCTCTGCTTCTCTCGGCTCGACGTTCGCCATGATGACTACGAAGTAGACGGAGGAGACCTACCACTGATTACATATTTCTTGCGATCACGCGCCGATGACGCAATTTAAAATACGACCTTGCCTGATTTATTAGCCGCCAACATGTCTATGGTAAATGGTATTCCAAATTTCTAAAGTTCCAAAGCGCCAGAGTACAGGGCAACAGCTTATTCACGAGCGCTAAGAGGTTGGCTTGTCCTCATGCTCCAAAGCAAGTGAAAAAAACTGGTGCGCTGGATATTATCTGTCATATAAAATTATAACAGATTGAAAAATTTGGGTGGTCCAGACATTGGCAACATTGCCGCTAACCCCGTCCTAAAGTTCTGCTTCTACCACGTCAAGGATGCACCCATAGAATCCTTGGGATGCACCCTTGCGTGTTTACATAAACTTTATTTCCAGAGTCCTCTACAAGAACGCTTACAACCATTAAATCATTCAATCTCATTAACAATGATCTTTTTAGTAAGACGTTTTAATTTCATTTTATGATGTTTGTCTCTCTTGATGTTCACCATGTAACCAGGCTGCGGTGTGTCAACCTGGACGTTTTCACGAATTAAACGAATATCTATATATACATTCAAAAAATGTCACTGGAAGAGTGTTGACTCTTGTTTGCAACATTTAGTCCGTAACCTCGCTTTCATAGGCATAGAAAGCTAGAATATCATACGACTAAATGTCTATGCCACCAGCATGTAAGCAAGTAAGTCATTTGGTAATGCACAACAAATGTACAGCATCATGAGCAAAGTTCTGCCTACTTTAATAACGGCGATGTGTCCAGGCGAAAGCGTCATTGTCCTTTAAGTCCAAAATTGTGAAATCATGATTGGCAGTATTGGAATTAGGCCTATATAAAAACAGATCAGAGGAACTCTGTCCTTGATACGGAGTGAATAGCAAGGTCCTTCTATAATAATTATAGCATCTGCTGCTGTTTGAGTAACAATCCTAAACCATATTTATTTATTATTTATACTGTGGATGAGGTGAGCTTCTGGGTCAAAATAGAGGATCAGGCAGGTACAGAGGTGCCACACAGAGGCAAAATGCTCGTGTCTAGAACTGGAGTAATAAAAGAGGCAAGGAAAGAGGAGCTAATAATAAATTATCATAAAAATAGGGGTTTTCTGAAAATCTTCTAAATTTGAATGAGTTACTATACAGATAACAAGAACGTTTGGAAGTGGTTTTGGTGAATTCATAGGTTGGATAATTCGATCATCATAATTGTGTTTGTCCAGATGGTGAATTCACAGGATGTACAATTCATCATAATTATATTTGCTTGGGTAATTTAAGCTAGTGAAGTGATATGAGAACAGGAGTGAAGCCGAGGTATAATGGATGTTCTAATTTGGCCATGCTAGAGTCAGGAGCGCCTCTGAGTAGTTTCCTTGAAGAGGCGCTATATTAATACTTGAATGAATGAATCTTTGGGGTGGATACTGCGTCCAGGTTCAGTAAATAGAGTCATCAGATTCTTTAGCTGGTCATGCATGTCTGGAATTCATGCACAGAATATTGGATCAGTGGCAACGCCACCAAAGGTCGCAGCACCGTGCCAGGGTCATTTGAGGTATTACCGCACTGCCTACTTTACTCTTGACTTGTCTTATGACCCGCCAAAAATTCTGTTTTTATCATCTTCAAATTAAATTTCTTTGACCTGCTGAATAACTCCCAGACACGACCTACTGAATTTGTATAGCTGGTGTTTGACTGGATTACATGACAAGCACCAGTAGCGGCACTGGGGGGGGAGGCTAAGCCCCCTCTAAAAAAGGCCATCCATTTTTTTCCCCATGTAAAAATAAAATATTTGGACGAATAACCCCCTTTAGCCCCCAAAATTAACCCTAAAGGTACGCACGAGATTTGCCAGACAGTTTGGTGGATATGAAAAAGGACTGTTTTCCAAGATTTCGACCAAATGACTAAAGAAAATAGTCGTCAGAAATTTTGCTGATTGAAAACGGAAAATTTTCTCCCGCAAATTCAGCCCCCCCAAACTGAAATCCTGGCGCCGCTACTGACAAGCACGGGGAGATTTGGGCAACCACACAAAGAAAAAGATAGAGTCGACGAAAAACAGCTGAGACAGAAAGACTAGACAATTGGGGGTTATCTGCAGAGCAGATGACAGAGGTTAGCAAGCGTAACGATGGACAAAAGATGTCCTAGAACAAAGCATAGAAATTCAAGAACTGCGGGATGAGAAACAAGAAGAGCTCTGAAAATAAGCATCAATTTCTTAACCTAAATCAGAGAGGCCGCTGGCTGCAAGCCTTGGCACTTGAGGGTTAGTGACTGGCTACCAGTGCCTATGTTGCTGCAAAATCTTTATACCAACACTGTATAAACAATGTACTCATTTTACTGCTCAGGACACCATAGGTCAGGGAATCAGAAGGGCAGAAATCGCTCCAAAAAGTCAGTGATTTGAACCCCCAAACCTACACTGAACTTCAGTTGGACACCAGTATACTATAATAATTATGAAACAACATCAAGAATTTTTTTTAAAAATGAAGCTTTTCTCTGTGACTGTTTCTAGTGTTAATATTATGTGTGCAAGAACAGGTTTACTCAAACATTGAAATCAACAAAGATATTATCAAGTATCAAAATACATAATATTTCAGTTTGTTTCTGAAGGATCCTATAAGATTGTTAGCATCATTTCGTAACGAGATGAATAGGCCACCTTTATCAATAGTCTAAAGAAAATGCGACCACTAGAAATTACAAATATCTACGCTGAAAAAGAGAATGCATTTATTACATAATTACATTACATTAATTACAACTCAAATATTATTATTTTTGCATTCAATAAGAACCAACACTTTAATTGAAAGGCCTAAATCGATGGTATTTAGAAAGCATCAGAGGAGGGCACACTCAAGATGTACCAATACAGTAAATATCTCAAGGGATACATGTTCAAAACATCAAACTCCACATAACTACGACATCGATATGTCAATTGCTGACATCCCACAAAACAACCCTTTTCTCCATGGTTACCCACAGAGATTTTGTAGAAGGGGCAAAACACAAAATTATTGTTAAATTTTAGTAAGAGCTTGAAAAAGGAAAACAGGAAATTAAGAATTTGGATATTTTTCATAGAGGTTTCTAAAATTAAATTCCCTAGTTTTACTTTATGTATCAGCAGCGCATTAGTGCAAAGCTATTTGTCAAACCCAAAAAACAGTAGTTAACAAATAGGCATCAATTTTTCACAAACGGCCTGTGTCCCCTCTTGCCTATAATTGTGGGCACCCATGTCTTTCTTTGCAAATTCTGAAACACCCACAAATTGTCGCTTTCAGAGAAAAAAATTCATAATCCAACAAGAGCACAAATAAGATTTGAAGCTAGTTTGCTGCTTTTACAGAGCAACAAACTGCAAGATCAATTCTCTTATTTAGTGCTAAAGCTTAAAGTCGATTTAAAGAACTCTAAAATCTGCGGACCAAAAACACAACAGCATTCCTATTTGAACATTAGGTGTCTCTTTATGTCCAAGTTCACCAAACCTATAACGAGACAGCATTACTTGAGATAGCAAAACCGGGAACTCTTTCCATAAAATCACATTTATTCAAGACTATTACAAACCGGCTGGCATGACTATTTCAACATCACATTTTAGTAAAAAGGGCAAAGATGAAGCGTCAAGCCAACAAGGAAAGCTTTACTAGCACATACAATTTGACAACAACACTCGAATTGTGCACACGTGAAATTTAAGTTTGTTTGCTGACGCGACAAGCTTAACTAAATCTGAAAGTTGATGAGATCATCCGGATGAATGCACAACTCGCTTTTCCTCTGCAATTATTGACCAATTAGGCGAGCGCACATCGGAAGCCAGCCAATTGAAATCATCCACATCGTCCCAGTGGTTTCGCGAGCGATCCAGTCCAGCACGATCGTAGTCTGCATCGATCCCACTGTACGACCAATTATAAGGTGCAAAAGCTACAGTGTTGCAATCTTCAATGATTGCTCGGCTGGTCACGTGGAGGTAGAATTCGGTCTCGGTTGTTGTATGCACACGAAGCTGTTGGCATGCCAGGACAAAAGTGCAACCGCGACAGCCATTAATGAAGGCGGAGCCGGATATCGGGCCGCAGAAGATGCGACAGTTGACCAATTTGTCCACCTGAAGGGTGGATGGAGAACCTTGAAGTCGAATGGTGCAGTTTACCAACGAAGACAGTGTTACATCTTTGCCATCGATATCTTCGCGAGATTTGCATACGACCGCATCCGTCATGTCGCTGAAACCGCAAACGCTGGATTCGTCCACATAAGCGGATGGTTTGGGCTTCGCTGGTTCAGACGGGGCATCCACTGTATCGCTTGGAGCGGACGTAACTTTCTTTTTGTCGCTTTTAAACGCAAATTTCTTCTTTGGCAGACCGGCCGACCGCTTTTCCTCAAGCGAATTCTTCAGCTGGTTGACGACATCCTGCGCCTTTTGCACGCTGAATGGCGACAGAAACTGGATGGAATCTGTCAGAAGTTTCTGCAGTTTTTGAACCGACAGCGCGAGACTATCGAAGTGATTTGCTCTCTTGCTTACGGGGATGACATCACTTTCAGTCAGACCTTGCTCGATGTCAGCATGCAATTTATCAAACTCTTTTTTAAAGAAATCGGTCGTCTCCTGGACAAGTTGCGATTCCTGCTTGACAGCCTTTTTATTTTGAATGTTCGTTAGTCTTTCTTCTTCTCTTTTTTGAAGACGATCAGTGACTAAAGACTTTTTAGCTTCGATTTCGTTGAAATCGGTGTTGTCATCTAGAGTCGCCATTTTGTAAACACTAATTAAACAAAGACATCTAATCATGAGAGACGCACCCCATCGTTGTCATCTTCATCATTGAAAAATATTATTTTGGTGAATTTTCTCTTCCCTACTTCCGACTACAATTTTTATTTGTACACGAATTTTCTATTGACCCTTCCTCCTTTTGTGTTATTTTGCACCTTTTTAATTCATCACGACCTTCCAACAGTCTGTCAGTCTCAACGCCCGGAAAGTAGGAGCGAACTGCAATTTCATTCATGTCTCGCAACTCCTGTTCAATTTTAAATTTGAAACCATGTACACTCCATCATAAAAATGACAGGATTTTCAGTGCACTCTCAGATTATGTCTTTAATTTTGTAAGGTTACACGAGCACAAATGAACAGCTATCACCAAAGTCAATTTAAAATGGATTTCGGAGTGGTTAAGCGAAATTCGCTAGATGTCAGCCTGCTTACAAATATCCCAGCAAATTGAAAGCGGACCAGCGAAATAGACTAGGCCTATACAGTCATGTATAATTTAATTATTATTATTATTATTATTATTATTATTATTATTATTATTATTATTATTATTATTATTACATAAATTTATTACGCGCGCAAGGTCACACCAAAGTGTGAATCTTGGTTGCCGAAGTTGGAAATTGGAACCACGATACGAGCCTAATACCGTGCAATGTAATGCAATTATGCAACGTAGCATAGGCCTGATAATAGTAATTTAAATATTTATTATGCGCCAAACTTTAATTTTTTTAAACCCGATTAGGCCTATAGTAAACCTGATGCCTTTCAAGTACGCCTAAGATGCCACATAATATAATAGCTAGTTAAGCAACTCAAACAAATTGCAATGAAGTTGAATGAATAGAAATCTTTAATGAATTGAAATTCAGTTGAAATTTTATTTGGACCTAAAATTGTTTGTGTTTATATAATACTCGTGTAGGCCTACTCAAAGTCCAATTAACCGAGATGACGTCAGAGAATCCCTTCGCATAGATCTGTTCATACAAAAACTAACCGATAACAAACATGTGAAATGAGAAACGCGTGCAGAAGATGTCTGTTTGCCATTTACCCTGAAGGGGTGGCCGGTTGCGTGCCCCTCCCGTTCCATCGGACCCATTGGGCACGTGGAAAGGAGATGCAGGGCAGGTAGACATACGAACGCTAACGGACGACCATAAACATGACATTGTACATACGCCAAACATGTCTGCATGCATAGCCTACATACATGTGGGCACATGCATTTATACACATACATAGTGCATACATATATAATGCATACATACATACATACATACATACATACATACATACATACATACATACATACATACATACATACATGCATGCATGCATACATACATACATACATACATACATACATACATACATACATACATACATACATACATACATACATACATACATACATGCATGCATGCATGCATGCATGCATACATACATACATACATTCATACATACATACATACATACATACATACATACATACATACATACATACATACATACATACATACATACATACATACATACATACATACATACATACATACATACATACATACATACATACATACATACATACATACATACATACATACATACCTACATACATACATACATATTGCAGGGCGCGTTGATGTAGTGGTGGCGTCGTTGCCTTGGAGCCGGAAGGTTCGGGGTTCCACCTCAAGTCGCCGCGTAGGGACCTTGAGCAAGTGCCAACTCCTTAAGTCGCAATTGCTTGGGCCCTTCGGCGTGACACTCCGATGCAGTGTCCGCGCTGGAGTCGGGAGCGCCTCTGAGTAGCGAGCCTTAAGGGCGCTATAGAAATGGAGAAATAAAGAAAGAAACATACATGCATGCATGTATGCATACATATATACGTAACACCCGTATGCATTCAGACAGACAGACAGACAGACAGAGGTGCACAACCACCCAAATATGCTGAGAATGAAAACACACCGTCAGACGGATAGGCAGAGACACTGGCGGAGGAGAATATTCAAGCATCAGTAAAGACAGACACACAATAAATAAAAGTGTAATAACCGGAGATAGAGAGACAGATGCAGAGACAGAGACTGAGAAAGACACTGAGACAGGGACTATGGTAGATGATACGCAGGCACCGCACGTGATGCATCTCCCTGCCGCATCAGCATCAGCAGCAGCAGCAGCCTAAACATATTTCTCTTTGCCCCTTACCGCCCCATCCCCCACGCAGTACCCGGCCTGACGTCTTCCTCCTCTTGTCTTGTCAACATCTCATCGTGCTTCGACTCGGGCGCCTGTTGCAGAGGTTAGAGGCAGGATGGGAGGCAGGAGGGGGGTATTCGTCCCGTTATCAGTGTTGCCAATCGCATGAACCCCAATCGGGGTTTCGAAGGGCCTGGGAAAGTCGGCAAAAGCGGCCATCCGACACCATAACCAACCCCTTCCCCCGTTCATCTACCCCACACCCCGTTCAACAACCTCGTGTCATCTGGTAATATTTGACATACGCAGACTCGTGTAAGCAAATGGTTGACTCTGTACGGTACACTCGAAGTGACTTGTTAACAGAGACGCCAGCCACAAGGTGGCACCAACTGCGCATTCCTTAACTACCGATCCATGCATAACCATGGTTAACCATACTCCGGCGTTGATTATGGCAGCTTGCATTGTCCTTCGAGTATCTCGACGCAATGGCTTTCTGTACTGGAGTAGATACAAGCAACCGATATCTAACTTATTATTCGACACGCTAGCCAATAAAATGATGATGATGATGATGATGATGATGATGATGATGATGATGATGATGATGATGATGATGATGATGATGATAATAATAATAATAATAATTCTTCGGAATTGTTGTTACATTAAGGACGTATCTATTTTGCAATAAAGGAAATTGTTTATAATATTAATAATAATAGGCCTAATACTACTACTACTACTAATAATAATAATAATAATAACAACAACAACAATAATAACAACAACAACAATAATAACAACAACAATAATGACAATGCTAATAACAATTGAATAATGAACATGCCGCGGACCGGAAGCAGATCAATGCTTCATCCCTCCCTGCTACTCACGAGTTCGTTCCTGTGGCCGTAGAATCACTGGGCCCCATCAACCGCGAAGGCCGCGAGTTCTTGGTAGAGTTGGGGCGCCGAATGACCGCCGTCTCAGGTGACCCTCTGGAATTTGGAAACCCTGCACTTGTTCCAGCAGCTATCCATTTGCACGCAAAGATTTAATGCAGTAGCATTCAGAGGCACGTTCGCACAACGCACCGAGGACGAGGACCACTAACGTCATAGAATGGATTCATAAATCCTGATGCATGATGAGCGATGTGGGAGATTCGGGTGTAGGACATTTCCCCCCTGGACATTTCCCCCCCGGACATTTCCCCCCTGGACATTTCCCCCCCGGACGTTTCCCCCCTGGACATTTCCCCCCTGGACGTTTCCCCCCCCGATTTCGACTAGGACATTTCCCCCCCCGGACATTTCCCCCCCGTTCTATGCATACCTTCTAAATATGGTTGAAATATTTCAAATTGGTCATTAAACAGTTTATCCAACGCTTTGTATTGTATTGTATTGATGCATTCGGGGTTTAACTTGGAGCTGGATTGATGAAAATATTCTTGTCTAAATTGGAGCTGGATTGATGAAAATATTCTTGCTTAAATGGAAGCTGGATTGATGAAAATATTCATGCTTAAATGGAAGCTGGATTGATGAAAATATTCAGGCTTAAATGGAAGCTGGATTTATGAAAATATTCTTGTCTAAATTGGAGCTGGATTGATGAAAATATTCATGCTTAAATGGAAGCTGGATTGATGAAAATATTCATGCTTAAATGGAAGCTGGATTGATGAAAATATTCTTGTTTAAATTGGAGCTGGATTGATGAAAATATTCTTGCTTAAATGGAAGCTGGATTGATGAAAATATTCATGCTTAAATGGAAGCTGGATTGATGAAAATATTCTTGTCTAAATTGGAGCTGGATTGATGAAAATATTCATGCTTAAATGGAAGCTGGATTGATGAAAATATTCATGCTTAAATGGAAGCTGGATTGATGAAAATATTCTTGTTTAAATTGGAGCTGGATTGATGAAAATATTCTTGCTTAAATGGAAGCTGGATTGATGAAAATATTCATGCTTAAATGGAAGCTGGATTGATGAAAATATTCTTGTCTAAATTGGAGCTGGATTGATGAAAATATTCTTGCTTAAATTGGAGCTGGATTGATGAAAATATTCTGGTTTAAATTGTTGAAGACGATAAAAGCAATCGTTTCCGCATACGGGGGGGAAATGTCCTAGGGTAGGGGGGAAACGTCCAGGGGGGAAATGTCCGGGGGGGAAATGCCCGGGGGGGGAATGTCCAGGGGGGAAATGTCCGTTCCCCGGGAGATTCTATGCTTCTTCTTTTCAAACAAACGGAATAATAATGATAATCTAATTCCCAAGGGGGCAGCAACACATACACCTTACGTTGACACTGACCTTGGATTGAGAGGCTTTAACTTTGTCATCTGAGGTTGTCTGTTCCTCTTCTGTTTTCCCTTCAACAGCAAGAGTCCCACGCACACATTGCATATCCTTCCTTATTTCTGCTATGCAAATGATACCATTGATTTGTCGCACATTTTGAGCGGGTGTATCTTTTGGCTCCTCAGTGCCTCCGTAGCTAGAAAAGTCTCTGATAATTGTCTTTATCCCCTGGATTAGCAGACGTCAGCTTTAATCGACCCCGCCACTCCCCAACCCCAACCCCAACGCCGAAGATGGAGGGAACGATATGGCGAGGGGGAGGGGTGTGCAACGAGTGAAAGCGTGGGAAATGCGGATGTAGGTAGATGCGACCGTTGTCGAATAATTTCAACGATAATAAAGGTGACACTCTGAACGATAAAAGATGGCCGATGACTGACTGAATTAACTGACCAAGCGACTGTATGATTGAATGACTGACTTACTGACTGACTGACTGACTAAATGACCAACCGACTGAATGGTCTGAGTGACTTGCTCACTTACTAAATGACTAACTGACTAAATGACCGAGGGACTGAATGACTGAACGACTTGCTTGCTAAACGATTTACTTAATGACTTACCTACGTATTAAATGACTAACTGACTAATAGAAATAAATAGATTAATCGTGATTAGATAAATAGATTAATCGCGATTAAATAAATGGATTAATCGCGATTAAATAAATAGACTAATCGCGATAAAATTAGGCGCAGTAATCGATTATAATAATTTTAATGGGTTCCAGCTTTAATAATAATTATCATTGCAATTATCATAATAATAGAGAGTAGCATATTCCATCAGGAATCTTTCTTGACCTCATATTTCGATCACCAGTTAGACTATTCGCTTTGAAGTTTGAACGTACGGAACACGAAACTAGGGTGTAGACGGGGATTGTTTGGTTTGGGGGCAAACCCAGACACGGGTCGTTTGAATCGCATTCCCTTTGAAGACGGTGTCGGGAATCTGAAACGGGTGCGTCGAGTGGGTGGGTTACTAGACACGCCGTGGGCATGGAAAGCTGGGGAGGGAAAGATCTTTTCCAAAGTGGAGAAAACTAATCTTGGGAGGAGAAGGGTGATTGGATTGTGGGTGGCGAGTGTTGAAAGACCCAATAATGGATAAATGCGTGCAGATAAGGGCGATCGAATCGCAACGCTGTAGTTCCATCGTCGTTTGTTAAATGTTAAGTCACGCGGAACGTTGAAAGTGGAAATCGGAGACGAGTTGTTGAATAGACCGATGATATTATGATGAACGGCTGATTTTTATTCAATCGTAGTCTGGTGGTAGTTCTGTTGAACCGTAGTCTGGTGGTAAAAGAGCTTTCGAAGTTACCTATCTTGCTCTGCATCTCCTTCGTCTTCTCCTCCTCCCTCTCCTCCTCCTCCTCCTCCTCCTCCTCCCTCTCCTCCTCCTTCTCCTCCTCCTGCTGCTGCTCCTCCTCCACTTCCATTTTATCTTACTATTTTAAATTTTCCTCTTTCCTGCTCCTTGTTACTTGTACCCTCCTCCTTCTCATCTTTCTCCTCTATTCTCATCTGGTCTCCTCTACCTCCTATCCTCTACCTCATCCACTCTAACTCATCTACCTCCACCCAGGGCCGGATTAACAAATGTGGGGGGCCTGTTCGGTAAAACTGTGGAGGCCCCAACCTTACAGCCTTATTGAAAAAGGACACACAATTGACACAAAATGTATTATATGCAACAAATCAACACTCGTCTATTAGTAATTCGGTCTTTCTTTTCTACAATATGAACGTGTCTTTTCACATTCCAGTCTAATGTTAGAGTCAGTGGCGGCGCCAGGATTTCAGTTGGGGGGGGCTAAATTCCCGCGGAGTAAATTTCCATTTTCAGCCGCCAAAATTTCTTACGACTTTGTTTTAAGTCATTCGGTCGAAATCTCATGAAAATTGTCTATTATTTTCACCCACCTAAATTTCAGACCACCTTTTTTCTTTTCTTTTTTAGTCATTCGGTCGAAATCTCATGAAAAGTTTCTATTGTCACCCATCAAAATTTCTGACGACTTTTTTAATCATTTGGTCGAAATCTTGTCCATAATTATGGTGTTTCAGTTTCTAGGTTGGCTGATCACGGAAATGTTTAATTTTTACATGTAAAAAACCGGATGGCTTTTTTTGGGGGGGAGGTGCTTAGCCTCGTAGCCTCCCTATCGCGGCTACTGGTTAAAGTATTCATCTATTGCCGTTTAAGAATATTAGAATCAGACTTTTTAACGATGGCATAGTCAGGGCACTAATACAAGTAAACTGTGCAATTTGTTGTTACAGAGAATTTTAGCGTGCGCGATGTAACACATAGATATAAACAGGTAAATCCAAGGCGCTGCTAGAAAGGGATCTGTCGAAGAACTCTTAGTTATCAAAAATAATGTCTTGAAGTTCAGCCAATGAGACAGAGATAGCTTTGAAGTGTTTCTCAAATGACTATTATATATATACAATGTATGTATGTATGTGTGTATGTATGTATGTATGTATGTATGTGTGTATGTATGTAAGTATGTATGTATGTATGTATGTATGTATGTATGTATGTATGTATGTATGTATGTATGTATGTATGTATGTATGTATGTATGTATGTATGTATGTATGTATGTATGTATGTATGTATGTATGTATGTATGCATGCATGAATGTATGTATGTATGTATGTATGTATGTATGTATGTATGTATGTATGTATGTATGTATGTATGTATGTATGTATGTATGTATGCATGCATGCATGCATGAATGTATGTATGTATGTATGTATGTATGTATGTATGTATGTATGTATGTATGTATGTATGTATGTATGTATGTATGTATGTATGTATGTATGTATGTATGTGCTTGTGCGCGCGTGTGTATAGTATATCATCTGTAATGAAATTCTTTTGGGTATTTACTTTATACGGAGCTCGGTGACCTTGCGACCTCTGTCAGCGCATGCGCGACAGATAAATGGCGCCAGATGTTCCATGCGGTGGCGCCTCAATTTATGAGACATGAGAGCCTGGGAGGGTATGCATGTCTGTGTGTGGGTGTGGGTGACTAATTGTTCGGGAGTAGGTGGTGGCTGGATGGGTTTGAGGTGGAAGTGTGATTGGAGTGGGACTGTGAAGGAAAGATATAATGGGAAACGTCAAAGAGATCTTCACTATTTGCATAGTTGTAAAAAACGTTTTTTTCGTTTTTTATTCTCTCCCAAAAAATGTCGTTTTTTTCGTTTTTTATTTTTCCCATCGTTTTTTATCGTTTTTTATTTTTTCTTTAACTTTATTTATTCATTTACTTTCTGTTATTATTCTCCTTAATTTTAATTTTTTCTGATATTCCTTATGTTTTCCGCCAACTCTCAATGATTCAGCTAACTAAAGTCATTTTTTCATCGTTTAACATCATCATTTAAGAGATTGCCTGCGTGAAGTAGGTTCCTAATCAATGTTTTCAAGGTTAAAATGCGGTTTTAGATGTAGCAAAGTCAAATTATTTATCGTTTCCGTTTTTTATCGTTTTTTTGTCGTTTTTTATTTGTTCGAAAAAAACGACGTTTTTTACCGTTTTTTATTCCGTTTCCATCGTTTTTTACATCTATGACTATTTGTGATTTTAAACTTTGGCAACAATGCGTGTGGAAATTGCCCTCATCATCATTGTCGTCGTCATCATCGTCATCGTCATCGTCGTCGTCAGTGGCGGCGTCAGGATTTCAGTTTCGGGGGGCTGAGCCCCGCGGCAAAAATTTTCCATTTTCGCCGCCAAAATTTCTGACGGCCTTTTTTTTTTAGTCATCGACCGAAAATCTTGGATATTTAAATGTAAAAAAATTCGGATGGTCCTTTTTTAGGGGGGGCTGAACCTCTTGTAGGGGGGGGGCTTAGCCCCCCAGCCCACCCTTAGCGCCGCCACTGGTCGTCGTCGTCGTCGCCATCATCTTCATCATCTTCTTCTTTTTTGTCAAATTTTGAAGCCATACATTATTCTTTTCAGCTTAATAGTTGCCCCTGCTTAAGACGGTTAAAAACAATTTGAAAATGCAAAATATGTGCCGTGTCACATGATAATGTAATTGACGTTAGTCCTATCCACTGCCTCTGTCTTCCTCGTACCCTCTCTATTACTTCAAAGAGGCGGGGTTGAACCGTTGAGGACGAAAATCGTCCTCTAACTACGCTCATGCCCTGAAGCTGTTTCGTGTGCGGTCGTAAAATTCGGGTATTTCCATCACGTTGGGTTCAAGATAAAGATCTGGTTGATCAGGAGACCTCGTTTTTTTCGCTAACAGGAATCAAAGAGTATATATACCGAAATCGAAAATCAGCTGAGCACACCAAATGAAACTTAGGATTATATAACTTCGAAGAAAAACAATTATAAGGGTGTCTAAGCAGAGCATGATCTATTATTAGTATTAATAGTATAGAATGACGAACCACATCTTGCTGATGTTGACCTTGTCTCGTCTTACCACAGGCTTCTGATGTATTGCATATTTGCACCTAATGAGGTACAAAGTAACAAGGCTCACGATTCAATAAAAAATTTAGAGGGTGAAAAGGTGAGAAGTCCCGCCCAGCTAAGGGGAAAGTAAGTCGCTAAGTAACGAATTACTGGTTTGTATACGTAACTTGAATTGTTGTCATTATTGCAGCCGCGTTTTTTTAGATGATTGTGATGATGCGAATACGTATATAGTACGACTACAATGATTATGTTGTTGTAGTTGTCATACCGTCGCTGTTGATAGCAACGCTGATGCTGCTGTTGTTTGTTACTGATGATGGAGGTGGTGGTCAAGATGGTGCTGTTGTTATTGTTGTTGTTGATGATTATGACGACGACGATGATGATGACGATGACGACGACGATGATGACGATGATGATGATGATGAATTGATTATGACGATGATGATGACGATGATGATTATGACAATGACGACGACAATGCTGATAATGATGATATCGTGTAATGAGTCGTCTCCATTGACGATGAAGGCTCTGATGATGAATATTATGATGAGATGACGTTGATGACGATGACGATTATGATGATGACGACGACAACGACGACGATGATGACGATATCGTGCAATGAGTCGTCTCCATTGCCGTCTCATCTGCCCACTAGGTATCCCGCTCTAAGCAGATTTGCGCCCTGGCTAGGATTTGAATCCCAGTCGTCTCAACTGACATTCCAGCACTCCACCCACTGCACCATTTCGCTCCAATTCGACGAAGAACCAAATGAATCCAACTCTTCTTCAATCAGTAACCACATCATGTCATATGTGGCCATAGGCTACATGTGTGTCGCACGTGCTAAAACGCTGCATGAAGCTAACAGTGGCTGTCAATTAGTTGAAACCACCTGCTAAGGCACATATGACAACCTTAGTAAGAAGCACTCGATATGAATATCATTATAAGCCGCAACTAAGCACTTCCCTCCACCTCGTTTCCCCGCTATCCATCACTTAAGTGGGGATGATCTTTACCCGAGTCCTAATAGCCAACGCATCTCATTTTACCTCTGACTGCGATCCTGCATGGGACGTCGTCAGATGGTCCGCACGCCCTCTGCACTCAGAAAACAGAGGTCTTCTTGCATCAGACACTACTGTTCCAACAAACGATTAACGACGTTGACACTTAGTGCAGTATTTACTACTATTTAGCCTCAAGCTAAATAAAACCAATCGAATGCCTCAAATCCACGAATCTCTGTGACATGTCTTTCTTCGTTCAGTTTCGCGTAAATCTCCGGCCGACCAATGGCGAGACACTCATTGTTGATGAAGGCCCATTGTTTCCACGGCTGTGGGAACGATGAAGTAAATCCTTTGGAGGTTCATATACTTTGAGAGTTTTCTTGTAGCGGCTTTCTCCGCCGCTCTCGCAGTCTCGGTTGCGTTCTA